>JAAEAF010000153.1:0-420330 GCA_011037195.1 Triatoma infestans | reverse complement strand
GGACAAAGAATGAAATCTGCTATAAGATTGCAAAGTAAAGGGATAAAAGATAGGCCTAAACATTTTGATACTATTTTTAACTTGCTAAAAATAGGAAGAATAAGATATAGAAGAATAAGAATTCCAAGTACCTAGAAATAATATCCACATTCTGTATTTGAAAGCAGAGTTTCAAAAATATGGAGGGATTAGTTAAATGATAACTATATTAGATCTTATATACTTCATGCTCACAAGTGAACTTAAAGAAATGTTGATGGATAGATTGAATGAGTTGGCTAATATTTGGGCAAAACCCACTGCTCTTAGAAAATTAAACAAATTTTTATGCATACATTAATATACTTACAGCAGAAATTTCTAATAATTGACTAATTATTATCACTGTATAGCTGGGGAAAATCATTTCGATCTATCTACTTTTAACTTACAGATATTAAACACAGTCATTGTCCAATTTTAATTTGTCCATCATTCCAATGTTAACAATAGCAATTTTACCTGTAATATTACATCCATTTTTATTATTATAATTCTTTTATCATTTATAATAAAAAATTCTGATCATTTGTTATGTTTATGAGAAATAAAAATATTAACTTACTTGATTGTATGTGGCTATTGTATTCGTAGATTTTATTCTTAAAAAAATTATAAACTTTAATATTGTAATTCAGATTTAAAGATAAAAGTAAATTTAAAAATTGAGTCTAAATAATCGAAAAGCGTTGCTTACTGGATGAGATTCTTCAGAAATCGCAGCATCCTTATCGTATTCTATAGCAGCTTGCTTACATTTTCTGAGCACAATTCCTGTAATTACTAGTTCTATATCTGCCGCTTCCTCTCGGCATATTATTATTCAGATATGTATTGGCTCAAGGAATAACATACCAGAATAAAATACCACACTACCACAATATAAAATAATATGATATGAAGCACCCACACGAGTGCATTCTCTTAATGGTGTAATAAAATTATATATATAAAATGAACATTTTGTTTAATCATCAAATTTTACTGATTTTTCTGATAAAATATAGTGATTGGTGAGGGGTGACCAATGTACATCAAGCAGGTAGTACATTAATTGCTTTAATAGTTCAGAAGATTGCGCCAATAACTTTGAACGATCCTTGAAAATATTTACTAAGTATATAACAATTTGATATTTATTTTAAAATGTTGCTATTATCGTGCAATAAACAGAATTAAACTACATCTGAACTATTAAAATTAAAAAAAATGTAAATGATCTAAAATCTATTATAAAATATGAAATTGCATTATCTAATTTGTGATATACCGTCAACAAGTGTTAAGGTAACAGGTTGTGACCAAGATTTATGAATGGGCGAGGAGAGCGGATGGAAAACCGGTCTTATTGTGATTGAATAAATGAATGAATCAAAATAGACTTTATTCCGATTCCTTTAAGAATAACAAAAGGGTTTCAGTTAATGGAATACATATCTGTGTAATAGTGGTTTAGTACAAATATTAAAAACCGAACAAAAAATAATATATTGATACATGGTGATGCATGGTGATAAATACAATGCTTCAGGCAATACAAAAAAAAAAAAATGTAAAAAAACACACACACGCACACACAAATAGGTGAAAGAGTAGGTGTTAGATGGTGAAATAATACAATGCTGTATTACCAGTTGAATAGTGCCAGTGTACAGGCATGAAAAGTCCGAGGTAGAAGGCTATTAGAGATTGGGAAAGTTCTCAGGGATGCTGCAGAACTTATAACAATTGCTTGGGATATGTCCGCATTTAGTGACAGTTTATTATTAGAGGCGCAGGTGTTTAAGCGATCAAGCTCATCCGTTATTAGGTGGACGGCCGAAGATATATCATGGTAATTCAAAGAGTGATAACTTTGAGAATCGCTTGAAGGTGGTGAGAACAATGAAGGACGCTGGCAGGGAGATAATTCATATTTCGGTGAGGAGGGATTTTCATTCCATGTGGGGAGATTTCGATAAAGGAGAAAGGTGGATGATATTGGTAGCTAGGCGCAGCCCACCACCAATGCGGCCCATCCGGTCATGACGTAGGAGGAGGTAATCAAGAATGGAAATGGTTGATGTGCACTATCTAGGAAATTTCGGGAGGCTGTTAGAGCTGAGGGATAGGATGTTGGTATGTTTCGAAAATTGGTAGCTAATTTATCTGTTTTAATATATACCTGAATCATTTCCAATATTTTTCTTTTTTGTGATATTAGGGCATGAAGAGCTACAAATATTCTCGTTTAGGTTACTTCTTGCATTTTATTATTTACACAAAGTTTCGGCCATAGTCCTGGCCATCTTCAGATATGTCCATCATTTTTGAAGTTGATAATCTATTCTATAGATATTTGTATAAAAAAATCTTGATCCTTCTTTCAATGGTCGAGCCGTATAGACCCAGGGACCATAAAGAAGGATCGGATTTAGAAAAAAAAAACTAGGGAATACCTCAATAAGTTAAAAAATGGTAGATCAAATAATGTCCATTATAATTTGTTGGCCGTGCTGGTTATGGAACTAAATGTCTTTTATGTACGTATTCTATTTGAATCATTTATTGGCTGGCAGGTAATAATAGTAAAATTTCATCTTTGTTGTGGTTGGTTTCACCATAGAGATATTTACCATGATAGCCTGCTTCTTAACTTTCTGTGATAGCCTCCGTGAAGCAGGCTATCTCGGAAATTATCTCCAACATTTCATCCTTACCTATGTTTTCTCTACGTCAGTCTTTCTGCATAATTATATTCCGGTCTTATAGTTGTTTCATTTGGAATTATAACTTTATGAATACCCATGGTGGATTACTATTAGAAGAATAAACCCAGCCCTTCATGTTGTTAAGGTTGCTGCTGTTCAGTTCACCAACAACATTACTCTCTTCCCCATTCTTTTTTATATCATTATTAGCATCGGCTTTACATATTTTGAATTAGTTCCATCTTTTCTGCAATGATCTGTTTATTTTGAAAATGCAAATTTATTACAGCATTCTATACATGTTTCTTCCTAAAATATTGGACAATTAAATCAACTAGAGCGTTTATATCATCATCATAATCAGTGACCTCTCTACCGCGCAGGTGAGGCTCCGACTTACGAAACTTGAACCGCAGTGTTCTTTCCTGTCTTATTTTTTTTTTCTTTTGACCCCTTACTCCACGTGATTCTGGGCCTACCTCTAGGCCTAGAGCTCTTGAGTTCCATCCTTAATAATTGGCCGCACTACCTCAGCTTGTCTTTCTCTAGAATGGTTTCAGCTGACTTAACTTTCAGGTATTCCGTACCTTATCTCTTTTTATCTTTTCTTTTACCTTTCTTAAGTACCTCATCTTTGATGCTTGGATTTCCTTCTTATGTTTAGAAGTAAACTCCATGACTCGGAGGTGTAAAAAGAAACAGGTGGGAATGTTAACAAAGTATAATGCCATCTTTGTTTCCTTGCCTTACTTCTGTTAAGATAACCTTTTCTTATTTAATGGAACATCCTACTAGCGGCTCCGATTCTTTCCACTATTTCAATATCTACGTAGACGCTTTCGTTTAAATAGGCGCTAAGATAATTAAAATGATCTAATAGTTCTAGGCTATTATCGTTTAGGCTTATCACTCTCGTAATCCCCAGTGGCTTTCCACTAGATTGATTATTATTGTCGCGTATTTAAAAACCCCGCGAATTTAAACTGTTCAGATTGCCACAGCAGTTTTTGGTTGTTCCCGCCAGGTGAACTCAGCTGTTCGAATCGTGGGTTATTAACCCTAATTTATTTAAATCTCATGTTTAAAAAAAAAAGGGAAACAATTTTTATTACACTTTAGGTGTAAAACCTTTTTATATTATTTCTATTAAGTAACATTTCTATTTATATCATTTCTAGTAAGAAACCTTTTTATAAGGCATTCTCTAAGAAGTATCTAATTGAGCCCAGCTCAGCCACTATTTGTCTTACCTTCAGCCAATCAGATCCATTCATTTGGCGTACATATAATTTCGCCTTGCCGCCAAGTGAAAGCGTGACTTCCGATTTGAACTCCAACTTAGCTCGTGTGTGTAGCAAGTATTATCTTTTTTTATCTCGCTCTGTGTGTGGCGTTATCAGTGCTTTTGCGTTTGTGCCAGTGGAAATTTCATTTTTTGTGGCCTACAGCTCAAATTTTCTTCAGCTATTGCAGTTGTACACTTTTAAAGTCGATTCTATCTCTGGTCTGTGGAATCGTCATTCCACCACGTTGGGCTGTGGAATTCTTCAACCTGTTTTCAGCTAATTTACTCTTGCAACACATCCTACTACAACCATACGTACCAAGCTTGGTACTCGTAAAAATTCAGCTTAGGGTAATGTAGCTCTTTCTCTATCTTTTTATTAATTACTATTATTTATTATTATATTTTCTTATCTCTTTCGAGCTACTTACCTTTACATATTTAAGTGTTGCATTTTAACCACAACTCTTGGCAAGACCTTTGTGCAGAGTGGTTAAATTCACTTCAACTTGGCTACTCACAAGTTCTTCACTTACTTCAAGGCTGAAACCAGGTAATTACCCTAGGTATTTTATTATATTTGTAAATACCTTTCAGTTAATACTTTTGCCATTCTATTGGGCACCTTTTACTTGTACCACTGTGCAAAATCTTCTAGTTTTGGAGCACTTGTCTTCAGTTACACTACTTGCCGAATTCTATTTCATTATTCAGGTTTTATCCTGATGGTCCTCCGACTTAGAAATTGACACCCGCCTCATGGAAAAGGACATGGTGCTCGCTGTCCGGCTATAGAGCCCGTCCGTTAAGCGTACACAACACTACCAGAGGGTACATTCTTTTCGTCCTTTTTTACCCCTACATAAATTACCAGAGGAATTTCTTTTCGTTCTCTTTTTTTAACCTCTGTAAAACTACCAAAGGCATTCTCTGTTCGTTTTTTGTTTCATCTTTTACCTCTGTGTACTACTACCTGAGGATAACCTGCTTTGTCCTTTTGTTGGTTTACCTCTGTGTAAATGGTAATTCCTTTTACCTTTGTATACTACGAGAGGTTTTCTATTGTTAACTGAAGACAGTTTTCGCTTTTCCGCAATTGATTAGTTGACCATTTGTGTTGTACCTAATTGTTGCTCTTAGACATTAGTTGTCATTATCTTTGCTCAACAAATTTATATTTGTTGTGTTTACCGTTACACATATTTCTACATTTTAATATTTGCATTATTTGTGCCTGGACATTTGTCTATTCTTTATCTCCATATTTGTATTTTTATTCACCTTTCTGAATTTTTTCTTTCTTTAAATTTTTGTAACTTTTAGAAAATTTCTTTATATTTATCATGCCTCCTAAATCTGAGTTTACTGCAGCTCGTTTTGCACCTCTTATTCAAGCTACAATTATTCAGCTTGAGGATATTCAAGAGCAGGCATCTACCTTAACTGTACGCGCAGCTCCTTTTAAGTTTAAACTTGCTAATCTCCAATCCTTATTAGAGAATTTTTATAACAAATTTGATATTAAATTCGCGCCTTATTTGTGTGCTACTGAGCCCATAGAAGGTCTCACTAAGGAGGAGATTCAGGCAGGCTTTAGAAAGGTTAATAAACTCTACATTTCTATAAGCCAAGAGTTGAGTGCTCTCACACCACATGAGCCAGCAGCTCAGTCCACCCTCCTATCAGATGTTTCTTTCGCTAATATAACACGTAGCGCAGCTAATGTGCCAACTTTAGTAGTGCCCAAATTTTCTGGCATACCTACAGATTGGATTGCCTTCTATAGGAGGTTCTGTAGTGTTATCGACTCAAATGATGACATTACTATCTTACAAAAATTTCAGTTTCTTTTGGAAGCCTTAGACCCTCACACTCGTTCATTAGTCGAAAACTTGAATTTCTCTGATGACAATTACGAACGAGTTAAACAGACTCTAAATGAGCGGTTTGAGAATCCGCTCCACACTGTCACATATCATACTGCAGAGTTGCTTAATATCCCACCTATTAATTCTAGTTTGCCTGAGGCAGTTGGTCAACTTCGAGACCAGATAGATAAACATTATGGTGCCTTAATAGGGTTAATAGGCCTAGTTGCCTTAATAAGGTTAATCCTTTCGAGGCAGTGTTTGTTACCTTTTTAATCACTCGCTTGGACACCCATCTACGGGATAAGTTGGAACACCAACATTCTGTTTTAGATTTCCCTACATATAAACAATTTAAGGAGTTTTTAATTACTCATAGTAAACGCAGAGAAAATTCTGCTATTCTTGCTAAATGTAACATTAAGCCGTCCATTCCTGATAAGAGGATTTCTGGCAAACACTCGCTCCGCTCTGTGCACATCAGTGCCCCCACTAGTGTTACTCCGAGTTCTACCTCATGTAGCTTTTGCAGCTCCGCATTCCATTCACCTTTCAAGTGTACTTCATTCCTGAATAAGTCTCCTAAAGAACGTTATCACCTTGTTAAAAGAAAGGGACTTTGTGTTAATTGTTTAAACAAACATCCTTCTAAGAAGTGTTCTTCGGAACGTACTTGCAGACAGTGCTCTAAACCTCATCATACCTTATTACACTTTGGGTCACAACAGGCTTCTAATAGTCCTTCTAATCCTTCCTTGTCAAGGAAGTCTTCTACTTCCTCTTCTCCTACTGCTCCCACCACCTCGACTTCGTCTACGGCAGTTAGCAACAACCTACTCCAACCCCTGCTGTCCCTGTGAACGCATTTGTCGCTGATGCGAAACAGTCTGGCCATATTATTCTGATGGCTACTTGTTTATTGAAACTTCAGGTTTCTCCCCACTCTTATTTAGTTGTTAGGGGTATCATTGATTCTGCTGCAGGTGGTTCCTTTCTTTCAGAACGTTGTGTTCAACGACTTAAATGTGCTTGTTCATGGGTTTCAACCCCCATTGGAGGTGTGGGACAACATCATGTATATACTAAAGGATTGTGTTCTCTGGACATAGCCACCCTACAGGGCGAGCTTATTGCCCCTAGTCACTCCTTCTTTATTTTGGACCGTGTTATTCAAAACGCGCCTTCCATACAAGTGTCTTCGGCAGTGCGCTCAGCTGCCAAACATCTCATTCTGGCTGATCCCACTTTCGATAAGCCTTCCCGAATTGATTGTATTTTGGGGGCCGATGTCGCTCCTTTAGTTTTTGGCCGTGGTGCTCCTGTTAACCTGGGCCCCGAGCTGCTTTAGCTTTACCTTCCCCATTTGGCTACATTATCATGGGGTCAGCACCCAGCATCACTTCCTCTTATGAGGACCCTATCTGCGCTACTGCAGCTCCTGCTTCTTCTCTACAGGTCGAGGCTCACTTCTCTGTGCCCTCAAATGATCTTCATTCCTTAGTGGAAAATTTTTGGAAACTCGAGGAACCCTCTCCAGTTACTTCTTCATCTTCGCAGGAGGATTCAAGGTGTGAGCGATTCTTTCGCGACACTACTTCTCGTGATGCTTCCGGGCGTTACCAACTGCGGTTGCCCTTTATTAACAATGACACTTCTTTACTTTCTAATTCTTATGCAACTGCATATTCGCGATTTAAAGCATTAGTGCGAAAATTCATATCTAATCCTACCTTTCATGCAAAATATGTAGAATTTATGGAAGATTACATCTCCCAGGGGCATATGCAGCCAGCTACTGGCCCCACTTCTTACTACATCCCAAATCATGGAATTTTCAAAACCCATGGGGACAATTCTAAACTTAGAGTTGTTTTCGACGCTAGTGCGAAAACCTCCTCCGGCTCATCACTTAATGATCTGTTCTATGCTGGTCCAAAGCTGCAACCCCTTCTCTCTGATGTCATTTCTCTATTTCGCCAGTATTTGTATGTCTTTTCTTGTGACATCAGACAAATGTTTCGTCAGATTTTAATACATCCTGATGATCGCCCGTTTCAGTGTATCCTTTGGAGAGCTGCCCCGTCTGAACCTCTTACCACCTACTATTTGAACACGGTTACGTATGGTACGCGGTCAGCACCTTTCCTGGCCCTTCGTACGTTGTCACAACTTGCTGATGATGAGTCACATCTTTATCCTGAAGCAGCTGTTGCTTTGAAAAATAAGTTTTTGTTGATGACATTGCCGTGGGTGCAAATCCTTTGGAGTCCGCTCTAGCCTTACGAGACCAACTCGTGGCATTATTACATCGTGGCGGCTTCACATTACATAAATGGGTTGCAAATCATATTTCACTGCTTAATAACATTCCTCCTGACCACCTTATTAACTCATCAGAAACTAATGTATTGGAGAATGAAACATCTCTTCTCGGAGCTCTCTGGAATCCCAATTCCGATACTTTTAAAATTAGATTGCAACTCAAACTCACACCTTCTGTGTTAACCAAACGTACAGTGCTATCAGTCATTGCTCAAATATTCGATCCTTGTGGTTTCTTAGCTCCCTTTGTGATGAGTGCTAAACATTTTTTGCAAAGACTCTGGTCTGTCCCCATAGATTGGGATACCCCATTGGATGAGTCTCTTACAGCTATATGGCTTAATCTCACAGCCGACATTTCCATTTTAGAGAACTGTGCTATCCAGCGCCCATTTTCATTTTCTTCGCAGCCTTACATTTTACATGGGTTTTGCGACGCCTCTTCAGTAGGCTTTTCCGCTGTCTTGTACCTTTGTGGAACAGACCCGCCATCACCTCCGGCACTCCTAGCTTCTAAAACTAGGGTTGCTCCCCTCAGAACTGTTACTATTCCTCGGCTAGAGCTCTGTGGGGCACATTTATTGGCGGGCTTGGCAGCGCATTATGTTCATTTATTTAGTACTGTAATTTCCATAGGTTCAGTTCACCTTTGGACTGACTCACAAATTGTTCTTCATTGGGTTGCTACAGAACCATACAAACTCAAGACTTTTATATCAAACAGAGCTGCTCAGATTCAAGACTGGTTGCCCAACTCAACTTGGCATCATGTACCTACTTTAGATAACCCCGCTGACATAGCTTCGCGAGGTGCAACTGCTTCTCAGTTGCTGAATGATCACCTTTGGTGGCATGTTCCACCTTGGTTGCCTGATACTACATCATGGCCTTCTTCAGAGACTTTAACACTACCTGTCACTGCTGACTTGGAGCTCAAGTCTCAACCAATTACACTACATGTTGCACATACGTCTACTCCTGATCCTTTTGATCATATTTCCTCTTGGTCTGTTCTTTTACGAATTGTTAAATATATTTTGTTTTGGAAAACTTTTAAACGCAACTCTAAAGCTAGTGCAATCCCTACGTTGTCTGCTGTTACTGCGGCTATATGTTTTTATATCCAGCATTCTAAATTCTCTGTTGAACTTAAGGCCCTTCAAGCAAACAGGCCTTGTTCTAAGGGTAACCAGCGTTTGGCTCCATTTCTCGACTCCCACGGTCTTATCCGTGTTGGCGGTCGTTTACATAATTCCTATTCAGTGGTTTCCAAGCACCCTGTGTTGCTGCCTAAGGCACATCGCCTTGTCGATTTACTCATTGATCATTGTCATCGAATTTTCCTACGTGCAGGTCTCACTATGACTCTATTCCAGCTGACAACTCAGTATTGGATTCTTTCTGGTCGTCAGGCAGTACGTTCTCGAATTTTCCGGTGTATAACCTGCTTCAAGACCAAGCCTTCTCATGAAGCCCCCCCTAATGGGTCAGCTTCCTTCTCAGCGAGTTAATCCCTCGCCCACCTTTGCTCACACTGGCATGGACTTTGCGGGGCCGTTTGCTTGCAAATCGTCTAAGCTTAAGAAGGCTCCTGAGCTCAAGGTTTATTTATGCATTTTGTCTACCAAGGCTATACACTTAGAGTTGGCATCGGATTTGTCATCGGTTGAGTTTATTGATGTAATCCAACGTTTCATCAGTCGTCGAGGTTGTCCATCTCACCTCTATTCTGATTGTGGAACAAATTTCATGGGCGCGTCTGCGTCTCTTCGCAAGGCTCTCAATACTCTCCGAACTGATCCAACCTTTTCGAACCTTATAAAAGAATTTTGCTTTTCTAAAGGCATTCACTTTGAATTTAACCCACCTTCTGCCCTCATCAAGGTGGCCTATGGGAAAGAGCTGTCCAGTCGACCAAACATCACTTAACTCGTGTATTAGTTAATCAAACCCCTACCTATAAGGTATTGAATACTCTGATAATTAGGATAGAGGGCATACTCAATTCTAGGCCGATTTCACCAATGTCGAGTGATCCTCATGATATGACTCCACTTACACCAGCTCATTTTCTGTTAGGTCGTCCACTGACCGTACCTCCTGGTGCTGACCAGGCCATAATTGATTGTACCCCTCGCCAATTGCATTGGGTTCAGAACGCGATTCAGTCGTTTTGGACGAGGTGGAGGTCTGAATACCTCCCTTCTCTTATGCCTCGCCCCAAGTGGGCATCTTCTTCATCTAATCTTGCTGTGGGGGATCTTGTCCTAGTCGATGAGCCTAACTCACCTCCAGCCGTTTGGCCCTTAGGTAGGGTAGTTGAGATTTTTCCCGGCCCCGACGGCGTCGTCCGCCGTGCTCGTGTCAAAACGTCATCCTCTAATTTTCTAAGACCTGCAATCAAGCTCTACAAACTACCTATCTATTAGGTGCTTCTGTTTTTTAACTTACTCGCATTGTTGTATATATGTTACATGTAATAATTTAATTTACTCGTTGTAATCTTTAACTTACTCCTTGGTTATTTTTCTTCTTAAGATTGTCATACTCGCTCAAGTGCGTACTTCTTTATCAAATTATACTTACTTGATTGCTTACTGCAACAATTCATTTCATCTTACCAATGTCAGTCCAGCACATTTGTCCTGCGGGGGGCGGTGTCGCGTATTTAAAAACCCCGCGAATTTAAACTGTTCAGATTGCCACAGCAGTTTTTGGTTGTTCCCGCCAGGTGAACTCAGCTATTCGAATCGTGGGTTATTAACCCTAATTTATTTAAATCTCATGTTTAAAAAAAAAGGGAAACATTTTTTATTACACTTTAGGTGTAAAACCTTTTTATATTATTTCAATTATGTTGGCTGAAACTCTAAGAAGTATCTAATTGAGCCCAGCTCAGGCACTATTTGTCTTACCTTCAGCCAATCAGATCCATTCATTTGGCGTACATATAATTTCGCCTTGCCGCCAAGTGAAAGCGTGACTTCCGATTTGAACTCCAACTTAGCTCGTGTGTGTAGCAAGTATTATCTTTTTTTATCTCGCTCTGTGTGTGGCGTTATCAGTGCTTTTGCGTTTGTGCCAGTGGAAATTTCATTTTTTGTGGCCTACAGCTCAAATTTTCTTCAGCTATTGCAGTTGTACACTTTTAAAGTCGAGTCTATCTCTGGTCTGTGGAATCGTCATTTCACCACGTTGGGCTGTGGAATTCTTCAACCTGTTTTCAGCTAATTTACTCTTGCAACACATCCTACTACAACCATACGTACCAAGCTTGGTACTCGTAAAAATTCAGCTTTGGGTAATGTAGCCTATCTCTATCTTTTTATTAATTACTATTATTTATTATTATATTTTCTTATCTCTTTCGAGCTACTTACCTTTACATATTTAAGTGTTGCATTTTAACCACAACTCTTGGCAAGACCTTTGTGCAGAGTGGTTAAATTCACTTCAACTTGGCTACTCACAAGTTTTTCACTTACTTCAAGGCTGAAACCAGGTAATTACCCTAGGTATTTTATTATATTTGTAAATACCTTTCAGTTAATACTTTTGCCATTCTATTGGGCACCTTTTACTTGTACCACTGTGCAAAATCTTCTAGTTTTTGAGCACTTGTCTTCAGTTACACTACTTGCTGAATTCTATTTCATTATTCAGGTTTTATCCTGATGGTCCTCCGACTTAGAAATTGACACCCGCCTCATGGAAAAGGACATGGTGCTCGCTGTCCGGCTATAGAGCCCGTCCGTTAAGCGTATGCAACAATTATATTAATATTTTCTAATTCTACTTAAAAGATTTTGTAATTGTGTTGAAGGTTCTGATCGTAATTTGCCAGAACAACAACATCTCTGCAAAAGCTAGTATGGTGTACACTCTTGGTCTCATATTTGACTGATCTAGTTTAAACCATCGCAAATTTTCTTTAGTTTTATATAGAACAACATCCAACATTAGAACATTAGAATAAACAACAAAGTACTTTAACTACATCCTTGTCTAATCCCTAGGGTTGTTTCAAATTCAGAGTAACTATTATTCGATAACCTAACTATATTCCTAGTCTTTCTGTACAGGCTTTTCACCGCCAAGATAAGTCTAGTATTACCGTTCTTTTCTTGATCACCTTCTAAAACGATCATACAGATTCAAACAAAAATCTAATTACAAAGGAATCATTTGAAGTTTAATTATTTCTGCTATTGTTTCTCATCATATGTGATTGAATCTTCGGAGTCTGTGAGATTGACAGTAACAACAGTATGTGTTAGTAACCAATGTATTATGGTTACAACATAATTGTCGATTTAGATTCAAGATCATGGTCAAATAAAAATGGTTGGTTCCTAGAGCAGGAAAGTATCTGTGATATTTTCCGTGATAGCCTCTTCTTTTTGTGGTCATCGACCACAAAATACACTGGTGGACTGGTTAAAAAAAAAAACAATGTATTAACTGAATTTACTCTGTGCAAGTCTATGTTATGACACTCTTTTGACAAAAACATTCTGATAATGGGCGAACGTAGAGAGCGCATGTAACACTAACTTAAAAGGTGTTTGTATCTGCTCGGACAGCCAGGCTTCGCTGAAGGCGCTGAGTTTATGTGTCTTCACATCCAGCTTGGTTTTACAGTGTTCTAAAAGATTCGAAGAGCTTTCTTTTCTGAAGGATGTGCTTGCAGTCTAGGTGCCAGGTCACATGGAAATTTTTGGGAAAGAGGAGGTGGATAGGTTAGCCAAATTAGGCGCCACTCTTCCTTTCATTGGCCCCGAGCTTGCTGTTGGCCTGTCTTCTGGAACATGTCTGTCAGGCTTCCAGACATGGACAGCTTCACAGCATTCATCCTTATGGATGAGTTCAGTTGGTTTTCGGCAGTCCAAAATGCTCACCGAGGGTCCGGCAAGGCCACCAGTGGTTGCTGTGTTTTTCACCGAGCGCTCTCAGGCATTTGGTTGGATCTCTTACTGGACATAGTGGTTTATGGAGACATCTCAACATAATGGGGCTCATGCCGGATCCATTTTGTAGAGTCAGTGAGACCGAGGAGGAAACACCCATCTTATGTCTGATCGCCTGGGTGTGAGGAAATTAGGTTCAGGACCTTTTGTCGGAATAGGATGTCTGTGGAAGAGCTTAGGCTATTTCCGCTTAATGTTATTGTCCGATTTATTTGGATTGCGGTGAACAGCCAGGCTTCGCTGAAGGCACTGAGTTCTAAAAGATTCAAAGAGCTTTCTTTTCTGAAGGATTTGCTTGCAGTCTAGGTGCCGATTAGATCCGGGTCTGGATTTTTGTTCTAGACCCGGGTCTAGTTAGGTTTGTTGTTGTATTTCTTGAGGTAGCTACCCTCCCCACAGACAAATAATAATAATAATAATAATGGGGGAACGTCCAAAATTGTTCGATGATCACAAAAAGAAGCAGGCTATGACGGAAAATATCGCTTTTACATGTCTAGAGTAGAGTAAAAAAGATGATTCCAGGACAAAATATGCGGCGTTTTTCCTATGTGTGCGGCGTTTTTTCCTATGCGGCGTGGGGTAGAGTACTCTTGTCTTTTTATGTGGCGCATGTGGAGCATGTGGCGTAGTAATGTGCGGCGTCTATGCGGCGTGGAGTACGCTTTTCTGTGACGTCACAGCTCACTATTTTTTTTTCTAGTTATTTTATTGCCTGCCTGGACATGCTTTTTTTTTTCTTTTTTTTTACCGGGCGGTGTCACTGCGGTAGAGTACGCTTGTCTTTTCTGTGACGTCACAGCTCTAATTTTCACTATTTTCGGACCTGATTTTTTTTTTTTCATTTTTTTTGTGAATGCTTCCTTACTAACCCACATTTTATTTTCATTTTTTTTGGTTTACGGGTATTTTATACCACGCCAGTGACCTTCATTCTGATGTAATGGTATTTTTACTTAACATTGCATTCACAATCAAATTGAAAAAATTTCATATTAATATAATAAAAATAAAAAAAACTTCTTCACCATTATAAAATAATTTTATTTTTTTTTCTGGTTTACAGGTATTATTATCAAAACAAAAAGATCTATCTAATTATAAAATATTTTTTTTTTTTTATTTTTTTTTTATGGAATAAAAAAAATTTAATTTTATAAGAGAATATAAAATAAAAAAAACTTTTCAATAACATACATTCAATTAATTTTTTGAACAGTGCCTATAGCATATGTGGTAATGCCATCCTCGGCAATTATTCTTTTATCGTCATACGGTGAGAGTGCTATCTTATTTATTTTTACTGAGCTAACTTCATGATGGGAAGAGCGGATCTGATACATCAGTGTTCTGAATTTTTTTTTATTTTTTAGACAACTTAAATAATCATTAAAAGTTATATATTTATTTACCTTTGGCTTTTTTTACGGCCTTATCACTAATTTTTATAGAATACATTTTCGCTCTGAAACCTACAAATTCCTCAATAATTTTGCTATTTGCTTCATCTTTGAATTTGCCGACTACTTTTTTGTTAGTTATGGAATAGCAAGTATGATCTACAGGGTATCCTGATGTGTCTAGGTATTCGAGTAATGACAGCATATCCGTGTACAAGTCTTCGGTTTTAATACTGTATATAAAGGCATCTGTATCCATATAAGCTTAACATATTTTATCTGGATGGTATTTTGGTAGCATAACATTGTAATGGTAAGTATACATGGTTACCTCTGACAAATCCAGCACTGACATACCGACATAGATAGGTTTATTAAAGGATAGATGTATATCCTTTGAAAGTAGTGAAACAAGAATTACCTGACCACCGCGATTTACTTCTCATAAACAATCACTATGTCTACTTAAAAAATTTTGAAAAATTAGTCCGAGACCAAAAAACTAAAAGGCATAATGCGATAACCATTTGTAAACGATGTTTCAGCCATTTTGATGATCAATACGGTACCAATAAAGAAGCTAAACTTAGAGACCACTTAAGGCTCTGCACACTTAATAAAACTACTAAAGTTCAAATGCCGACTGAGAAACCTTATTTGGAATTCGAACACGTGGAAAGAGCTTTGAGGGTTCCCTATGTTGTCTACTGTGACTTTGAAGCGTTGCTAAAACCAATAAACACTTGCAATCCCAATCCACAAACCAGTTACACTGAGAGTTATCAACACCATGAGGTGATGAGTTTTTCCGCTTATTTAAAACAATCTGGCCATGTTCTAGGAGTGAATCCAAATCTCCCTACCAAGCCATACTTGTACCGTGGAAGAGATGCGGTCAATCATCTGCTTCAGTACTTGAAAGATATAGCTCAGGAAATTTGCTCAGTGTACCAACTAAATAACCCCATTCTACCACTGACTAAGTCAGAGCAGCAGACTTTTCAGGCTTCTACAATTTGCTACATGTGTGATAGACCTTTCACAACGACCGATACAAAATGTAGAGATCACTGCCACATCACCGGTAAATACAGGGGTCCGGCACACCAAAAATGCAATCTCCGTTACTAATTCCGCTTAATGTTATTGTCGGATTTATTTGGATTGCGGTGAATCTTAGATGGGTTAGATCCAGGTCTGGATTTTTGTTCAAGACCCGGGTCTAGTTAGGTTTGTTGTTGTTTTTCTTGGGGTAGCTACCCTCCCCACAGACAACTAATAATAATAATAATAATAATAATAATAATAATAATGGGGGAACGTCCAAAATTGTTCGATGACCACAAAAAGAAGCAGGCTATGACGGAAAATATCGCTTTTACATGTCTAGTATCAAATATTCTATTGCCATTATCAAATAATATCTAATTGCTAATGCATTTTTTTTTATTCTTCATTATTCTGGGATAAAATATAAAAAGAAACGAATGATTAATATATAATTTATTTCATTTATTGATTGATTCCAAGAAAAAAATTAATTATATTACGATAAGTTATAAGTTACAGATTGGGCAACATGGTGGGCACCCCTCCCCCCTAACACCAACACCATTCACAATACTAATATCAACATTTAATTGAACTCACTTAGTGGTACCATCTGTTTTTCTTTCTGTGAACCTACTGCCCAGATTACATACTGATTTTGTTATAAGTTTTGCATTTTGCAACAGTTTCTATCAATCTTCCGAAATTTTGCACGGTGCAATTGAATTAGTTTTTTTTTTTTTAATAGTTTTAAAAATAATAAAAAGAGCTTATATCTAATCATAAAATGCTATTTTTCAAAAGTATTAAAACCTTAAATAGTTATTTACATTCCTATTAATAATTTTTCCTAGTCCTATCGTAACATTTGCAAACTGTCAGCTCAAACTGCAAACAGTAATTATGCAAGTTATAAAACATAATTTAAAATAACAAATTATATGAAACACTCATTCTACTTTATTTTCCGGCAGATTATAAAATTAATAAAACGTCTTTAAATACGAAATTTCATTCATTTGCCTAAATAATCAGGTAGATTTGCTGGAAGACAGGTATCTATCCAGCACATAGTAGTTATTGTATGGAGAATAGCAGGCGGGAGAATGTCAGCAGTGTTGGAGACCCCTATACAACTCATAGTTTATCTTTATTTCTTAACAGCTCAGCCTATTAATGCGAAAAGTAATCTAGCCAACAACCATAATTTAGGAGCAAATCAAAATAACCTTGGCAATAATTGTAATTTCTGCGGATAGTAAGTTTAATTTTTCCACGATATTTACGTCCAGATGGCGTTTTTATATTAATACTTGCATTTTTGGTCATTGGACTTGCAGTTATAGTTGGCATAGTTGTAGTTATTGCTGTAGATGTAACAGTTGTTATTGCTGTAATTGCATCCGTTGTTAAATTTGTTCTTGAAGTAGTTGTTTCATTTAATAATTTATTTGCTCTTGTTAGTGTTGTTATCTGATCGCTTGTATTTGTGGTAAAAGTCGCTGTATTTTTTGTCACTGTATTCTCAGTAATGGCACGGGCACTTGTTGTGGAAGTTATAAACGTTTTTGCTGTTGGAGTAATTGGATTTGTAGTATATGTAGAAAGAATATGTGGAATTGTCATCGGATTAGTTATACCAGTGAAAATTTTTTGGCTTGAAACTTGTTCTTTAAGTGCTTTTGAAAAAATTCCGCGGTTAGAATTATCTTTAGATCGTAACTTTGGGCACAGTTTTGTTTTAATAGGGCTTGTTTGATTCAATGAAATAGTATTAGGTTCAGATTGATGATATTGCTGTTGTTGTTTAAATAGTCGTGAATTAAAAGTGCGGTTAGGATATTTATTAGGACGTAACTTTGGGCACATATACTTTGTTTTAGGACTTGGTCGATTGTATATATTATATGGAATATTAGTAGGTCCTAACTGTTGATATTGATTTGGTTTTTTAAGCACACGTGAATTATGCATGCGACTAGGATATTTATTAGGATCTAACTTTGGGCACATATACTTTGTTTTAGGACTTGGTCGATTGTGTATATTATATGGAATATTAGTAGGTCCTAACTGTTGATATTGATTTGGTTTTTTAAGCACTCGTGAATTATGCATGCGACTAGGATATTTATTAGGTTGTAACTGTGGGCACATATACTTTGTTTTAGGACTTGGTCGATTGTATATATTATATGGAATATTAGTAGGTCTTAACTGTTGATATTGATTCGGTTTTTTAAGCACTCGTGAATTATGCATGCGACTAGGATATTTATTAGGTTGTAACTGTGGGCACATATACTTTGTATTAGGACTTGGTCGATTGTATATGTTATATGGAATATTAGTAGGTCTTAACTGTTGATATTGATTCGGTTTTTTAAGTACTCGTGAATTTAGGTATATAGGTTGTAACTGTGGGCACATACACTTGTCGTTGTAAATAGTATATGGAATATTATGGTCTTAATCTTGTTGATATTGATTTGGTTTTTTAGGCACTCGTGCATTAGGCATGCGATTAGGAATAGAATTACGTTGTGACAGTAGGTACATGCTATTTTTATTAAGTCTTGGTCGATTGTATATATTATATGGATTATTATTTGGTCGTAACTGCTGATTTTGCGTTGGTTTTTTAAGTACTCGCGAATTAGGCATGCGGCTAGGATATTTATTAGGTTGTAACTGTGGGCACATACACTTTGTTTTAGGACTTGGTCGATTGTACATATTATATGGAATATTATTAGGTCTTAACTGTTGATATTGATTTGGTTTTTTAGGCACTCGTGCATTAGGCATGGGATTAGGAATAGAATTACGTTGTGACAGTAGGTACATGCTATTTTTATTAAGTCTTGGTCGATTGTATATATTATATGGATTATTATTTGGTCGTAACTGCTGATTTTGCGTTGGTTTTTTAAGTACTCGCGAATTAGGCATGCGGCTAGGATATTTATTAGGTTGTAACTGTGGGCACATACACTTGTTTTAGGACTTGGGTCGATTGTCATATTATATGGAATATTGAGTATGTCTTAACTGTTGAATGTGATTTGGTTTTTAGGCCGGCTATTAGGATAGCATTACTTTGTGACAGTTAGGTCATGCTATTTTTATTAAGCTGGTCGATGTATATATTAATGGGCTTATTATTTGGTCGTAACTGCTGATTGTTGCGGTTGGTTTTTAAGTTACTCGCGACATTAGGCATGCGGCCTAGGATCTTATAGGTTGAACTGTGGGGACATACACTTTGTTTTAGGCCTTGGTCAGATTGTATATGTTAGATGGAATATTATTCGGTCTTAACTGTTGAATTGATTTGGTTTTTTATGCACTCGTGCATTAGGCATGCGATTAGGAATAGAATTACGTTTGGGACAGTAAGGTACATTGCTAGTTTTATTAAGTCTGGGCGATTGTATATATTATATGGATTTTTATTTGGTCGCAACTGCTGATTTTGCGTTAGGTTTTTTTAAGTACTCGCGAATTAGGCATGCGGGCTAGGATATTTATTAGGTGTATGTGGGCAATACACTGTAGTTTTAGGACTTGGTCGATTGTACATATTATATGGCATATTATTAGGTCTTAACTGTTGATATTGATTTGGTTTTTTAGCATGCGATTAGGAATAGAATACGTTGTGACCCAGTTTAAGGGGGGTACATGCTATTGATTAAGTCTTGGTCGATTTATATCTTCTATGGATTATTATTGGTTTCGTAACTGCTGATTTTGCGTGGTTTTTTAAGTACTCGCGACTAGGCATGCGGCAGGATATGGATAGGTTTAACTGTGGCACAGACCTTGGTGTTAGGACTTGGCCGATGTTACATATTATATGGAATATTATTTAGGTCTAGCTGTGGATATTGATTTGGTTTGTAGGCACTCGTGCATTAGGCATGCAGATTAGGAATACGGAATACGTTGTGGTGACAGTAAGACATGTAGTTTTATTAAGTTCTTGGACGATTGTATATATTATATGGATTATTATTTGGTTGTAACTGTTGATATTGCTTTGGTTTTTAAGTACTCGGGAATTACGCATACGGTTAGGAATAGAATTACGTTGGGACGGCGTGCTGTGCATGCTTATTTTATTTGGTCTTTAATCGATTATATATATTATATGGAAATATTATTAGGTTGCACTGAGGGGATGTGGTTTTGGTTTATAAATAATCGAAATTATTTATTCATGCGGTTAGGACTATAGTTACGTTGTGACAGTAGGTACATGCCTTTTTTATTAAGCCTTGGTCGGTTGTGTATATTATATGGAATATTATTAGGTTGCAACTGTGGATGTTGGTTTGGTTTTATAAATAATCGTAAATTATTCATGCGGTTAGGACTATAGTTACGTTGTGACAGTAGGTACATGCTATTTTTATTAAGCCTTGGTCGATTGTGCATATTATATGGAATATTATTAGGTTGCAACTGTGGATGTTGGTTTGGTTTTATAAATAATCGTAAATTATTCATGCGGTTAGGACTATAGTTACGTTGTGACATTAGGTACATGCTATTTTTATTAAGCCTTGGTCGATTGTGCATATTATATGGAATATTATTAGGTTGCAACTGTGGATGTTGGTTTGGTTTTATAAATAATCGTAAATTATTCATGCGGTTAGGACTATAGTTACGTTGTGACAGTAGGTACATGCCTTTTTTATTAAGCCTTGGTCGGTTGTGTATATTATATGGAATATTATTAGGTTGCAACTGTGGATGTTGGTTTGGTTTTATAAATAATCGTAAATTATTCATGCGGTTAGGACTATAGTTACGTTGTGACATTAGGTACATGCTATTTTTATTAAGCCTTGGTCGATTGTGCATATTATATGGAATATTATTAGGTTGCAACTGTGGATGTTGGTTTGGTTTTATAAATAATCGTAAATTATTCATGCGGTTAGGACTATAGTTACGTTGTGACATTAGGTACATGCTTTTTTTATTAAGCCTTGGTCGATTGTGCATATTATATGGAATATTATTAGGTTGCAACTGTGGATGTTGGTTTGGTTTTATAAATAATCGTAAATTATTCATGCGGTTAGGACTATAGTTACGTTGTGATAGTAGGTACATGCTATTTTTATTAAGCCTTGGTCGATTGTATATATTATAAGGATTATTGTTAGATCGCAACTGTTGATATTGGTTTGGTTTTTTAAGTACTCTTGAATTAAGCATGCGATTAGGAATATACTTACGTTGTGACAGTCGGTACATGCTATTTTTATTAAGTCTTGGTCGATTGTATATATTATATGGATTAATACTAGGTCGTGACAGTTGATATTGCTTTGGTTTTTTAAGTACTCGTGAATTATGCATGCGGTTAGGATTAGAATTACGTTGTGGTAGTAGATGCATGCTATTTTTATTAAGTCTTGGTCGATTGTATATATTATATGGATTAATACTAGGTCGTGACCGTTGATATTGCTTTGGTTTTTTAAGTACTCGTGAATTATGCATGCGGTTAGGAATAGAATTACGTTGAGACAGTAGGTACATCCTATTTTTATTAAGTCTTGTGTCGATTGTATTCTTATTTTGATTATACGAGGTCGTGACCGGTGATATTGCTGTGTTTTTTAAGTACTCGTGAATTATGCATGCGATTAGGAATAGAATTACGTTGGGACAGTAGGTACCTGCTATTTTTATTAAGTCTTGGTCGATTGTATATATTATATGGATTAATACTAGGTCGCAACTGTTGATATTGGTTTGGTTTTTTAAGTACTCTTGAATTAAGCACGCGATTAGGAATATACTTACGTTGTGACAGTCGGTACATGCTATTTGTATTAAGTCTTGGTCGATTGTATATATTATATGGATTAATACTAGGTCGTGACAGTTGATATTGCTTTGGTTTTTTAAGTACTCTTGAATTATGCATGCGGTTAGGAATAGAATTACGTTGAGACAGTAGGTACATCCTATTTTTATTAAGTCTTGGTCGATTGTATATATTATTTGGATTAATACTAGGTCGTGACCGTTGATATTGCTTTGGTTTTTTAAGTACTCGTGAATTATGCATGCGATTAGGAATAGAATTACGTTGGGACAGTAGGTACCTGCTATTTTTATTAAGTCTTGGTCGATTGTATATATTATATGGATTAATACTAGGTCGCAACTGTTGATATTGGTTTGGTTTTTTAAGTACTCTTGAATTAAGCACGCGATTAGGAATATACTTACGTTGTGACAGTCGGTACATGCTATTTTTATTGAGTCTTGGTCGATTGTATAGATTATATGGATTAATACTAGGTCGTGACAGTTGATATTGCTTTGGTTTTTTAAGTACTCTTGAATTATGCATGCGGTTAGGAATAGAATTACGTTGAGACAGTAGGTACATCCTATTTTTATTGTGTCTTAGTCGATTATATATATTATATTGAAAATTATTAGGTCCTACCATTGGACCTCGCTTTAGTTGTCTATGTAACCGTTGTAGCCGACGATTAAATATATTATGTTTATGAATTGCGGGAACATATTTTGAACGATCTAGTCTTTTTGTAAGTTTATGTGGTCTAGAATTTTCTGCAAACTTTCGAAGTAGATTTTTAGTTTTGTTTGGAAACACAATTTTAAATTGTCCCCTATATTTGCTCGCCTTTTGTTCCCATACCTGGTCATGATTCATCTCTTTGTTATAATACATTTTCAGCCTTGATTGTGGTTGGGATGTTGATGTACTGAAGAACGGATGCAATTTTGTATGCCCGTACGTAATATTTGTTGGCATAATGGAATTATGTCTTTGGCCATAATTATTACTTGGATGTAAATATCCTGTATTAATACTATTTAAATCTCTTTTATATACAAGAGAATTTTCCATTATTTTATTATCACAATCTGACGAATTTTCGGAGCAATTTACTATGCTGTTACTGATGCTGGTAGTGTTTGTTTTATTTACAATATTGCATTCTTCATTACAATTTTTGATCACATAATCATCTGCATCTGTTGCGCATATTTTGTCCGTGTATTGCCATTTGTTTCTGCATTCGCTATTTTGCATTGCAAGTGCCAATTTCATACAATTTTCCATGCATTTTTCTTCCTAAAACATTTGAAAAAAAAATAATAATAATTTAATATGAATTACAGAAATGATGTTAATTAAATACATTCCTATAAACTATGGAAATCAAGTTTCACTTCTTTGGCACTATGTCATTGCACCCAGATTAAATATGTAGCTAGACCATTTGTACGACTATATATATTTATAAATGTATATATATACATTAGATATTGCCAGTATTAGGGAGTTTTAGTAAATAGAGCATTTGTTTAGATTTATCTTCATGTTTTTTTTTATATGCGAAGAGCTCATTGGCTAGTCCATTTGACCACATTCCACCTTTAACTCCCAATCTAGCTGTGACAGTCGGAACATTATTTATCATTTATTTTGTCGTAGTTAGTTGGTCATAATTTCTTTAATACCCTCTATGAATATAAGCAATATTTATCAGATATGATAGTAAAGAACATTGACTAGATCGCAAGAAAGGTAATGTCTACTACATAGCGGAAGAATGGAAAATGGTAATTAGGAACATGCAAGTGTTGATGGATTATGGGAAGGGAATGTTCAAAATTATGTAATGCTTATAATTTTTGTATAATCCTAAAGAGAATATGCTGGCATTAGCTTTTAAATTTATATTATCAATATTAATTAATTAATTTATTTATTTGAACTAGTAAGATAAATTTAGATGACAAACAAGTTAAGTGCATTTATAACATACCAACTGTAGATAATGCCACAAGATACACAAATTTATCAGTAAATACTAAATTTCCTAGGGAGAAATGGACTAGCCACATCTTGAGGGATCTTGGCGTCCCTGGGGTAGCCCAGCCTAACAACACTACAATATACATTCATACGATATCCTTGACACTATACACTACACATAGGACCTGCAGAGATAGTTGATGTGTGCAACTACTTGGGTACAGCACACCCACAGGTAAACTTGAGCTCTCCGCCACAAACACTCACTAACACCTGAACACTCGACGCATACAGACGACCACACACATACACACTGCACGAACAAGGACACGCACTCGTTAAGAACTCGGAGTATAAATATCTCTCCCTCGTGCTTGACGGCACGAGGCTTTGGGGCTCGGGTGGAAAAGAGGATCCTGGGTATTGAGGGAGACGATGACCTACAGCATCTGATCCCAACACATGCCTTTGGCCTTGGCTTCACCGAGAGCTCTACCTGGGTGATAGCCTGACTCCAGGAAGGCCAGGGAATTCCGCCTCACGTGGGTTCCTAGGGTTAGGAATGGGGCTGCGGGCGCATGGGTCGATATTTAGGTGTCGGAACGCTGACTTCCGTGGCATCTGTCTATGTCAAGGTGCGATGGTTAATCCGGACAGTAACCGGGTGCATTTGATCGTCCCAGGAGGCGGGACCATGTACCTTGATGAATTCTTTATGAGTAGTATGGAAAATCATAAAAACTATTCTGGTCCTAGCCCATCAACTCACCAGCTTCTTAAACCAAATCTTTTTCCTTCTACAATTCCTTTCCCTAATCCAACCCTAACTCCCCATTAGCTAACCCCAAATCGACAGATCCAATGGAAGAACGACCTGGCATGGACAAGGATAATACTTTAATCTTGAAGCACATCTTCCTTACACTCACCCATTCCAAATTAGAATATGGAGCGCCAATCACGCTCTGCGCGCAAGTCACGCCTGAAATTACTAGACATACTTTATAATAAAGGTATTAGCTTGTTCACAGGTGCCTTTCGGACCATTCTACTACAGACTCTCTATGTAGAATCGGGGATGCTGCCTCCTCAGTTTAGAACAGAACAGCTCACCTAACCTACACTGCCGGAATATGGGGGAAGAGGTTTCATCTCTTGTTTCATATCATATTCGAGAGCCCACATGATGAAGAGTACCGTCAACAACGTTCGCCGACGCGACCCCTCGGGGTCCAAGCTAAAGGGAAGGCAATTTTGTCAAGTGGTGGATTGGGGTTTCTCACCTCTCCCACCTTGGCCTTTACCCTCTGCAAGCGTCGCATTGACCTGGCACTATACAAAAAAGAAGAAACACCACTCGTCGTCTATAGACAAAAGTTATTAGAACTTCTAAATATTTACTATGATTTCTGACCGATCTTCACAGACGGGTCGAAGATAGGCGACGGTGTAGGAAGTGCTGTGTACACAGAGGGAGTTCCTCTTTGCTGGACACTCCCTCAATATGCATCCGTGTACACGGCTGAGATGTATGACATTTTCCAGGCTATAAAACTTATAGAGGATAAAAACTATAATAAATCATTAATACTGACGGACTCATTGTGTGCATTAAAGGCTCTCTGGGATAAATTCTCGACGGATCCATTGCTGATCGATATTTTTAAATTACACGTGGTCAAAGGGTGACATTCGCCTGGATGCCGGACCACATTGGTGTGTCCGGTAATGAAAGGGCTGACGAGGCAGCCAATCAAGCAGCCTCTACAGTTACTGAGAATGTCATTCCTGTGCGACTCAAAGATTTACAAACCTATATGAAATATAGTGTAAGGAGAACATGGCAAGTACAGTGGGATTGCACAAATGAAAACTCAAAGATATCAAACCACGTGTGCGAAGTATTACACAGTTGAGAATTTCCCGCGGCATGAATCAATGATACTCACAAGGTTAAGGACTGGTCATACACGTGTGACACATGGGTATCTCCTTAATGGTGAAAGAAGGCCGAGGTGCCCTCGTCGCCGAGAAAGGCTAACAGTGGCGCAAGTGTTGGAAGGGTGTCAGGCACTGCAATCACCGAGGGAAAGAGCAGGCCTGTCACATGACAAACGCGCTATTCTCCAAGAGGGTCCTCCTTACATAAGGAGGCTATTGACATATCTAAAAAATATTAATGTGTGTAATAGTATTTGGACTGGTAGTTAAGTAAATTGGGTAAAGGAATATCGAGTACTTCACCCAATTAGGTTAGTTATTTTAAAGGGGAAAGGAATATCGAATGTGAGCATTAATGTCTTTATTGCGAAAATGTATTTATTAGTGTGAATGCATTTATTATATATGAATGTATTTATTAGCGTGAATGATTTTTAGTTGGCACAAACTATTCCACACTTCTTCTCGTCAACTGGCTTGATGATATAAGATGGGATGTGTGGAAAATATCACCATGACCTATGGCTCTACCTTACCTTGCTATTCAAGGCATTATGTGCGGATCACAAGTAGGATAAACATGTGCCATCCCAGTTCATGTGGCCACGGATTGAGAAAGAAAAATGTGTAAGAGGCGCTAATGGCAGGAGCAGTCGATGCGCCAAAAAAAAAACAAAAAAAAAAAAAAGAATAATCATGATATTTATTGTTTCTTCTTTTTTTTTTTTTTTTTTTGTGATTTGTTTATAAAACAAGAATACAAATAAGAATTAAGAATATAAACTGGGTTAAGCTTAAATATCTGGTTTAACCAAATAAATATAATTACATAATAATATTATTATTAATGTAAATAACAACAAATTAAAATAAAGTGAGATTGTTTAAAAAATAATCATAAAAAATAAAAGGAAAAAATAATACTAATGTAAGAAATTTCAGAACTTATAGAAAATTGTTTTTTAAATTTTAAAGTAAAAATGTATGTAAATTTAGTATTTTGCTTATTAATTAATATCTTTGAAAAAATTAATAAATTGATCAAAGGGATACTGATCTCAACACCGCTGAAACAAAAAAAAAAAATCGGGCATTGAAAAATTAAATGTGTTATGTCATCCATATTATTTCGATTACAAATTAATACGTAATCTTGTCGGTAATAAAGTGATATTTTTTCATATTCGAACAACATTATAATATTTAGTGTTTGAAATTCTTATTTGTGCTACTAATCTTCATTTTTCAATGCCACACTTTAATAACAAATAATACTCTTTCAAACCAAGTAAATCGATTTGTCTCCAATGAACATTCAATACACTATTTAAAATAAAATTTACATCCATACTGAGTAAAATGATTTTCGAAACTAGTTAACATAGTAATTTTATGAGGAAGTACACTGTCATAATTTTCATTAAAAAGAAGATGATCGCTACCTATTGTAGACAGATAATATTTGAATAATTATGGGGTAATGTTCGACCAATTATGTGGCATATTCATATTTCCAAAATGAGCCAAATGACGATAACAAATTTTTGGCAATCTGGTTTTTCCATATTTAACAAGTTGATCCACCAATTTAGCATGGGTATGAAAATTTTGTATTTTAAATGAATTTTTCCAGTTTCAAGCGGATCGGAGAAAGTATTAAAAGGATTTTGAAAATTTAACTTGCCAGATTCAATTTCATTATGATATGAGCAACCCCAGATTTCAGCGAGTTATAACAATACGCTTTCAGCTGATCAATAAAAAAAATTAAATTTTTTTTTAGATTGCCAAGAATCAGATTTAAAGGACTTTTAACTATTGAGAATACATAAACTGGCTGAGGAAAATTTATTGAAAAAATATTTAGGTGTGATTCTAAATACCCCATTAAAAAAAAAAAAAAAACTCCTAAATAAATTTTTTTTTTTTAAACTTTAAATTTTATTTATATAAACTAATTTTATTTGTTATGGAAATTTTTGCGTTTTTGAAAGAGAAATCCTCTTTGTGTAAAGGTATAATAAAAGTTTTGTTATTGTTCAATGTGAGAGAATTGCAATTACAATATTGTTCTAGTATGTTTAGATTTAATTAAGCATCAGTCCAGCAAGAACTCAGCAACACTGTATCATCAGCATAAAGAAGAACGTTATGATCCGTATCAGATTGGATGCTTATAACTTTGGATCCTTTCGAAATATAAAATTTAACTATGTCGGATATGAATGATGCGAACAACAATGGACTCAGAATTTTGCCTTGTAAAACACCCTCGTTGATCTCAATCTCTTTTGATTATTGACTATCCTGTGATATTGACATTTCCGACTGAGAATAGAGGTTCATTAATAACGTTAAGATCTTGCCGCATATTACTAGAGAATTTAATTACAACTATCAGTAATGGTGTTCTATTGAAATCCACAAAAATCCACAAATGTAGCTAATAGTTTACTTCTCTTAGATCTCAAATGAATAGATATGTCGGCAGACAAGGTAAATACAGCGTCACGATATCCCCTATCTTTTCTAAGTCCCGTTTGCTCTTCGGGTATTATGCAGTTTTCTTCAACCCAAATCACGAGCCTTTTTTATAAAGATATGTAAAAATGTTTGTGATTGTTTAAAAAAATGGCTATCCCTCTGGAATTTCCCGGATTGCTTTTATCGCCTTTTTGTTTTTTTTAACTGTTTAACTTTTAAACAGTTTATTTATTAAATGTTATTCTTTAGTGTACCACAGTTTTTGATTAATATTGTAAGAATTTCTGTAATTTTTATTATATATTAAATTAGATGACCGTATTGCATTCGACAAATTTAAATACAAATTATTATACAAGTCTTTAACCTTTGTAACTATTAAAATAAATATTAATGACTGTTCACTAAATGAATGTAAAAGACTTAACAAGTTTACTACATTTCTACTTATAACATGCTTATGCGTTTAAGTTTATATGTAATTTAAGTAAATATACAACCAGCCAAAGACTAACATGTTTTGCTTGAGGTAAAACGCTTTTACAAATAACACTGAAAATAAATTTTTTTTAAAAAATCTACGAAATTAGCAAAATTCGTAGATTTTTTTTTTTTTGTTTTAATCTTTTACTTCTAATATTTTACATTTAAATAAAAGGAAATTCTAAACAAGCGCCCATGGAGGTTGAAATGGCCATCTGGCCATTTTTTTGTCGTTCTGGGAATCCCGATTTTTTAACGGCATAGTCTGGAATGTTCACTCAAGATCAGTTACTTACTGTAATTCAACAGTCAGTACTTTTAGTTTTAGGAAACGGATTTGCTCAGGGATTAATAAAAGTAATCCCGTATATCTAAGTATGGAGCGCCTTCTGTCCCAACTAAAGCTTGCAGTTTAATTTTTTAACCTAGTTGGCAGTTCACAGAATCCCTTTAAAATCAGTTTATCAGGAAAATATCTTTCAAATATATGTTACATTGATGTGATACTTAAAGCATAACGCTACTGTTCTCTCAGAGGACCATAAAAATATCAAAAGTCCCTGGATAATCTTTCATGTAAATGTGATAAGTATTTATATGTGTAAATAGTATAAGGAATTTAAAGAAAAATCTTTGGAGCCGTTTTTGAGAAAATCGTGAAAAACTCAAAAAAGCAAACAAATTGAAGTCGCATTTCCGGTTGATAGAATTTTGCCCATAATCTTCATGTCAAATACGATAGTAGCATCTATACGAAATACCAAGTATGAGCTTCTTACCTTTTCTTCGTTATTGAAATATTAAATTTATCATTTATGTAATAATAACAGAAAAAAATCTACGATTCAACAGCCCATGGAGCACCAATGCTTGCGGGACGACGATATTTATTGGTGGCCGGCTGTTAAGTACATCGCAGTTCCAACAGCCGTTTAGTTTTGGCCACCGCTACTATGATTCCCAAATAACTTGGCTTCCTAATTTTTCTCACAGTGCCGAGTCAACACTGTCTTTGCTATCATGGGAAGCGAATCCTGAATTGTCGCCCCAAAACCCGGCGCCCTAACTACTACACTAACGCTTGAGGAATATACAAATAAGAATAATAAAAATATTATAAATTATAAAATATATTTCATATAATAATTGATGTTCTTTTAGTTGGATAGTGCTCACGCGTTAGTCTTTCAAGTTGGATAGTGGCTAGCGCATTTGCCTTTCATGTGAAAATTCAGGGTTCGATTCCCGTGACGGCAAAGTCGGTGTTGACCCAGCATCGTGATATAAAATGGGAAGTTACAGTTAGTAGCGCCCTAGGTAGTGAAGTCAGACCTAAATGGCAGGGAAGTACGGCGTATACCTCACCACTCGTCCTCTAATATATAGCCGTCTTGCAAGCCTTGGAACTTTATGGATTGTAGCGCCGTAGTATTTTGTTATTGTTTTTTTTTCCTTTGGAAATTCAGGGGTCACTTGAGAACAATCTCGGACGCAAACAAGTTCATCCCTTAGTGATAACTCCTGATCAGTCTTTACAATTTAAACCTGGAACAAGACTCGCCACTTTACAGGGTGTCTCATTTAAACTGGCCACTTTTGAAATAACTCTTAAACGAAGGAAGATATCTAAAAAGTGAACATAAAGTTTGTTGAAGTATTTTCGCTCTAGTTTATGATGGTGTTAGTGTTTTTTTTATTTTATTGCCGCCTTATACTTTAAATCGGTAGTCAAAAGTGGCAATTTGCTCCGCCCCCCTTGTTAATACTGTATTAAAAAAAGTGGAGAAAATTGCCGTTAATTTCACTTCAATATTTCTCAGAGATATTTTGATTTTTTTGGGGGGGCAAAAAATGCCAAATGAGAATTGTAGATTATAAGAAGAACTATGTACTGAATGTGTCAATCAGTTTGACTTATTGTGAGATATTGGTTTGTTATTTGTATATTTGTGCTAAGGATGAAAATCTGGATTGCAATAAAAATATAGAATCCGTAGTTTAATGTTATTAAAATATTTGTAAACATTTTTGGTCCAGTATGGTAAGTGTGTTAGAGATCTTTTTATGGTTAGGTCCATGCAGTTTTTGGTTGCATAAATTGAGGGTGTATATGGAGATTGGAAATTTGCTATTCTGCCACCATCATGAATGGTTGTTGAAAATCTGGGATGAATTGGTTGGGCATTTGGTTTTTTATGTATTTTAATTAATCCTATTTAAATTTTCCTTAGAAAATAGGATTTTCTATAATTATTGTAAGAATATGTAAAATATATAATAATTATCAAGAGAATTACTTTTGGGTTGTTGAAGCTGGTAATATTAAATTCCTTATAAATATTACACTCCAGACTACAACGTGTTATCGCATGTTTATCTAAACCTGTTGCACAAGATTTGAGCAAGTTTTGCCAAGTGCTTTTGCAAGCGCTTCTTTGTTTTGCGAGTACCAATTTCTTGCAGTTTTCCAAACATCGTTCCTAAAATATTATCATAAAATCACAAATTTCATTATGATGATTATTATTTAAAGCATAACTAAATTCTTTGTTGAGTTTTTTACAATTTAATCCTAAATATAAATCTCATTCCAAGTTTCTGATACAGAATTAGGAATGATGTGGATATCGGCCGCAATTACTTGATAACATTTTTATTAGACCATAACAATGAGGCGTGTTAGTAAATTTCACTTCAGACAGGAACTACAATATCAGTCTGCTGGTAACCAAAAGCCTGCACTGGTTTAGGATCTATTCATACTATCCACTTAGACGGACATAGTATCATATAGAAGACCTATATGCGCGTTAGCATGGCTTAGAATCATAATAGCAGTTGTCCGCACTAGCATGCTCAACTTTAATTATCTATTTCGTTTAAATATTTCTAATTTATGTAAAAACCTTTATACCGAAATATTACACTATCCATTCCAAAGTGTAATTGACGAATATGAGGCAGTGCAGAACACTAACATAAGAAGTGGAACATATCCTGTCGATCATGTAGATTACACAGTGGGTCGTTATCCGGGTCTTTGTTAAGCCATGGGACACAATTTAGATTGAGTAATTCACTCCTTATTTTGAACAATAAGCTCAGATCTTTAAGATTAACTTTTTCATTAAGGTCAGCATTATATATAGAAAGATTTTTATTAACATCCAACAGCTCTTTGTAAAAAAGGGAACGATCAAACTTCAGAGCACGGCTCACAGACTCCTCCCGAACACTTGATCTGATTTTCTCTAGTAAGACTGAACTATAAATTTTCCAATCTGATAAATTATCTAGACTAAAACTAAATTCTAATGAATATTTCTGTAAAAGATCCGACAGCATTTACACCAGAGAATATTCTTTTTAACAATTTCTGAGGTTACAATCTTAATTAAACAGGAATCAGGAGAAGAACAAATTTAATGCAATATTTAATATGAAGATTTAATGTGAAGTAAAAAACTGAGTTGATGGAGCTTTCAAGATGAATTATGAAGTTAGCAGTAGGATTGGGCAAAGTAAATACTTTTTTAACAAAATATCTTTGAAATTTCTCTAATTCGTCATAACGCTGGTAACCCCAGATTTGGGCAGCATAACATAATATTGACCGCTGTCTAGTGTTAAAGACTTGATATTTGGATTTTAATGGAATTTGAATGTGAGAGAGAAAGCGGGACCAAACCCTATTGAAAACTAACTTAGCTAGTGATATTTTGTCGTTTAAGTGATGACGGAAAGAAAGGCGAGATGTTGAAACAACACCAAGATATTTATAAGAATTAATAACTTTTATTGGTAAACCCTTATATCTCCATTTTTCCAAGGAACAAAGTCTTCCACCTTTCCTGAAGACAACCACTTTCGAATTGTTTGAGTTTATTTTTAAATTCCATTGGCCGCAATACTTTTGTAAACAGTTAATATGCTATTGTAAACCCGTAGGGCTATCGGAAATGAGGACCACATCGTCACCCACGGAGACTCCACCTTCTAGGGTGTCAGGTAGATCATCAAGGAATAGAGAAAATAATAGTGGGCTCAAAAGGCAGCCTTGTCTTACTCCTTCTGGCACACTGAAAAAATCCGAGATGTCCTCTCTTCCTTGCACCGTAGAACACGAATTGGAATACAGGTTATTTAAAATATTAATAAATTTTGAAGAAATTCCAAGATTTAAAAGTTTTAGTAACTAACAATATTTATGATCTACTGTATCAAAAGCTGAACTAAAAATCAACAAACAAACAAAAAACACAATAGAGTTTCTGGCTTTTTGTCAAGAATTTAATATTTATAAGATTAATTAAAAGAAATAAATTATATATTGCCGAGTATATATTTTTCTCATAGGTTTTAATGTGTTCCTTCTGGGATGGATTCTAAGGTTCTAAATAGATTGTTAGCTCAATAAAGAGGATAGGTAAGAGTTTGCAAATCTTATGACCAGAATTTTTTGCTTAATTAGTTTAACCCCATTTTTTTTTTCTATTTAATTAGAGATTTGTTGACAATAAATTTTCATCTTCCCATTATTATATTTCTATAAGTTGCAGCAATACGAAATAAACACGCTGCCCCTAAATCTATCAGAAGCATAGCAAAGATTCTTAGTTTGAAGGCCTGATTTGGAATGGGCATTGCTTAATCCTTTAGAACTAATCGTAACTATTATCTACTAACAACCGAATATGCGACTTTACTAAGTCGTTTTTTTCTCAGTTTTTTGGCGATTTTCTCGAAAACGGTTTCAAGATTTCTTATTTTAAACCTTTATACTATTTACTCACATAAATATCTATCGCATTTATTTAAAACCTTTTTCTCAGGAAAATTAACTTTTGGGAGTTGTAGGGGAACAGAAATGCTATGCTATTGCTTCATGTAAAGTGCAACTTCCGTTCAATGTATGATTTTACCAACTATGTAATATTATTATACATTAGAAGATTTGATAGAATTTGAAATTTGAAGAAAATCGGTTAACTGGGAAGTGCAACTTGGAAGAAATTTTTTTTTTTTAAGTTTTCAGGAAAACGGCAATAACGATTTTTTATAAACTTGAAATTCTCTTACCGTTAATGTTTCCCCAAGAAAATTATCTATCAACTTATCTAAGTATTATTGGTCGTCTGATAATTCAGAATAAAAACGCAACAATTATTCGCGAAAATCATGTATTACTTAAATAATTATAGCTGTGGCACTGCTATTTACTGGCTAGTAATTATTGTTAAAACTGTTGTAGGAATAAACTGAGTTTGTAAACGGTACAAAAAAATCGTAAGATTAAAACGTTTAACGTCACACATGTTCTGCAACATTACTCTTCACGCAATTGCTTTTTTTTTAGCTGACGCCAAAGTGGTCCCTATGCGGCTCCAAAAATGAAATAAAAAAAAAAAAAGTAATAACTCAAGTATAGATTGTGTAGGCGAGCCCTTACTTAATGAAAATTGAATCCAAACTTTTACATGTTTGAATTATTATTATTATATTCGTTTGTTTATTCGGTGTTCGTTAGGAGCGCTGTATTCAATGTTGTAAATTGTATGGTTGAGGTTCGGTCATACAAAAGAACTCTTTTTATATTTCTACCGATGTTTCGGCAATTGCCTTCTTCAGGGTCTGTACAAAGGTTTTAATACAAATTCAAAAAAAATAAAAATAAAAATAACATAAAATATGAACTTAAAATAAATATTTTCAATATAAAATTTTTGTTAAATAAACTATATAAAAATAAACTAAATAAAAAGTATGATATATATATATATATATATAGCATATTTAAATTTATTTTAAACTATTGCTGCAGAACAGATCAATAATAAACTACGTAAATCACAACTATTAAAACAATATGTGGCATACATAATAACTTACCAAAATCTTCAATTAGAATTACTTAAAAACTCTAGTTTAACCTGTTATATACAATCACCAAGTGTTATCGACATTGGATGGGTCAAAGTTCATAAAGGGTGTCTTAGTACTGTATGTTGTTTTGGAAATTCCAGGAGATTGTTATAACTAATGGATAGGTTTTTGTGTCTGTTCTAAAATTGATAGATAATTTAACTTTTTTTAATATAAATCATTTCCAATATATTTCTTTTTATTATTATTATTGTTGATGGAGAGAATTTTAGTGTTTTCCATGTCAAATTCATGTTTGTATTTGTATGCAATGTTTCGTTAGTGTTGTAGTCATGTCAGTCGTTTTTTTTTTTTTTTTTTTAGTTTTACAGTCGTATTTATGTTGGTACAGTCTATTTTTTTAAATATTAAAATGTTTGTCCTTTGTAATGTAACTGGGCATTGTAAAAAATTTATTTTATAAATTTTATCTGATAATAAAGTTGTGAGTGTGGGGGGAGGGAGTCTTTTAGTTCAAAAAATAATTGTTTTTAGAGGATTGGAGTTTTTGTGAGCAATAGAAAGGTTATATTATATATAAAGTGCTATATATATCATACTTTTTATGTAGTTTATTTATATAGTTTATTTTTAAAAAAATGTATTTTGAAAATATTTATTTTATGTTGTTTCTATTTTTTTTTATTTATTTATTTATATTAAAACATTTGAACAGAGCCTGAAGAATGCAATAAATTTGCCGAAACGTCGGTAGAAATTTAAAAAGAGTTCTTTTGTATGACCGAACCTCAACCATCCAATTTACAACATTATTTCCGTTATAAAAATATTATATTGAAAATACAATTATTTTATTCTTTACTAACACTGTTTGTAGATTATTTAAACTATCCACCTCATTGTTAGTTCTAATAATTGTATGCCTTCATAAGTTTTAATAGCCCAAATCAATAAAATTATGATAATAGCCAATCCTCTACAAAAAAAAACAAAAAACAAAAAAAAAAAACAAGCTTAAAATTAGGTGCATCGGTGCAAGCAGTTCCCCTAACATGGCTATTAGTATTAGTGAATAAGAACGTCTTGCCGCTGAGGGAACACGGTTTATTTAAACTTATATTGGCAGTGCAAAGTTCCCGGATAAGTCAGTTTCACAATTTATATATATATAGTGCTCATGATTACAACTATAAGCATACAAGTTTTCATTTTTAAAATTTGCAATTAATATTCTACTTACAGCAGTAATTTGTAATAATTGAAAAATTATTAACACTATAATATACTTGGAGCCAATCATTTGGATTTATCTTCTTTTAGTTTACAATATTAAATATGATCATTGATTAGATTTAATTTATTTTACATTCACCATTCTTAAAAAATAAAAGCAGTTATCTTTTTTTATTATTTCGTCCATTTATAATTAAATTCATCTTATCACTTTTTTTTTTTAACAATCACTTCTTTTATCATTTTGTTATAAAAATTTTGTATACAATGTTTAACTTTATGACAAATAAAATATTGAATGAAATTATCACAATAACATTTTCTATTTTATGGACTATTCCGTACCATACAATTTCAATCATTTTATAAATATTTCTATTGTTATTAAAATTTAAATGGTCACATTAAAATTATCAATTTCATGTGAATAAATGAATTGCGATGTTATACACGGATGCCTAAGAAATAAGCCAAAAATTTATTATATCTTACAAAACGGCCATGTTGTGATCCGTTTGATTTCCCACGTAACATGCTGCCAGTAATAATCCGTTTAATTGCCAAATTATTTTAGATTCTATTATCTACAAATACCTCCTAGAATCATTGATATTGCGTTCAGTCTCTGGTAACTGGTAACATGCTGATGCTACTTCATAGCAGTGTTATTATCCCAGCTCATTTTAATGGAAGCAGATTTTTAGCAATTTATTTCAACCGATTTATTTACTTATTAAATTTATTACTTTATCACGATTTTAAGGAAAACAGTCTTAACAATTATCTTTAAACGAAGTGCGTAACTTTAAATATATAATCCTATCACATATATTTGTAAAAAGTACTTGGAAAATTAAAAAGGGTTTGAGTTTTTGCAGAATTTTGCAACTTTGGCTCCTCTCTGTAATGCTATTTTAATTTTTTAGCTCCTCTAAATTTTATAAAGTTGAATTATATTACTTTCTAAAAGTCCAAGCTCCGGGAAAACCGATAAAGTATCTATCGTAGGAGATTCTAACATTTAATTTGAAACATTTTTCAGAAATTCAATTTAACGATAGAAACTCCAGGAACTGGAGATATATGGCTTTCCTCTGATGCAGCCTGTGACAAAGCGAGGGTGCGCGACATATTAGTATAATGTTATATTTCAAAAATCAAATTCATTATTTACCTTCTGTTATTGCTGAAAGTAGAAGTATTTCGATCTTGTCAAATTTTCGAAATTGAGTTCTCTTATTTTGGGGTCCCATAAATACGAAAAAAAACATGTTTTTAGAGAATGGACTGAAAATGATTGCGTATAAATGTTTGATCGATGTATCTCAAAACCGGAAAATTACAGGAAGCTCAAACTAGATTTTGGTCTAACTCCATTAACCGGAAATATGCGTTACTAAATAACATGTGTATAACACCTACACCTTACTTAAGCCAAAGTTAACGTTAACAATTCATTTTAAAGAAAATTCACCCTTTAAGTTGTCCCCAATTGTGTTGGTCTAGTGACTAGTACACTCTCCTTTGGTACGAGAATTCGGTGTTAGATTTCCGTGAAAGAAGACAGTGTTACCCAGTACCATGAGCAAAAAAATGTGGAGCTGCAGTTAGTATCCAACCTAGGTATCGAAGTTGTGGGAACGCCGTATATTGATTACTACATTGATGTTCTACAGATTCTTCATATTTTAGGTCAGAACTGTACAATTGTGTACACGTTCTGTGTATATCCACTGGTCACAGAGTGGGTTTCTGGTGGTTTGGGTGGTTTTCCGAGTAATATATATATATATTGTAATATGATTTTTATTGGGGAGTAAATTAAATGTGTTAATTAATAATTAATTATTATAATTCATAATTGAAATCTTCTCTAAAGGGATCTCGTGAGGTCTGTGTTTATACAGTAGTTGGAGAAGATGAAAAACAAATAAATATATATATTTAGAAAATATATAATTAAAATATCCAATATAAGTCAAAACTCAATTAATACAATATTGAGATATAACAACATATTAAGTGTAGACAACGTATTTTACATATTATTTACTGACTTGACGAAGGCTAGGTTTCTTGGGGCACTTCCATCACTCACTGCTGTAACATGGATTTTTCTAATCACAGATTTCACTCCTTTTACGGTATAAATTTTGAACTGCTCTCTTCCCTAATAGGGTCCACCTTATATATTGTACTTCCACCACGGGGAAAGTGAGAAGAGGGAAATTCCCTTTTATTGTAAGTAAAGGGATTCTACCTTTCTAACTGTCCCTCATTGTTTCACCCAACCTTCGTAAAAACCCCGGCTTGATACTGCTCTAAATAATAAATCAATACTAAATATATTTCTGCTAATATATTATACAAAATCATAATTTATATTTTTCCACCATTTCCCCCAAAAGGTCCTACACATTACAATATATATAAATTTAAACCGCTGATTTTATACATTACAAAAAACATTTAGTACTCATAATTCTTTAATTAGTTTCATGCACGAATGTAGCCATGACAATCAATGTCAGAGAGCAAAATATGCAACTGCCAAACAGGTCAATGGGAAATGTTAAGGAATTCATCAAGGAATTCCTTAATTTGATCTTTTAAGTTCCCGCGGAATTCACTAAAGAAGCCAGTAAACTTGGACTCGCTGTCAACGAAGCGAAGACAAACTATATGCGACCAAAAGAACGACCAAGAAGCAATATGCCTTGGAAACCATAAGTTTGAAGTGGTTAAAAGCTTTAGGAACCTTGGGCTGTTATTCTTTGATATGAATGAAGTTAGGATAGACATAAAAGTCAGAATAACAGCCGGAAACAAATGCTACTGGTCTTTACAGAAAGCCTTGCGCTTCAATCAGCTATCTAGGAAAGCCAAATTAATATTGTACAAGACCTTAATACGGTTGTATATACGGTAGCGAATACTGGACGCTAACTCAGGAGGATGAGCAACTTTTCAGTGCATGGGAGAGAAAGGTCCTGAGGAAAATATTTGGCCCAGTAAAACAGGATGGCGTATGGAGAATGAGGTCAAATCAGGAGCTAAAAGATTTATATGGTGAACAGGACCTGGTGGGATAGTGAAATGTGGGAGGTTGAGGTGGTTGGGTCACCTGGAAAGAATGGAGCAAGACAGGATACCGAGAAGTTGTTTAATGGGCATCCAGGAGGAGGAAGAAGTAGAGGAAGGCCAAGGATGCGATGGCTGGATGACGTTGAACAGGACCTCAGGTTGTTGGGAGTGAGAAGGAGAAGACGGGTGGCTCAAGAGAGAGAGGAGTGGAGGAGTGTAGTTGAGGAGGCTAGGGCCCTATATGGGCTGTAACGCCAAGAAAGAAGAAGAAGTTCCCGTGGGCATTTTCAAAATCACTTGAGTTTCCAGGTTGAGACTACGTCTGTGGTTTTGCCATATTCAGCATCTTTGGGTCGTTACACTATAGCAGCTAAAGGAGCAAAGAAACTCGATAAGGGCGTTGCCTCTTCCTCCACATCAAATTTCTTTACATGAGGAGGCAATTTGGCCACATTGAGAATTGTAGTTATTTGTCGCTACTTTGATCAAACATGCTATCAAGATTGCCGAGCCAACGGAGTTTCCTAAAGAAAGAATATCCACTGTATCAACTGTATTTGCTCTATGCAAGTCTATGTTATTACACTGTTTAAAAAAACATTCTGATGATGGGCGAATGTCTGAAACCGGTCGATGACCACAAAAAGAAGCAGGCTATCAAGGAAAATGTCTCTGATGAAAAAATATCATCTTCGACAATCTCTAAACAAAACGGCTTCAAAGATAGGCAAGTAACTAAGCTCGTCAATAAGGCCAAACAGCCCCTCTTGCAAGGAAACCTGAGGAGATACAGTTAAGAAGAGAGAAAACAAGAGCTATCCTCCCATATGTGCAAAGATTATTGGAGAAGATTTCTAAAGACCTGGCAAAGCACAATATAACAATCAACCATGGGACGAACAGAAAAATTACCCAAATGCTACCAGGGTTAAAGGACAGGTTTCCATTACAAAAGTAGGTTTTATGTGATTCCTTGCAGCTTTAGAGAAAAATACATTGGCCAGACTATAAGACTAATCACAATACGTCATAACCAGCATATACACTGTGTAATGCATAACAAAATGGAGGTCTGCCATCACAAAACATTCGTCTAAAAACAACTAAAGGAGATCTCGAGGAGCGGTCAATAAAATGTACACTTTTTTTAAATCTTTTCCAACGTTTCGACAAATTTATTGTCTTCTTCAGGGATAAAGATAAAAAAAATGTTAATCGGTGTTAGATATATTTTCCATAAAACAAACTAAACTCAAATTATGTAATAAACAGAGAGAGTGATTAACAGAGAGAGAGAGAGAGAGAGAGAGTGAAATTATGTGAATAAACATTTCTGATGATGTAGCTCATATAGTTAGTAACTCTCTCTGTTTATTACATAATTTGAGTTTAGTTTGTTTTATGGAAAATATATCCAACACCGATTAACATTTTTTTTTTTATCTTTATCCCTGAAGAAGACAATAAATTTGTCGAAACGTTGGAAAAGATTTAAAAAAAAGTGTACATTTTATTGACCGCTCCTCGAGATCTTCTTTAGTTGTTATTAGATCGGTCGAGAATCTTCATTAACATTCGTCTAAAACTGGACATGCGATAAGAGCCCTAAGTCCTTGCTCAAGAAAAATGTTTTATAAAAGAGGATATTGAGAAAAAGTAAAATTGTCTAAATAGAGACGATGGACTCCTTCTACGCAGAACATAGCTATCCTTGCTCAGGAATGTAGAAAGAAAGCAAAGGTAAAAACGTTTAATGTTTTTACGGAGCAGAACAGGATTCAAGCTTTTTTCGCCAGCCAACCATGAGCTAAAAAGGGAAAATTAAGCCCTTCCTACCACATACTTCCAAGATGGTGAGGAAGGGGCCACGCCTCTTTTCTACCAAGGTCCGTCGTGATATTAGCTTTCAATGTGTCACTCTCCCGATAAAGGTCATTGCAATATGGGCAAAAAGCCGTTACTAGCTAACCACCGACGCGGTCCCACCCCGGAAACTCAAGAGTTTTTCATTCCTTAATTGTTTCTAATCAAGAATAAATGATGAGAAAAAAACAACACTTTAAAAAGTGTTGAAAGTGTTTTAAAAAAAAAAAAAACCTTTATATGGTTTAAGCAATGTTTCTTCATCTTTGAGAACTGCCACCTAACTTTTTACTTGCAAAATATTTATAAAACTTGGGCGTAGCAGCCAATGGAGTATCAACGCTTATTACACGGCGTTAAATTATTGATGAGGCGTGTGATAGCACGCTGTGGTATCCACCACTAATTCATTCTGGGCCATGGTTCGCTATAACTACCATGGTTCGCTATAACTTATCTCCCTAGTATTTCACGCAATGCGGGTGAACATCATCATTTGCCTCACGCGAATCGAATTCTCGCATCAAAGACAAGTGGCACTTGATCAACGTGTGAGACAAAAAAAAAAAAAGAAAAGAACTTCATTAACATTTTTTTAACTATATTAAAAACAGTTTGAAACAAATACCTCCATACTTTACTAAAGAAGACTAGAAATAGAGCGCTAATCGAGAGCGACATATTTATAGGTTGCATCTATGCAATCCATAAATCGAAGGGACATAAATACATTTAGGGCCGTATCTAATTGATTCAGAATAAACTTTTTCAATACACATTTTAGTTTACTTCCTTTGGACTGTAAGTACCCAGGAAAATCTATTAAAATCTTATAATTTGATGATAATAACGTTTGTTCAGAAATCATGAAAATCAGCATCTAATGAACAATGTTGCCTGAGTAAGGTAAGAACGCAGTTAGTAGATAGAATTATTTGAAATCTTACCTCATATATTTGTCTAAGACTTCTAGTATCTGTTACTTATTATAAAGGATGGGTAAAGAAATATCAGTCTTCTCACGGTGGTGTAGTGGCTAGCGCACTTGCCTTTCGTGCGAGAATTCAGGGTTCGATTCCCGTAAAGACAAAATCGGTGTTGACCCAGCATCGTGATAAAAAGTGGGAAGCAAAGGTCGGAACTTAATGGCGTGGGAACTGCGGCGTGCTTCCCCCCCCCCTATTCAAATCGCCGTCTGGCAAGTCTTGGCTCTTCATGGGCTGTTGCGCCATAGTTTTTTTTTTTTTTTTTTTTTTTTGAGAAATATTGCTTTATGGTTATTGTAATATGCAACTTGGATGATCTAAATAACTTCAATAAAAATGTCAACTTTGGGTACAATAATCGTATTTCTGATAAACTGTACGATGCAGGCTGTAAATCATAGTGATCAAAGGTAACATTGATCCTTTTAAAAAGTCTAGGATCGTTATCAGAAAAATTTCGTGCCCATCCATATTGAACTAAAAGGATTAAGTGTGACTTAGATAAAAATGTAATGTCCTATATGTGCAGTGAATCGCAAACTATTAAGATCAGCTAGTATTGGATTGGATCAGCTAGCTAGTTTGGATTGGTTTCTTTTGAGGATTAAGCGTTTAGTAGAAGCCCGTAGTTCATTCTCATAAATCCAGATTAACTTTAAAAAAGAAATTATCACGAGACAGAAAACACATGGGGGTTGGGCTGAGTCAAGTGGGATTGGGCTCAGTCAACGTTCCTTAAAGTAAAATGAAATAAAACGTAAACTAAATTTAAACAATTTAAACAATTAAAATACGTCCTAACAATTTATATAATTTAAAAATTATCATTTCTAATAATCTTCCGAATATAGTAGTTATTTTTATTATTATTAAATATTTATTATTGCAACTGTTATGGCAGTGGGATTTATACTGATTTAAAAATAACGAACGAACAAACGATGATCAAACAAACTTTGCCATTAGAGGTTGTCAAACGCGCCAGCTATATCCACAAAAATGCCCGCTATATATTTACATACATATTTAAAATCAAGATTTAAGGAACCTATTATAGCATGAGTTGCATCCTTTGTACACTTTCCTGGCTTAAAACCGTATTGTGTCTTCTGCGTTAAACCCTTACTTTCATACATGTCAGTAATTTCCGAATATACAAACGTACTAATATCTTCCTAAGATTAGTAATAAACAAATTGGTCTGTATGATTTAGGGTCATCTAAAGGTTTGTCTTTACTTTTTAGTATTAATCGTAAGTCACCGGATTTCCAGCAATCCGGGAAAGGACCGTCTTTAAGGCAGCTGTTATAAGTACTCTTTAAAAGGAGAGGACAGAGTGACCAAACTCTTGTAATCATTTCTAAAGAAATTCTATCCATCCCAGGAGCAGTGCGACTTTTTTTGCCGAGCTAAGACAGTTTCAATATCCGATTCCAAAAGAGGATCTTGATATCGTCAATCATACACTCGCTATTTAGTTTTCGTTTCGCCGATTGGGCAGGAGTATCTTCCAATTCAGTATCATCTGGCAGTAATGTATCTAAGAGTCTTCTCCTCCCAGCTCAAAGAGCTCGCAGCTCCAATTATTTTAACCGAGCTAAGATTGTTTCTTGAGGCACTTTAATATTTATTTTAAGCACCAATCCCCAAGGAGAGCAGTTCCCTTCGTGTTCTCACTAAATCCCACCAACACTTTTCCTTAGCATGCCGAACTGCTGAGATGAAGACATTTCTCTTTACTCTGTGGTCGCCCCAGACGATTTGAAGCAGTTCGCCATCTGAGCTTTTGAAATACCTTACGTGCTTTATTAGCTTCCATTCATAATTTTTGCAATTCCATAGACCATCACGGTACACTGCCTACCATCTTTCGAATTGAGCAACTAGCTGCCCTAACAATAGTATGTGTTAGGTATGTGCTTTTTCTTGAGCCGTCATGTTCTGAAATTCTAACAATTTATGGGCATTAAATTCGTTTTTAATGCTGCCACTAAACTTTTCCCAGTTACCTCTTTTATAAGAAAATGGTCTGACTCTTCTTCTTCTATTTCCAGTATAACCATGTCGACATGCCAGCATGGCTCGAAAAAGTAAAGTATGCTTCGGTAATTGCTTGAAGGCCATGTTCCAGAATGAAATCTTCAAGACGTGTCCCTGTTCGTCACACTTCACCGCTAAACAAGATTGGATAGATTCAGTGATTTGATTTATTCGTTCATTCTTGAACCAAATAATCTAAATCAACTCCTGTTTCGAGTCCGATCGGTTCCAGGGATTCAGCCAAGCAGAGTGCTCAAATTGGAACCAGATTCAGAAATTCGTCCCTTTGTTCACTGCTGCTTCTAACTGAATCCATCTTTACTTTTCTAACACCAGATCGCTCTCTATGTATATAAATTTTATTTTATATAACTAGATGATCGATCTCCTTTGTTATTTCTATGGTTGAGGTGATAAAATATAAAGTTGGGATCCTGCCACTGTTCTTTTTCAACATGGCCACAACACAGTTTAATACATAATTTTCGTGTTTTACCTTCTTTAATTTAATTTTAAATAGTACAACTTTTCATTTAATTTTGCCAAAATCAGTCTATTTAAAATAAGATATTTGAATCAACTTGTTCCACCACTGGATTCGTTCCAATGAACCGGCTCCGCTCGAACAGTCCTATCACTAATAGTGAACTAACATACCATTATGTTGAGTACTATAACGCTATAAGTATATGTTAGGTCCTGTATACAGGTGTGCAAACTAGTTAATTACAAAGTAACGGTTCACATGTAACCAACTACTATGTCGCATACAAAATAAACATCAAAACTGAGATAATAATTTCCCTATAAATATATACCTAGGCCATAATCTCTACACATCTGTGTATTGTGTACAGATCCTGACGAAAATGTTAAATAGGTACATCGAGACGTTGACCACATAGTTGCTTTTATTTACTACTTGGTAGTTCCTCAGGATTATATGTTATTAGGTGTATTAACTGAGATTAGCCATAGATAAATATTTTATTTATTTATTTTGTGCTTCTGAGATACAATCCTTAGCAACTAATTGCATACAATTAAGCAGTAATCACAATGAAAATATAAACTTACAAAAACAAAAAATAAATATAAAAATTGAAATAGTATAAAATAAAAACGAACAGAAAATATACCTATTACATTATGTATGTATACATTTATATATATATATGTATATAAAGAAAGAAAGAATCAAAAAATAACTATATTGGTGGCAAGAAATTATATGAAATCTCTACCAATTATGTGATGCCAAGAGTCAATTATAATTGCGAGGAAGGATGAAGGGTAAGGCGTGCTGTTGTTCTGGATAATGGATGTTAGAAGTATTATCAGAGTTTTGCCCAAGATAACCACTATTGGTAGAATATTGTGCTGGGCAGTGATTGTCAGAAACACTATAAAGTTGATGGGTTAGCTATTATTGTGAGCATGTAATATTATTATTGAGAGTATTACCCGTCTTTGCCAAGGATAATTCACTTGTTTATAAATAATGTCTGCTGGTAAAATTTGATTGGTCCTGATGTTTATATAAGGCTAAATGTCTTTTATATATTCTATTTAAATCATCTATTGGTTGGCTGTCGTCTTTGCCCATGTTTTCTGTACGTCAATATCTTTCTGAATAAGGTTAGTCTTATGTTCTGGTCTTATAGTTGTTTCATTTGGAAGTATAACTTTATGAAGACCCATGCTGGAATACTATCAGAAGAATTAACCCAGACTTTATGTTGTTAACGGTGCTAATGTTGAGCACACTACCAACTGTGCCCAGCACATAGTAGTTGAATTCGTAAATTTCAGTCCAAAAAAAAAATCGTATCGGAAGTAAGGGGGAAGCGCCTGCCAATCACTGATGAGAAGAGGCCCTGGCCTGAATTGCAAGAACAGGCAAAAATTGTACCCACTGATAGAGCAATAGATGTTTCTGTTGCCACGCAGTCGTATGCCGATTGCTCATGATTACATACAGAGACACAACTTTGCAGGATTGGTGTTTAGAAAGACCCCTTGTATAGTCTGTGCCGTGAAATACGAAATGACCCTCCAACAGCTTGACACGTATCTTGCTTGCTCTGCAAGGCATGCGAGACAGTACTGACGTTCTCTGGATTAGAACAGCAAAAAATCTACTGGACTGGTAAGGACTCCCGACGTGATGGCAAAAGCAAAGAAAAAAAGGTCATAATATTATGTAGGAAATTGTAAAATTATACAGAAGTGGTATTTAGACGAAAATTTAGAGAAACTGTTTTCCCCTCAATCCCTATAAAATCAATTGTTCAGGAAAACAATTCAAAAACAACCACTTGACCCTACGCGAATATTAAATGATAAAGTTTGAGCCGTTAACAGAAAATCGCGAGTATAAAAAAAACCATTTAATAAAGTCACACTTTTGGTGGATTCAATTTAATTTGAATTTTCATCTCGTTAAATATGATTGACACTCGACACAACGCACAAATTTGACACCAACAGACTTAGTTAGGTAATAAACCTAATTTTCATACACGTCTAAAACACAATAGAATATGAAAACGCAATTCGAAAATTTCACATAATCGCAATACTTCTTATTTCTAACAATAAGAAAAAATAGTCAAAAAAAAAATCGGGTGTGAAACTCTTACACAACTTTCTCTTACTCCAGTTCTCAAAATTATAATTCAAAAATTTAGTATACTTTGTGTACCAAATTTAATGAAATTCGCCGAAAACTGAAAAAAAAAAAACTGTTCAGTAAAAGCGCACTTCCGGTTCACTAATTTGTTGAAACTCGGAATTATTGGCCATCTATTTATTTCTAATTAATTTTCTTTGGATGATAGAATTATATAATCAACTATGATAAGCATTTTAGAAAAAAACATAACTCCACCCTTCCCCCTAAAAGTGCCCTTAAATGAATTTTTCCAGAGAAACGTTTTAAATAAAAGTTATTGATCATTATATGTTTAGTTTATATATGATATATGTTTATGTATGATATATGATTGTATGTTTCAAGAAAATGTTCAGACCCATTTTTTGAGAAAATCACGAAAAAGTGAAAAAAAAATATCATTTAGTAAAGGTGGTAAAGTAAACGCACTTCCGCTTATCCGAATTTTTTTCAAGCTCGGAATTTTAACAAGATATATAATTCTAATTAACATTATTTAGATATGAACAGAATCTTTTAATGTAAATCATTGTTGCCAAATTTCAGGATATTTCCAACAAACTCAAAAACTAATTAACCCGAATAATTGTCTTCAACATTGGAATTACGACAATATTTCAGTTATATCCTAATATTATTTAGTTAGACTATGTATTATACTGAAGTAGAACTTTAGAGAAAAGCTAAAATTTTTGCTCCACCATAAAATTACCCGATAAAATCAGTTTACTCGGAATAATGATTAAAAACAAAAGTGATGACCATTTAATTGATTTATCAGTGTACGAAGTTTTAACAATATCGCTTCAGGAATTTACGAGAGAGTGGTGAAAAATGGAAGTAATCTATTCTGTATAGCAAACATTTGGTTAATCAATTTTAACCGAATCCCTAGATTTATGATTCTAAACGGAACCCACGTTTGAACCTATTTTACAGATGTTTTATTTAGGCGCAATAACATTCACATACACACAAACACAGGTGACAATACTGCCGTTATTAGCTAATTTATTATTACCTAATAAACTTTCAATCAATTTAGGCATATCAATTTCTACGTGGCTACCGGAAGTACATTCTCTGTCAAGCATAATACCCACATAATCCTTGCAACAAAAGTTCCTTTATTCCTCAATGACATAGTTTGGGGAACTATAAGCTCATCTTAATACATTCTGATACAAATCAGCCCAATTAATGTTTGCAACTTTGCATTTAAAAAAGAATTATATTGCCTTAATTGAAGTAATAGAAAGTCGTATGAGTGTTTCACGTCCGATTTATTTTTCAATTAAAATGCGATTCTTTCTTTGTAGACATGCTATTACCAACGCTTCTTCAGCAGACGCACGAACTGTTAAAAAAAATTGCATAGTCATCACAATTACAGATTTTTCCAATTTGGAACCTAATTTAAAGCCAAGAACTGTAGAAACTCATAATTGAATAAATTGAAATACGATGGCAGGTGAGATGATGTCGACCATATTGGAGACCCTATACAACTCATAGTTTATCTTTTTTTCTTAACAGCTCAGACTATTACTTTTCAAATTCATAAGCGTTCCAACAGCGAGCACCCACGTAACATTCATCATAAGAATATTTCTTTGGCTAATCTGCACGAACAGAAGGCAAAAAAAAAAAAGCACATTCCTACAGTAATTACCCCAGTGAATTGTTGTATACTCTATTGTAGTAGTAGTAAGTTTCCTCGCAGTAGCAGGCCTTGTAGTAGATGTACATGTAGTAGCTGTACTAGCAGTAGTTAGGCTTGTTGTAGTAGGACTTGTAATAGATGTAGCTGTAGCTATAGTTGTAACAGTTGCTAAATTAGTTGGTAAAATTTGTTGTTTCATTCAATATGCACCTGTTGGCGTTGTTGCCTGATCGCTGTATTTGTGGTAGAAACAACTGTATTTTTTTATATAAATAACTGTATTGTCTGTTAGAGAACTGGCTCATGTTGTGGAAGTTGCACAAGTTACTGTTGTTGGAGTAATTGTATTTGTAGTATATGTAATTACAAATGTACCATCACAATCTCATAAAGTAGTGTTTGTATAGGAGTGTTTATATATATGTGTTTGGCTATGCAGTTGGTCCTAGCTGTTGATTCAAATTTTGTTGGTTAAGTACTTGTGAATTAGGTATACGGTTAGGAATAATATTAGGTTGTAACCGTGGGCTCATATATTCAATGCATTTAGTCTTGGTAAATTTTATATATTCTTTGGATTATTATTAGGTCGTGACTATTAATATCGCTTTTGCTTTTTAAGTACTCGTGAATTATGCATGCGGTTAGGAAAAGGATTACGTTGTGGGTACATGCTATTTTTATTATGTCTTGGTCGATTGTTTATATTATATGGATTATTATTAGGTCGTGACAGTTGATATTGCTTTGGTTTCTTAAGTACTCGTGAATTATGCACGCGGTTAGGAATAGAATTACGTTGTGGTAGTAGGTACATGCTATTTTTATTAAATCTTGGTCGATTGTTTATATTATATGGATTATTATTAGGTCGTGACAGTTGATGTCGCTTTTGCTTTTTAAGTACTCGTGAATTATGCACGCGGTTAGGAATAGAATTACGTTGTGGTAGTAGGTACATGCTATTTTTATTAAGTCTTGGTCGATTGTTTATATTATATGGATTATTATTAGGTCGTGACAGTTGATATTGCTTTGGTTTCTTAAGTACTCGTGAATTATGCATGAGATTGGGGAGTATAATCATATTGTGATAGTAGGTACATGCTATTTTTATTAAGTCTTGGTCGATTGTATATATTCTTTGGATTATAATTAGGTCGTGACTATTGATATCGCTTTTGCTTTTTAAGTACTCGTGAATTATGCATGCGGTTGGGAAAACAATTACGTTGTGGTAGTAGGTACATGCTATTTTTATTACGTCTTTGTCGATTGTTTATATTATATGGATTATTATTAGGTCGTGACAGTTGATGTCGCTTTTGCTTTTTAAGTACTCGTGAATTATGCATGAGATTGGGGAGTATAATCATATTGTGATAGTAGGTACATGCTATTTTTATTATGTCTTGGTCGATTGTATATATTATATGGATTATTATTAGGTCGTGACAGTTGATATCGCTTTTGCTTTTTAAGTATTCGTGAATCATGCATGCGATTGGGAGTATAATCATATTGTGATAGTAGATACATGCTATTTTTATTAAGATTTGGTCGATTGTATATATTCTTTGGATTATTATTAGGTCGTGACTATTGATATCGCTTTTGCTTTTTAAGTACTCGTGAATTATGCACGGGGTTAGGAATAGAATTACGTTGTGGTAGTAGGTACATGCTATTTTTATTACGTCTTGGTCGATTGTATATATTATATGGATTATTATTACGTCGTGATAGTTGATATCGCTTTTGCTTTTTAAGTACTCGTGAATCTTGCATGCGATTAGGAATATAATCATATTGGGATAGTAGGTACATGCTATTTTTATTATGTCTTGGTCGATTGTTTATATTATATGGATTATTATTAGGTCGTTTATATTGCTTTGGTTCTTTATGTATTCGTGAATTATGCGTTCGATTAGGTATATAATTACGTTGTGATGGTAGGTACATGCTATTTTTATCAATTCTTGGCCGATGGTGTATATTGTATGGATTATTATTAGGCCGTGATTGTTGATATTGCTTTGGTTTCTTAAGTACTCGTGAATTAAGCATGCGGTTAGGAATAGAATTACGTTGGGATAGTAGGTACATGCTATTTTTGTTAAGTCTTGGCCAGTTATATATATTATATGGATTATTATTAGGTCGTTTATATTGCTTTGGTTCTTTATGTATTCGTGAATTATGCGTTCGATTAGGTATATAATTACGTTGTGATGGTAGGTACATGCTATTTTTATCAATTCTTGGCCGATGGTGTATATTGTATGGATTATTATTAGGCCGTGATTGTTGATATTGCTTTGGTTTCTTAAGTACTCGTGAATTAAGCATGCGGTTAGGAATAGAATTACGTTGGGATAGTAGGTACATGCTATTTTTGTTAAGTCTTGGCCAATTATATATATTATATGGATTATATTATAGGGTCCGTTTATTGCTTTGGTTCTTTATGTATTCGTGAATTATGCGTTCGATTAGGTATATAATTACGTTGTGATGGTAGGTACATGCTATTTTTATCAATTCTTGGCCGATGGTGTATATTGTATGGATTATTATTAGGCCGTGATTGTTGATATTGCTTTGGTTTCTTAAGTTCTCGTGAATTAAGCATGCGGTTAGGAATAGAATTACGTTGGGATAGTAGGTACATGCTATTTTTGTTAAGTCTTGGCCAATTATATATATTATATGGATTATTATTAGGTCGTTTATATTGCTTTGGTTTTTTATGTATTCGTGAATTATGCGTTCGATTAGGTATATAATTACGTTGTGATGGTAGGTACATGCTATTTTTATCAATTCTTGGCCGATGGTGTATATTGTATGGATTATTATTAGGCCGTGATTGTTGATATTGCTTTGGTTTCTTAAGTACTCGTGAATTAAGCATGCGGTTAGGAATAGAATTACGTTGGGATAGTAGGTACATGCTATTTTTGTTAAGTCTTGGCCAATTATATATATTATATGGATTATTATTAGGTTGTTTATATTGCTTTGGTTCTTTATGTATTCGTGAATTATGCGTTCGATTAGGTATATAATTACGTTGTGATGGTAGGTACATGCTATTTTTATCAATTCTTGGCCGATGGTGTATGTTGTGTGGATTGTTATTAGGCCGTGATTGTTGATATTGCTTTGATTTCTTAAGTACTTGTGAATTAAGCATGCGGTTAGGAATAGAATGACGTTGGGATAGTAGGTACATGCTATTTTTGTTAAGTCTTGGCCAATTATATATATTATATGGATTATTATTAGGTTGTTTATATTGCTTTGGTTCTTTATGTATTCGTGAATTATGCGTTCGATTAGGTATATAATTACGTTGTGATGGTAGGTACATGCTATTTTTATCAATTCTTGGCCGATGGTGTATATTGTATGGATTATTATTAGGCCGTGATTGTTGATATTGCTTTGGTTTCTTAAGTACTCGTGAATTAAGCATGCGGTTAGGAATAGAATTACGTTGGGATAGTAGGTACATGCTATTTTTGTTAACTGTTGGCCAATTATATATATTATATGGATTATTATTAGGTCGTTTATATTGCTTTGGTTCTTTATGTATTCGTGAATTATGCGTTTGATTAGGTATATAATTACGTTGTGATGGTAGGTACATGCTATTTTTATCAATTCTTGGCCGATGGTGTATATTGTATGGATTATTATTAGGCCGTGATTGTTGATATTGCTTTGGTTTTTTAAGTACTCGTGAATTATGCATGCGATTAGGAATATAATTACGTTGTGATGGTAGGTACATGCTATTTTTATCAATTCTTGGCCGATGGTGTATATTGTATGGATTATTATTAGGCCGTGATTGTTGATATTGCTTTGGTTTTTTGGCTATAATAGTTGGGGCCTTCCTTTTGGCTATAATGTCCCAATGATAATTATCATTCTGATTGTTTCCTTGTTGCGATTTAGTATTCGGATATGCTGTTACTGAAGTGTTATCAGAATTGTTAGATAATCGAACGTATGGATACTCTGGAAGATTTGGTTTCAGTGAAGAATTAATGAGGTCTTTTCTTGTATCACTTAAATTGTGCCTTGTTAACGTTTGATTATCAAACCTATTTTCTCTTTTTATAAGTTTATGTGGTCTATAACTTTCTTCAAACTTTCGACCTCGACTTTTAGTTTTGTTTGGAAACATAATTTTAAATTGTCCCCTATATTTGCTCGCCTTTTGTTCCCATACCTGGTCATGATTCATCTCTTTGTTATAATACGTTTCCAGCCTTGATTGTAGTTGGGTTTTTGATGTATTGAAGAATGGATGCAAGTTTGTTTGTCTGTATGTTATGTTTGTTGGCGTAATGGAATTATGTGATCGGTCATAATTATTATTTGAATATAAATATCCTGTATTGATACCATTAAAATCTCTTTTATATACAAGAGAATTTTCCATTGTTTTATTATCACAATCAGACGAAATTTCGGAGCAATTTACTTTTCTGTTACTGATGGTGGAAGTGATTACTTTATTGAAAATATTGCATGCTTCATTACAATTTTTGATCACATAATCATCTGCATCTGTTGCGCATATTTCGACCGTGTATTGCCATTTGTTTCGGCATTCGCTATTTTGCATTGCAAGTGCCAACTTCATACAGTTTTCCTTGCATTTTTCTTCCTAAAACATTTGAAAAAAAAAAAATTTAATATGAATTACAGAAATGATGCTAACTAAATACATTACTATGAATCAGGGAAATCAGGGAAATGATGTTTCACTTCTTTGGCGTTCCATCTTTGCATCTAGATTTGACAGGTAGCTAGTATATATATATATAATCTCGAATTTTCTTGCAAAAATCTAGCTACGAATTTTGGAGCATCATTTATTAATATTATTTATTATTTAGTTAGTAATATTTCTTTTAATGCTGTGTATGAATATAAGCAGTGTTTATGAGATCTGATATAAAGGAGCATTGAATTAATCGCAAGTGCTAAGGAAAATAATGGATACGAGATAGCAGAAGAAGAAAAGGTGATAGTTAGGCATATACAAGTTGATGATGGATTGTGAGAAGGTAAGTCTTTTTTCAAATTTTAGAGAAATTATAATTTTTGTATTATCCTGATGAGAGAAATCACCACTTTTACATACTCGAGCCGTCGTCAATTGAACAACATCTCTTAAGGAATACCTGTTATACAATTACAATAATAATAATTGTCCAGATAAATGTTTATATTTATTTACATCTGTTTATAAGTAGAAAGTATTATGGAGAAAGTTCCTGTCATTCTTTTATTCAGGGATGGGAAATTTATTATTTTATTGCAATGTCAACACTGTCTTGATAGTATAATGGTATTTATTTACTTCCATCCTGTTCTCATCCTTCGGTTGCGATAAATATTAGAATAGCAAGTACATTTCAATTTGTTGCCAGGAAAAAAGTTATTTATATAATGGAGTTATTGAAGGAGAGAAATGATCTGGTTAGAATGAATTAACAGAATATGGTTAACACTCTATAATATAATAAATTAAGTTAAACTGACTGCCTGGACTTTACACTTGAAAGTAATAGAGTATGGTAGAGTGGAAGAGGGTGATGGCACGCAGTGATGAACTCAGTAGTATAAACTGTTCTCTTATCTGTCTACCGTCGCTGTATTTATGTGGTTTCTTCCACTCTAGTCCGAGAAAGTGGTCCTGTCATTTTGTCTCTCTGCTACTCTCTTTGGATACTATTTATATTTCACCAATTTTATAAGATTATACGAACATTCTATGGAGGTGGAACTGTAGACTATAAAATCATATTTTATGGAAATACTACGTCCAGCTCCATGGATAAAATAAATTTGTTCGGAAAAATGTTAGTAATAAAATTAAGAAAATGAATACTTAGTAATGAGATTGATGAATTAAAGAAAACCGTTAAGTCGCTTTATCTGAATTTCGCTTACTCCTAGTAAGAAGAAGTATTGAATTCGTGTCAAATTTTCGATATCGTGTTCTCACCGTAATTACACCTTTTGAGATCCGCTGAGTCCTAAAAAGTGTTTCTAGCAAATAATATGTGTGTGGGTATGTATGAACAGCATTGTAACCCACGAAAAATCGCAGAAAGTTCAAACGTGAACTTTCATTTAGGTATCACTATGGGATCCGGCAGTAAGTTGTCTCAAAATTCCTCAGCCGAATATGCCAATATACTGATTTTTTTTTTCTTTAATTTTTGGCGATTTTCTCTAAAATCGCTTAAACGATTTCCTTCAATCTTTTACATCAATTACACGTAGTAAAAGCTGAAATGATTAATTGGAACATTTTACTGAAAAAATTGATGAAAGAGAGGTTATTCTTTCCCCAAACAAGTCATTATATTAAATTTAAATGCTCCAACTGCAGTAAAAATAAAGACATGTGAGTGTTTCACACCAGATTTTTTAGTTTTTGAAAGTTCCTCAATGGCATCCCGGGGAGGGCAAAATACTGTAAGAGATATTTTCCAAGATACCCTGCTGGTCTTTGACCGGTTTCGCGTGTTCACCCACTACGATAAAACAGCAAAATCGGTTTATAACGGTTCTTGATGTGCTTTGTTAAAGCCTAACTAGATTAATAGGGTGTTGTCAATAACTTAGTAGTGTCGCAAGTTGTATTTTTCATTTTTAAAAGGCTTTATATATATTGTTGCTTTTAAACATGGAAACATCAAACAAGTGGAGATAAGTACATTAAATTACGTTTTGGAAAGAAATCTACATTCACTAACTTCCCTACCTATCAAATCTCAATTAAAATTATAATATTAAAGGTTCCTGCGCTCTCAAAGATACATTAAAAAGTTAAAACTTCCCGATAACTACATTCTCATATTCCTTGAAGTTTCCTCCTTATTTACAAATGTCCCATAAATGACGCAATAGCTCTAATAAAAAATAATTTCCATTTATTAGACAATAAAACAAAAATTCTCATTAACACCTTCATCACATTACTCACACACAATGTAGCACCTCAGGATATTTTACATATAACAACCATTTTTATAAACAGATTTTCGAAACAGCAATAGGTAGCAGCTTAGGGCAAATTCTTGCTGGATTATTATCATGGAAGACTTAATAGAAATATACATTTCCAAACTTCCGTTTAAATTGTTTTTTTTTTTACAAATATGTAGATGATACCCTAACACATTCTTGACATATTTAATTCTTTCCATCCCCGTCTACTTTTTACGTAGACGAACTAGAAGACAACAATAGTATTAGCTTTCTCGACCATTATACATGACGTCAGCAAAATATTTATGACCAACTGAAACATCAAAAAAAAAAAAATACGGTCCGGCCGTTATTTTCATTTCAAATATCAACACCAGTATTCCAAAAAATCATATTTTTAAAACTTTCTGCAGACGAGTCTTTTCCCTTAGTCATCATAAATTTCATCAGGACAATAATAAAAGACTTTCTATAATTTGGCTAATCTAACAATGGCTATCCTCAACACCTCATTAATAAAACACTTAATGAAATACTGTCATCGACCCTCACCAACACTCGACATTATGATAACAACTTAACTGATTCTCCTCATATTTCTGTTGACCGACGACCAAAATACGAGTACATTTATTATTTTATCCGTCGTAGCATGCATATTAGATTTATTCCTGACCGGTTTCGGATATTCATCCATCGTCAGAGCAAATTCACCAAGTTTGTGTAGAGAGTTCACTTCAACTATCTGTTTCTGTATACTCACACTTGTTGGTTGTATGTATGTGGTAAGGTTATAAGGTTATGTTATTAAATGTGTGTGTTCCATGATAAAGTGAAATTATTATAAATTGTGATAAGTCTATTAAAATAGTGTGTAATAAATAGCATGTTTTGAAGAATAGTTTATAACTAAATTTTAAGACGGTTGTTGAGCATGCACAGTGTTTTACCAAGTCATTTTCATTTGGGGGGGGGTAAGTTATTTCAGGAGTAAACTGTATTAATAAGATTAGATAAATTTTAAGGAAAGGCAAATGTTTGTCTGAAACAGAAACAGTTAGTTGAAGTGAACTCTCTACACAAACTTGGTGAATTTGCTCTGACGATGGATGAATATCCGAAACCGGTCAGGAATAAATCTAATATGCATGCTACGACGGATAAAATAATGGATGTTGTCCAGCATTGCGGACCCAGCCACATTTTCAACGAGTACATTTCCTTTACTTAACAAATTGTCAGAGAAAATCTCTAAAATTTTCAGACGCTCTAATATCATTTTAGTCCACAAAAATATACTAACACTATTAACAAGTTATACCTCCCTAATCGCAACAAGTTATACCTCCCTAATCGCAACAAGTTATACCTCCCTAATCGCAACAAGTTAAAGTCTCTACTCTCAACAAATTACAATCAGTCCTCGTTTACCAGTTAGATTGCATTCATTGTCTAGCTATGTATGTTGGTCGGTCAAACTATAGAATACTTAAAAAACAGAATGTACCAGCATGAATAAGATTGCAGAAATAAAAATGACAAAGAAAACATTACTGCATTGACGAGACATTTTAAGGAATTACAGCAAGCGAAGGAGATATGTGTGCAACTAAGAAAGCAATTGAAGATAGAAGTGGATAACAGTGACGTTATCTAGCTTATCTACCTCGGCATAGAAGAATCTGGAAACTTTCAGAACCTTCTCCAATGGTATAAATAGGAGAAGAACAGCTCGAGATAATCAGTCTTGTTAGAAATGGAATGCACGCTTGTTAAAAGTGAATAAAAAGTGAACTGAGAGAACTTTTGTTGGTTTATACAGTGTATTAAATGTTTTAATTGACCAATAAATTGGTGTTGTTAGTGGTTTAGAGTGTTTTATCTAAACCGAACCCACTTTGCAACTAGTTGCAGTAGCTAGTTCAGAAAAATGTTACAATATAATACTTGAGAAAAATGCCAAAAGAGAATGTAGAATGTAAGAAGAATTATGTAGCAAATGTTGTTAATCAGTCTATTGGCAGATATTTGGTTTGTTATTTGTATGTTTGTGCTGAGGATGAAAATTTTGACAGCATTAAAAATATAGATTCGGTATTGAATGTTATGAAAATGTTTGCTAACATTTTGGTCTAGTCTTGTAATGGTTAAAGATCTTCTTATGTTTGGGCTCATGATGTTGTGGTTGTGTAAATTGTAAATGAAGATTGAAAATTCGTTGTTTTGTGTCTATCAAGAATGGTTGTTGGAAATCTGGTATGAATTGGTTGGGCATTTGGTTTAATTTGATTGGTTCTGTTTGAAATTTCTTATATATAAAATAGAATTTTATATAATTATTGTAAGAATATGTAAATATATAATAATTATCAAGAGAATTACTTTTAGGTTGTTGAAGCTGGTAATATTGGATTCCTTATAAATATTACACACCAGATTACAACTTGTAATTGCATGTTTATCCAAACCTGTTGGACAAGATTTGAGCATGTTTTGCCAACTGCTTATACAAGCGCTTCTTTGTTTTGCGAGTTCCAATTTCTTGCAGTTTTCCAAACATCGTTCCTAAAATATTTTCATAAAATCATACAATTTTCATTATATTGCTTATTATATAAAAGTACAATATGATATTTAATACAAGTCTTATTTCAAGTTTCTGATTTGAAGGCCTGGTTTGGAATGGGAATGGTTTAATCCCGTGGAAATAATCATACTGCAACTAACTTCAACCGAATGTGCAACTTTAGTAAAACGTTTTTTCCCTAGTTTTTTGCGATTTTTTTTAAAACGAATCTACGATTTTCTTTAAATTTTATGTACTATTTTTTACATTTGCCTCTACTAAGTAATCCTCAAATAGAGGAAGTTTATTTCACATCTACCATAACCGTATTACATGCATTTAATGACAGTTTTACAACCAATTAACATATAATTTTGTTTGTGATAGCTAAGTAATTTATACAGTAATTTAATGACAATTATTCAGTTAAATATTGTTAGTTTTATTATTGACTTCCGGTAATAACTTTCAGTTAATTTTACACAGTATTAAAATAGAATCTATAATAACATTTAAATATGTATATATTTTTTTTTTTCTCATACACACACATTCGCATACAAACCATATAAATATAACTACTAAGGAACGAATTTTATCACCGTACACATGAACTGAAAATTACAAAATCCATATTGCAAAAATACTAAAAGTATGAAAATGCAATTCACCATACATATATCATATGCACATACATACACAAATGCATACGCCATACAATGCACATGTATATAAATAAATATACATATAACATATTGTCTGCGCGGCAGACACCCAAGGCGAGATGGCAAGTAGCGGGTGAAAAACAAAATGAATAATAATACAAAACAAATGAAAAGGAGATTTACCCTTTGTTGACGGTGATTGATGAATTGGAAAATGATTGATGCGACGAATGGCGGACTGAGAAAGGAAGAGGTGGCGTGGGTGTGTTGTGTGTTGTGTGGTGGTGTGTGCGTGTTTGGCGAAGAAAGGAACTCAGGAGAGCGTAGAAGGATTGGACTACTTCTTCAGAAGCGAAAGATGCCGTTATTGAAGCGGCAGGTGATGACGATCCACTAACGTGCAGATGAGATAGCCGCGAGAAGATGATGGCGCGTAGAGATGAGTCTTGGTAATCACCGAAGAGTCAAAGTTAATAATTAACAGGCAAATAGGCACGTATAAGGCGACACAAAATTTAAAGGCGAAATTAATAGTACACCACAGACTGAGAAGAAGCGGTAAAACTGAGGTTAGCCAGTCCGGCGACAGAAGAAGAGAACGGCACAAACACTGTGGTTCAGGCGAGATATAGACGACAAGTGAAGAAATTTTAGAGGAATAAAGAACGTTTGAAGGGTGTGGGAAAATATAAAACGCGCGAACTGCGAGAGATGAAAGTGCCGACAATCCCACCACTACGAGAGAAAGAGAGGGAAAAATGCGGGGAAGCGTGAGAACGAGGTGGACGATGAAAGAATAAACAGGAAATAATAGTTTGGAAATGCCAAGGGATTCACAGTAGTGTGGTTTTATTAAAAAAGGGCAATAAAGGCGAAGCGGAGTTAAGCTGTCAAAGGTGCCATGCCCTAACACATATAGTAAATTGGGCAGAGATGCCGCATGTTTTCTGAAATTCATACACATCATCCCATAATTAACACAAAATAAATTGAAGTATGCAGTTCAGTTCACCAACATATATACAACATCTGTACCTACTGTGATAAATAACGAAAACAATATATCACAATGTTATTATAACTTCTTTTCTAAACCTCTACCTCGAGGTATCTCACACGGGTATATGGCTGAGATGCCGCACCTGTACGGGGAGATATATCGCGCTTCATAAAAATCAACAACTATTCATTGTCAAAGACTGTATCCTGGAAGCACTTTATTATAGACTGAAGGCTTATTATTGATACATAATAGGACTTATTTTACTAAAAAAAAAAAGCATTAAAACACATTTATAGAAATGACTAAGCCTAACAGCACGAGGAGGTTGAAAGCATTGTAACTGTGTGGTGGTGTTAAACACAGTTTGTGAATTAAACTAAGCTAAACTTCAACACTTGAAGCTATTACAACATGAATTTAAGCTACATTCAGAAAATGAATTTAATCTTTTCCTGTACACAACCCGTACCTATATTGCACAGAAATATTTTTTTCCCTGCGCCATTATTTCGGCTATTCAGCAATTCAGCGTCTCGCGGCGCAATATAAAAGAAATAGGCTGCGCTGCCTATTTTGATCTTGTTCGTTTAAATGGATATCCTGGAGGCACGTGAGAACAATCTCGGGCGCAGATATTTTGAAGGTGTTGGAGTATCTGGATTTTCATAGCTGGTTTCAGGTAAGGGTTTTATAGGCTGCAAGTTAGTTTGAGGGGTGGTGATGTTTTACATCGGTAGAGTATGCTACATTTGCCTTGAATCTTCCGGTAGGCACACAGCATTATCCGATACTGAAAATAAGTGTTCTAGAAGAGAATTTCTGTTGAATGAATAGATTTCAGTGGTTTTTGACGTCATTAGTACTATTGCTAACACTTTTAGCTTTGTTCCAAGCTCGCAGAATCAAAGGCCCAATCCGAAACCGAGTCAGTTTGCGACAAATGTGCTGTTCAACCCAAATGTTACTAACACTCTTGAAAGTTTCTTCGAGCTTTTTAAAAAGTTGGCATTTCAAAGTAGATTATGAAAACGGACGAAAAATTGAAGCCATTGTAACTGATTAAAAGCGCAACAATGAATTACACAGTAAAAATAAGTCTAAAATACATGTTGATTACAGTTTCAATACCTACGGCATGTATACCGGACAGAAAAACGAGCGGCATATACCGACATGTAAGATGGCGTTAACACAGCCAGAACATTCTACACAGATGCTACGCTTAGTACGAACACTAAAATTACGCAAAGGTTAAGCGATTTGCCTAAAGAAACAATTTTAGTATAAGGCGTTAGGAATATTGTCTGGCAAGATTGTCTGCTTATCTTACATATAAATCCAAAACATAGTTGGTAATAACAAAACTTGACTTTACGTATTACACTAGTTCACTGCAGCGAGCTCTGCATCTACACTACGCATTAGACTGCAATCTAGCGATAACTAGAAAAACTACTAGTTGCCCCAATTATACCGGATGCGGCGACTCACTCGGAATTACCCTACATGTATGTGCCCATATACATTCATATCAGCATACATGTAAATTGCAACTTCAGTACAGTGTATGATTTTACCAGTTATACAGATTATTATAAATTAGAAGTTTGATAGAATTTGAAATTCGAAGAAAATCGGTTAACCGGAAGTGTGACTTTAATGAATAGGCCCGAAAAACAATCATCCAAGCACAGAAAATCGGGATTAAAAACGAAATACGTACACTTTACCAAAAAAAGGAAAAACTAAACAGACAGCTAAAAGATACACACATTGAACTTGCCAATCGATACCCTAGTTCAATCTTTACTCATTACTACAACCAGATAAGTGACAAACTTACTAAACGAATGGAACGTAAATACAAAACACTAAACAAAAAACTCGACAACCTCCGAAAATCACAGAACACTCAATACAAACTCAAGCAGAACAACAACAAACCCAAGCATTCCACCCACGAACTGTAAACCTCAAAAACATTACGTTTAAACCAATCGAAACCGAACTTCTAGACCAGGGACTTAAATACAATCTCAAGAGCACAAACCACATCAAGAACATTGAACAACTTTCCGTTGGCACTGAACTTGCGAGAACTTTACTACCACACAGTGAACAGGAACACGCTCGCCATATCGCCGCAAACATAACAAAAGACATACAGAAACAATAAACGCACAGTAACACAGACGGACAAGAAGAAAGAACTACCGGTAGAATACGGAAAAAACTCAAAGATAATAACCTTATAATCACAAAAGCCGACAAAGGGAATAGCACTGTAATAATGACACACGACGACTACATAAACAAAACACTGGAATTCATAAACAACAATGCATATACACAACTCAAAAAGGACCCAACAAAAAACTTCCAACAACAAGTAAAAACTGCTATAAAGCACGCAACACTAGTAATACCACCCCACTAGCCTTCAAATATACTTGCATGAACACTGCAGCACCCATTCTAAATGCACTTCCAAAAATACACAAACCCTATATTCCCATTAGATCCGTCAACTACACAACTGCACCAGCATACAAATTGACACAGCATCTGGCAACAGTAATAAAAAAAAAAGTAAAACTGAATGACACTTACAGTATAAGAAACACACAACATCTAATACAATTAACAGAGAATATAAAACTCACCCCCAATTCCCGTTTGCTATCCCTCGACATTACACCTTTCCACATCCATACCAATCACGAACACACTGGACTTAATGAAACAGAAGTTGGAACGAGAAGAATCCATGCAATTCGTTCACCAACTCACGAACTTAGTACGAACCACAACGACACAAAACTACTTTAGATTTAACAACAAGTTCTACCTCGCTACTAACGGACTGGGAATGGGGCACCCCACATCGGCTATCCTATCAGAAATATTTATACAAAACATGGAGGAAACTTACGTACCCAAACTGCAAGAGGAGTTCGGGGTAACATTTTATACACGATACGTGGACGATTCATTCCTCATATTGGAAAACGACATAGACGTAGACAAAATAGTACATTACCTTAACAACATAAACAAGAAAATAAAATTCACATATGAAAAAGAATCGAACAACACCCTCAACTTCTTAGACATGAAACTCACAAGAACCGACCATAAACTAGAATACGGAATATACAGAAAAGCAACGACATCAGATGCTATCATACCGCACAATTCCAACCACCCTACCCAACACAAACTAGCTGCACTTAGACATCTGATGAACAGACTTAAATACACACCCCTCATACCCGCGAACCACGCACAAGAATTGCAGACAATCTACAAAATAGCTGAGAACAATGGGTACAATACAAACATCGTTAATAAACTCCTCAAAAACGAACCCAACCACCGAAATACGACTGACAAAGAAACAGCAGACAAATTCGCCACATTCACATATATTGGAAACCACACGTACAAACTCACAAATTTTTTCAAAAAACTGGGCATTAAGACATCCTTCTGAACAAACAACAAATTAGGCAACAAAATCCGCACTCGTACCGAGTTCACTGACGTGTATGACAGCAGTGGGGTTTACGAGTTGAAATGCCCGGACTGTGACAACATTTACGTTGGGCAGACCGGCAGAAAAATCAAGGAACGATTTAACGAACATATCAGATCATACAAGTACAACAAAGTTGACTCAAATTATGCCAATCACCTAAACACTAACAAACACAAACCCGATGACGTCACGACCACGATGAAGCTAATACATTGTGGCCACAAAGGACGACGACTTGACATAATAGAACAACTCGAAATATATAAACACAAGACACAAAACTTAATAAACGAACAGACAAAATTTGCCAGTGAACCATTATTCAAAACACTCTTCCCACAATAGCAACAGAAACGCAATTACCAGTGCAAACATTATACACGCAACAAATAATTCTTACACGGATTTTACTTTTAGGTTTAGTTTTAAATCTATGCGAATTTGGATGATGTATGATGAATGTTGTGTAAAAATGTGATATGTTGAGTGGAATGCATAATAAAAAACTTAATTATAAAAAAACCATATTAAGGTATACATGCTTGCGAGGATGTGAATGTTGTGTGAAAAAGTGAAATAATGACTGGAATGCATAGTTATATAAAAAACTTAATTATAAAAATCGCTTAATTTTAAATGATGTTAGTTTAAATCGTTATTTAATTTAATTTAAATTTATTTTACATATTTTATATTTTATTTTGATTAGATATTTGTAAAGTAAATCTCCCTCCAACAACAGAGTTTAAAAATTAAACCACGTGTTGTTTCTATTGTAAGGAAAATTTGCCCTTTAACAACCCAAACACGTGTTTTCCTACCCAGCTGACCATCCACCCCTTGACCTAGTCTAAGAGTTTAGTTTTAAATACAGTCAGTGTGAAAACTAACTCTGCTCTGTGCAAGTCTGTGTTGTCACACTGTCTGAATAACGCATCCTGAAGATGGGCGAACGCCCGAAACCGGTCGATGACCACAAAAATGAAGCAGGCTACGACGGAAAATGTCTCTGATTAATGAATAGGTTTTTGAGTTTTTTTGAAGTTGTCTCGAAAACGGAAATAACGATTCTCTTTATAATATAAATTTTTACTTTTAAGTAAATAACACGTTTATTTCAAACACTTTCCATAAAGATAATCTATCAGATTATTTAAGCCCTGTTTGTCATCTGATGATTCAAAATAATAGAGCAGTACTGTTGGAAGATTGCTCTGCCTGGATAGTTTATGAAAATCGTGTAGTTCCTAATTTATACCTGTGGTCCTGCCATTATTGCGGTTAAACGACTGTTGGAATACACTGAGTTATTAAATTAGATTATTATTTTAATGGGGATGTGCACTGCGAGCTGAAAGATCTATTGTGCCCCCGGAGCCTTCTCACTGTGCATTACTATCACCGGACAGTGAGCTGTAGAGGCTCCTAGGAAAAGAAAAGCTAAGACCCCGGAATCGAACCCGGGGCCTCCGCGATGCTAGTCCAGCGTGCTACCACTGAGCTAATCCCTTCCATCTTCCTTGGTTTACCCCACTTAATTAGGAACGGATAACCTAGTTTGCGTACTGTGAGGGTCCTTGTCTGTATGTGATAAAACTTATGTAGTTTAATTGCATTGTGTATTCTTCTGACGAATATAATCTACATATCTTTATTTATTTCTTTGGCATTAGATCTGAAGGCTATAGCCATAATGTGGATTATTAAAAGCCAACAATTGCCACTTTTGTGCAACATCCGCCACCCAACATCTTACATACACACATTCATTCTTAACCTAGATTGAAAACTCATATTCTTTCTAGTAATTACATCCATACTAATAAGTAGATGAATAACAATAAATATTCCGTATTTAAGTTCTATTACATTCTGATATTATTTTCATTTAGAAAATGAAATAATGAAATGTTCAAGGATTCTAATCACTCTGATAAGAGTTGGAAGAATCTCTATATAGCAGAATGTTTCGGTTAATTTCTTCAAAAATGTTCTGTCTGCTATGGTCATATTTGGGACATTCTACTTTTAAAGTATTTAAATTTATACAATTCCAGATAAAAATGAAGTTTGAACTATATTCATAAAATCGGACAAAGTTTAATGTATAGATCGCGGATAAATCAGTTTCACAATTTATATATATATATAATGCTCATGATTACAACTATAAACATACACGTTTTCATTTTTAAAATTTACAAATAATATTCTACTTACAGCAGTAATTTGTAATAATTGAAAAATTATTAACACTATAATATACTTGGAGCCAATCATTTGGATTTATCTTCTTTTAGTTTACAATATTAATACGATCCTTGATTAGATTTAATTTATTTTACATTCACCATTCTAAAAAAATAAAAGCAATTGTCTTTTTTTATTATTTCGTCCATTTATAATTAAATTCATCTTACCACTTTTTTTTTTTAACAATCACTTCTTTTATCAATTGTTATAAAAATTCTGTACAATGGTTTAACTTTATGACAAATAAAATATTGAATGAAATTATCACAATAACATTTTCTATTTTATGGACTATTCATACCATACAATTTCAATCATTTTATAAATATTTGTATTGTTATTAAAATTTAAATGGTCACATTAAAATTATCATTTTTATGTGAATAAATGAATTGCGATGCTACACTGATTCCTAGGAAATAAGCCTAGAATTTATTATGTCTTCCAAAACGGCCATGTTGTGATCCATTTGATTTCCCACCATACATGCTACCAGGTATAATCCCTTTAGTTGCCAAATTATTGTAGTTTATAAATACCTGTTAGAATCACTGATATTGCGGTCATCTTTAGAAAATGGGAACATACTGATGCCACGTTATTATAATGATATTATCGAAGCTCACTAACCCTATCACATATATTGAAATAAGTAGCTGGAAAATTAAACAGGGTTTTGGGTTTTTACACAAATTGTAACTTTGGCTCCTCCCCGCTGTTTAGCCACTTCCATTTTTTAGCTCCCTTTAATCTTATAATAGAGCTTTACATTTTTGTTTTTTTAATTCCAAGCTCGAAGAAAATCTGTAAAGCATCTCTAACTTAGTAAGTAAGAGAGTTAATCAAATTATTACTATCTTCATTTGTGTTACTGCTGAAAGAGGAAGTATTTCGATCGTGTCGAATTCTCGAAATTGATTTTTAATGAATATACATATTTTGGGGTAGCTGAATTTTAGAAAAAAAAAAATTTAGCGAATGATCTAATAATGAATGCGTGTATATAATATTTGAACGATATTTCTCAAAATCGGAAAATCACAGGAAGCTCAAACTAGGTTCCGGTCAAACTCCATCGGCAAGCCCAAAGTAAACTTTTGTAAACATTTCATTTTTAAGAGAATTTTCCATTAAGTTGTCTCTACGAGCGTGGCTAGTACACTCTCTCCTTTGGTGCGGGAATGCGGGGTTCGATTTCCGTGAAGGCAAAGATGATGTTGACCCAAGAATCTGAAAAAAACAAATGGGTAATGGCAATTGGTACACTACCTAGTTAGCGAAGTGGTGGGAACGCCGAATACTCATTACTGGTGATATTTTCGGATTATTCATATTTTTAGTTCCGACCTATACAAATTGTTGTACGCTGTGTATAGCTCATTGGTGGGTTTCTGGTGGTTTGAGTAGTTTTTTGTGTAATTATAAAAAAAAAAAAAGAAGCTTATTGTACACATATTATAAAATATTTAGTATTCACAATAATTAGTTTCATGCACGAATTTAGCCAAGTTTAATGTTAGAGGGTTTAATATGCAACTATCAGTCAGGTCAATAGTAAATGTTCACACATTCATACAGAAATAGAAATTCCTCAATTTTATCTATTAGGTTCCCATGGCCATTTTCATGAAAAACATTGAGTTTCCGGCTTCGAACCACGACAGTGGTTTGCTAGAAGCCGACGATCTACTTCAGGATCGTTACACCTTGAAAGCTAATGGAGGAATAAAACTTGATTTGGGTGTGGGGGCCTTTCCTCCGCCACAAGTTTCTTTTACTCGAGGAGGCTGTTTGTCCCGATTGAAGAGAGTAGTTATTTGTCACTACGTTGGTCAAACGTGGTAACAAGACTGCCGAGCCAACGCAATTCCCTCCCCCCCAAAATCGTCTACGGCAAGCTCTAAAAAAGTCGACTACAAGGAGAGGCAAATAACTACACTCTTCATAAGGCCAAACAGCCCCTCTTGTAAAAAAACCTGAGGAGATACAGATAAGAAGAGAGAAAACAAACCTATTCCTCCTATTTGCGCAAGGATTATCGGAGAAGATTTCTGAAACTCTACTTAAGCCTAATACAACAACCATTAGGTTTATGAACATTATAAAATGAGAATGAAAATATTGATGCAATATGGCAGCCGAAGTGCTTTTAATCGTCGTTAATTTTACTCAGATTACTTATGACAATAAAAGGGATGGCATCCACACTCCCCCTTGTCGACTAGATTGATGATGGATGGACAAAAAAATGCCCCAAAACTGGTATTCAATGCAAAAAAATGGGGTCTCTGTGATATCTGCGGTGGGGAAAAATACATAGGCCAGAATAAAGATGGAGCACAACTCCTCTTAAAAAGCATTCTTCTACAAGTTGGCATGCGATAAATCTTGATGACACCAAAGTCCCATCTTGATGATAGCTCAGGTAAACAATTATTACGAACGTGAGAAGCAAATTGAGAAGGAGGGAAACGGTCTAAATAGAGACGATGTACTCTGACGAAGCAGAACATGCCTTCTCCTGCTCAGGGAAATGAAAGAAAAAGCAAGAGAAAAAACCTTCAGTGGTACGGTCAATGGACAGGTTCTGCGCCACTTTTTTTGCACAACATAGCGGCCAGCCTCGTATATTTCGTTGACAACCTAATCCAGAGCCTAACCCTACCTTTCATCTTTATTCCTCAAACCAACTACCCTCTCTCATTAATGTAGCATCCAAACCGATGCCTCCATTTTCTGCCCACCCCTTCGCCGTCTCCACTCCTCACCCAAGCCATGCTATCCGACCACCACCACTTTTCCACCCTTCCTCACAAGAAGACGAATAGGTATTAAATTTTTTTTTTTTTTTAGGCAAACAAAATTGAACTTGCAATTCTCGTTGTCAAAGCCGATAATGATATCCACCCAGTTAGGGGGGGAGTGAGGTTGGTATTCTACTAACTCGCCTACCCTGCTTCTCCCGCATCACTAATCTTCTCCTTGAATACTGGATGGAATTAGGCAAACGGTGTATCACTATTTATGTTAGTGTCCCCGTTTTGTTGGCACTAGGTTTCGGATATTTAGGAGAGTCTTACTCTCAAGGAAAAGCCTCTGAGGGTTGGAGCTAATGGTATTTTAGAATATTGTAGACAGACCGACAAACTACCGGGGATGATCACTTACTGGGATAAATTGAGGGGGATCAAAGCCATATTGGCTTAGTTCCCATGCCGATAGGCACCCATGACTTAATAAGTATTGCGATTGGATCAAATTTTTGGAATTGAGTTTTCACAGGAAATACACGTTTTGAAACTATCTGAGTAAACTGAAGAGAATTTGTCAATGATAAGTACGTTAAAAAAAGATGTTTGAGTGGTAACCTGATTTTTCAACGTCTCAGATTTTGGTTCGTAATAAGAAATAACGTAATGCAAATGCTGACCAATGAATGAACACAAAATAACTGTACCTATGTAAATTAGTTTTAAATTCACAATAGCAATTCACTTGGCTAGATCAAAAGAACGCCTACGCATTATGATGTTTGAAAGCATTCCAATGGACACTAAATCTTAGTTATTACTCATTAAATAGAGGCTATTGGCCTGTTAGAACGTGTCGATTTTAATTAGCCTATAAATATAAAAATATGTCAATTTATTTAAGTTATTCTTTGGAAAATATGTGAAATTTCACATAAAACAGCTTTACACACATTAGAATTATGTACGTTTATTAAAGGTCAAATTTGTGTTAATAATGTTGTTTTGCACATTTGAATTTATAAGTTTGTAATAAAATAAATTTATTTTGATACAACTTTTATTTTTTTATTTTGGCCAATTTTTTTTACTTTCTCTCACTAATACGTCAGAATTATCAATAGCAATTGCACAACATCTTGCTGAACAAGGCGGGGTAGAGCCCCAGGTTCTGAACCTTTCCACGCGTCCCCACTTATATCATCAATCTAGTCGACGAGGGGGAGCGTGGATGCCATCTCTTTACAAGTAACTGAGTAAAAATCTGATTAAAAGTACTTTGGGTGGCATGTTGCATCAATATTTTCATTCTCATTTTATAATGTACACTTAAGCTACATAATTTATTCTGAGGAGGATATTTACTGTATAACTAGTTGGGGTATGCATACTTTCAGCAAATGTTCCTGCACCCCCTAAAATGGACTAATCCTAAAATGAACATAAAACTAGTGGGGTAGAATTGCTTTTATACAATATTTTTTCAACCCCAAGACAAAAAACCTAATCTAAACATTCACACTAACATTCATACAATAAATACATGGCGCTAATAAATACATTCACAACAATCAATACATTCAAGCCGATAAATACATTCACGTCAATAAATACATTTATGCCAATAATTACATTTATGCCAATAATTACATTTATGCCAATAAATACATTCATGTCAATAAATACATTCATCCTACATATTCATACAGCGGGAAAATACTCTATATTCCGTTCCCCTAAAATAAGTACCTACTTGGGTGAAGTACTCGATATTCTTTCTCCCATGTTTAATTTACCTAAGTACCAGCCTAATGAACCTACGATTAATAGATTTATTAATCGTATATACGATTAATATCTTTTAAATAAGCTTCCTTGTATAAAGAGAACCTCTTGTAGAATTGCGCGCTTGTCATGTGGCAGGCCTGCTCTCTCTCTCTCTCTCTCTCTCAGGGCAGAGCCTGATACCCTTCCAACCCTTGCGGCATCGAGGACATCTTGGCCTTCTGTCACCTACAAGGAGGTGCCTATGTGTCACACGTGTATGACCAATCCTCAGTCTCGTCAAAATTACTGAAACATGCCACGGCTAATTCTCGACTGCAACACTTTATACACGTGGTTTAATATCTTTGAACTTCTCATTTATCCGTCCCATTGACATTGCCATTTTCTATTAATAATTTGTTTCATATATATTTGTTGGTCAGTGGGACGTACTGGAGTGACAGCATCTGCTTGTGTAGAGGCGGCTCGTTTGGCCGCCTCGTCCGCCCGTTCATTACCAGACACATCAATGTGGCCCGGCAGCCATTGACCACAAGCGCTTAATTGCAGCAGTAACCTGTAGATATTTAAGACCACTGGGTCTGTCGAGAATTTATCCCGAGGAGCCATTAGTGCACTTAATGAGTCCGTCAAAATACAAGATTTTTTTATAATTGTTTTTCTCGATTAATTCTAGGAGATGGCAAATAGCAAATGTCTCGGCCGTGTACACAGATGCATAATGCGGTAGTGTTCAACTAATAGTAACTCCTTCCGTGTACACAGCACTTTCCACGTCGTCGCCTATTTTAGACCTGTCTGTATATATATAGGTCGGGAATCGTAATAAAAGTTTAAGATTTCTAATAGTTTTTTTCTGTAGACGACGGGTGGTGTTTACTCTTTTTATAAATTACCAGGTCCATACAGAAGCTTGCAGACGGTAGGAACCAGCGAGGGGAAGGCGCAAAGCTCCATCCCTCCACTGGACCTAATTTTATTCTCTCCAGTCTAGTAGCTCTTTAGCTCAGACCTTAAGGGGTCGCGGACGTTGACGGAATCTTTTCATGTGGGCTCTCGAATAGGGTGGGAAATAAGCTATGAAATCGCTTTCCCCATATTCCGAGATGTAGGTCAGAGTGAGCTGTTCTCTTCTAAGCTGAGGAGGCAGCATCCACGACTCTACATAAAAGCTCTGTAAAGGAATAGTTCGGAAGGCGCCTGTGAACAATCTACTTCCTTCCTTATAAACTCTGTCTAGTGATAACAGGCACTTGCGCGTTGAGCTATATACTGGTATTCCATATTCTGGTTGGAACGGGTAAGGTAAAAATAAATTTCCCACTACGTTCTCCATTTGTGACTACCAAGTCAAAATATCTAGGGTCCTCTTTGCTTTTTTATAAGTATAATCTATGTGATCCTGCCAGTTTAACTTAATTTGTTATTGGATCGGTGTGTCATTCAATTACATTATTGGGACACTAGTGTCTGGCCTTGGACCACAAGGGTGGTGATAAGGCAGAGTGCCTAGTGCGTCTCTGTCCGCTTTTAACTCTCCAAGTCAACCCCACCTTCAAGCGATTTGATCCGAGCACTTCCCTTGGGAGGTAGCGAACGGGTGAATGGCGGACCGGAGCAAACCCCCTCCCTTTTTCCCTTTGCCCATCCTTTGGTATCCCCACCCAAGCCGAGCCCCAAGTGATGCGTGTCGAGGGTGGATGCGTACGGGGTGTCTAAACGTGTGTGCGGTAGCTGTCACCTTGAGGAATCGGGGAACACTCCATTGTAAAGTAGCCTTCCTGGGATATGGGGGCACAACCGCAGGTGACCCCTCTACTGCTCGTGGGGTTCGACACGAGTAACAGCAAAAAAAAAAAAATCTAGAAAAATGGAGCAGGGAAAAAGGCTCGCTTAGCTCTATATCTTCGACGGGTGGTGATCCCGTAGGGGGTAGGGAAGGAACGCCTGCTACGATAGAAACTACGGGGAACAATCAACTCGCCCCGTTCGGGAGCCCCTATTTGGAGGGAATGATGGAAGAGCGGTTACTGGAGGGTGTGGTTGTGCAGGTTCCTCAGTGGCGGACCCTCTCGGTGAAGTGTCCTCAAAGTTTGGGGACATTAAAATCACTCCCAAAAGGCCCAGTGGGGCCCAGCGTAGGGAGAAGGCAAGGCACAGGGCAGCTGCTGGAGGGACGGAGTGGATCCCAAATTTTATTTGGTAGAGGATGCAGATGGGGAGGGCCTCTTCCAAGCAACGGAGAGAGCTGGCGTGGCTGGGGCTTCGACCGCCCAGGGTAATGGCGGCGGGGTCGACGGGAGGGTAGCACATGTGGCCGTCTCCCGTCTCCTTCCGGACTCGGAGGACGGGAGGAATTTTGGTCTGGATGCGTACGAGGTGTCGGAATTGGAAGAGGTCCACAAGGGTGATAAGGCAGAGTGCCTAGTTGCATTATCCAGCCCTTATCACGTTAGCAGAGCATCGGCTGGAGGTGAGCCCACCGAGCGCCGATCCGGACAAGGCTAATTGGGAGAGGAAGAGGGCAAGATGCCCTGAAGAGACACCATATGCTCCATTAGAGATGCTCTCAGTTCTTACCGTACGGCGATTGCTCTCTAGGCGTACCCAAGCGACCGTCTGACGGAAAGTCAGTCGGAGCGGATTCAGACCGAGATCGTCGTCAGAATTGTTGGCGAGAGTAGACCCCAGTTCAGAGGTGCTACCTATCCAGGGGCGTTCTCATTGTTGTTTGTGACAATCATAATACGCCTCTCTGGCTGAAGCAGATGGTCCCTAATCTCCAGGTGGAAGGAGGAGCTAGGCTCAGGGTTGGGCTTACCAAAGACTACTTAGGTTGGTCAGGATATCTGTTTAGGTATCTGGATCCCTAAGGGAGGCACTGGCGGTCGTTCTCGATAAGCTTCGCATTCAGAATGAGGACTTGGAGACCGTAGACTGGAGGCTGATCAGCAGATGAGTGGAGACCCAGAGGCAAACCCTGGTCTTCGATGTGACAGACCACACCTTGGAGAGACTGAGAAGATTGGAGCTTGAGGCTTTCCTCGGGATGGACCATGTCAGGTGCCGGGTGGTAACTAAGCTTAGGGACGATGATAGGAAGGCGACGGACCCCACGCACCGATGGAGGATACTTCAAGTAAACCTTCATCACACTAGGGGGGCCTCGGTGGCCTTATCCAGATATCTCATCGGAAAAACATCACGTTAGCCCTTATCCAGGAACCCTGGCTGGTGATCGTAGCCTGGAGAATCCCAGGAATTGTATTTATGTCAGTGGAAATACTATCTCGTTACTGCTGATGGATTTCTGTTCTAGGGATCAGACTGCAGTGAGAGTAAAGCTCCGTGCAGTGGAGGAGACCAGGGAAATTGTGCTGGCCTATATGTACCTGCCGTACGACTCAACAGCGCCGCTCCCGTTGGAGGAGATGCGGAAGCTGGTTACCTAGTGTAGGGGAAAAGGCCTACATCTTATAATTGGCTGCGATGCTAACTCATATAAGACTATGTGGGGTATCACGGACACCAATAAAAGAGGTAAGCCACTCCTTGAATTTATCTTGTTCAAAAATTTATGCATGATGAATGAAGGAGAAACACCAACTTTCTGCAATATCAGATGTAGAGAGGTGATTGATCTGACCTTAGGGACTAACTTTATATCGACCTTGGTGAGAGACTGGCATGTGTCCCAAGAACCCTCACCTTCGGATTACATGTACTTTAGGTTTGATATCCTGGCTAACTGCAGGCAAACGCTGACCTATAGAAATCCCGGGCGAACGGATTGGAATTAATATAGACGGGATCTCAGCCAGAACATCATTACAATCAAACGCTGTTTCAAGACCTAGAATGTTATAGAGGACGCTGCGGATCAACTGCAGCGGGTAATCCTGGATGCTTTTAGGGACAATTGCGCGGAAGTGGTGAGGACATCCACCAGATAGGTCAGCTGGCGGGCCTCCGCACGAGAGCGAGAAAGCACTTTAATGCGGCAAAGAGGACGTGAACATGGGAGGATACCGTGAGGCCTTAAACTCTTACAACTTAGCGAGTAGGAAAGCTAAAAGGAGCTCGTGGAGAAAGCCTTGCGAGGAGGTAGAAATGACTCCGAATGAGCCAAACTCCACAGAATATTGTCAAGGGTACCAGCAAATCCGCTGGGAACAATCAGAAAATCTGATGGTGACTTTACAGAGGCAGGAAAGGATACTTTGGAGCAATTGATACAAGTACACATTCCTGGCTCGGGGGTGACGACGGCGGTGCCGCGGGACGGGCTCATTAATGGGTCCAGGGGCTCGGCCGAGAACCAGGAAGGATTGGACCGTGGCCAAAGGATGCGTCACACACAACAAAGTTAAGTGGGAAATTAATCATTTTTAACCCTACAAGTCGCCGGGTCCGGATGGTATCCTTCCTGCATTATTACAGCAGGGAAGTGAAATTCTTACTCCTATCATTTGTAGGTTAATGAGGGCAAGTTTGGCCCTCAACCATGTCGCATTGTCATGGAGACCTGTGAGAGTTGGCTTTATTCCGAAGCCTGGGAAAAGGATTCATACCCAGGCCATAGATTTTAGACCAATTAGCCTTTCCTCGTTTGTGCTGAAAGTCGCCACCGGATATGAATTTAGTGCCAAGAGATCTTAAGTACTTTAAGAATTGTTGCTGAGATATAGTTTTGTTTGGAGGACAGTATACTGCTGCCGGGTTAAAATTGAAAGGGTATGTTGTTAGTGACAGAATCGTGGACTGAGGATAATCGTGGGTTACGGGGGGAAGTACATGATGGGAGATGTAAGTAAATTGATGTTAAATAAATATAAGTAAAAACTGGAGAAATGTTTGTCATTCACCTGGAATATGATTTAATAGTGTTAGCAGATTATAGTTTATAATAGTTCTGGCCTGTAGCATCTAAGACGAATTGTCTGAAGATTCTTAACGCCAAAAAGGGGGGGCAAGCTAATCCATAGGTTACCGTGTTAAGAGAAAAAACCTCAACAGTACGGGATGGATCAAAACGCTATAAGATGTGGTGATATTTCCGATCAGCTTCTCTGATCAGTATTCGCCGATGCATCTTTATAATATCCGCCGTAAAGGCAATACGTGACGCCGAAAATTAAGAATAGTCGCAATATCAGTTCGTAATTAAGAACTAACTAAAAGGTGTACATTAAGAGCGACGCCCGTCGTTCTGGTTGAAGCAACAGAGACGACATTAATTTTTTGGTCATTCTTATCTTGCTTTAGCACAACATGATGAGGTATTAAATAAAGACTAGATTCCCTAGCCGGCGACTTGTGTCCTAAGTCGAGGTATTCTTGCATCTAGGTTTTGTACTGCCTGTATAGTTGTGGGTCTCTAGTGGCTTTTCGTTCTACATGATACAGTCGCTTAAGAGCGGTGGCATTAGTGTTACTCCAGGGGTGTTATTTGTCCCGAAATGGTAAAGATATGACATAGCGGTCAGTTTCCCTCTTAGTGTGGGTTTGTTAGAAATGATCCTCACATAGACAATCTTCAGAGGAAGCGGCAATTGGATGATGAACTTCCTCTACCTCCCAGAACTTCTTTAGGATTGCAGTTGTTTCTTCTTCCACATCGGCACCTAATGAAATATCTATGGAGCCTGGCTGCCAGAAATAGGGATCAGTGAGAGATTAGTGTAGGTATTGTGGACGAACCTTACTGGGGATTACCTGTGAAAGAAGAGTTGTTATAGATGAAACAACCACAAGTTCCACTTGTGTATCAGAATTGTGAGTAAAAGATATTATACAACAGCTGACTTTGCCGGAGATTCCTTTAATTTAGTTCGTCCTATGCCAGAAATAGTTAGTTTAACTTTCAGTGGCATTAAACTCAATTTATTGATACATTTTTCGAGATAAAGGAACACCAGTGTAACACCAATAAAACAGTTTGATATTCATCCTGAATATCACTAATTCGAGCTAATGCTGTGCCCAATAGGACTTCATTATGTCGTGCTAGCGAGGAAGCTAAAGGAGCACTCTTGGAAGTAGGAGTTTCTTGTTTTGTAGATGGTGAGCGATCAGCATTAGCGCCGCAGACGCTGGGTCAGGAGAATGTAAAGAAGTATGATGTCGGCGCCTACAGACTTGACAGGCTATTTCAGATGGACAATGTTTTGTATTATGTCCAGGATGTAAACAGTTTTTACAACCAGACCAACTGCTTAACAATTTAACCTTTCTGAAGGCTCCTTATTTTTATAAATAAGAATACATTAGTATATGACATTGAGAGCATATAAAGCAAGCCAAGGACTTAAACTATTTTGAATCAGAAACAGATTTTCCTGATGAGTGTGCATTCATGTGTAAGTTTGAAGCAGTAGCTGGGGTCCGCACAAAAAATGTTGGGCGAATTTTATTTTGCCGCTGAGTTTCCTTTGGTTGATACTTATTTGGAGAATCCAGGAAACCAGAAGGTGGCTTTCAGAGAGTTTCCGGCTGTAAAGGATGCGCCAAACAATGAATTGCATCGAGTCTGGACAAGTGAAAGAAGCATACTCGTTGTCGGAAATTCAGTATTTTCTCCTGCTAAGTGAATTTCAAAAGCCTCTCGAGCTTTAGAATCTAAACAAGCCACTGCTAATTCTATTAAAATGTACGCTCCTAGATTAGGAATTCAGCTTATTACGAGTAAGTGCGTTGATATTCTGACCAACAACAGAACTAAATTCCTGAAATAAGGAAACGATGTGTGTTTGCCCTGAATAAGTTTAAAATTTTTTATCTGATTGAGATAATAAGCCGCTAATTTGCGTTGATTGCTATATCTGAAGTTCAAGGCATTCCAAGCTTGATTATAACCATCTGCGCTTAAAGATACGTTTGCCAGTGTGGATAGGGCATGACTAATTAAGGAACCACGTAAATAATGGTATTTATCCATTGCGCTGAGAGTAAGTTCATTATGAACCAAGGAGGTAAAAGTGTCCTTAAAAGTTTTAATAAGTTACCATCAAAATTAGGTAACTTTATTTCAGGTATCTTGTTGGGCTATTAAACTAGAATTGAAAACGAAGTGGCACTATTTGTTGATGTTGGAGTTGAAGCTGTAAATTGTACTTTACAACATTGCTTGTAATGTAGTACCACAGCCTGCCGCAATAGTAGTATCCTCAGGAGTTGGAAAATCCGCCTCTGAACGCCTAAGTAAATAACACTCCATTAAGTTATCCGAAGTAATATCAAATTTTGCATAAATCTGGACTACTTTTGAAACTACCAGATAAACAGCTTTAGCTTCAGGATCAACCCTTGCAGATGCTGCCCTGGCTTCCTCTAATTACAATTTATTGTGTCTTTTACTAATGATGTTAACAACCGTTTGTGCCCCGAGGCGATCCTTTGGTCAAGGGATATATTAGGAGTACTCTCTGCAGAAGTACATGTAATTCGCTTATTACACCAAATATATATTTTTTTTTAAATGTAACGTTCGCTGCAAAAGGGACTATTCAGACAGAAGGCCACCATTGTCTTTTAGAGTTTATGAACCTTATTAGCATTGTCTACCCCTTCTTCTCACAGGGGAAGATTTGAAAGAACATTTAAAAGGCATTCTTTCAAGACAGTCTGAATCAGACATTCTACAGGTAGACATCAATGCCAATTTAAGTTAAATCAATCTAGCTAGCTTCAGTATACTTTTAAAGCATATTATTGTGATATTATATAGTATTTAAATTCACTTATATCTGTTTTAAAACAGTATGATCTCTTGATTATTTCTAACACTTCTCTCTTAAACATATATACTCACAAGCCCTTTACAAAACCGCTCACGCCACAAGCTACCACAAATTACAACATACCACACCAACAACATTTCAAAGGTATTAGACTATTAACAGGCGCCTTCCGTACTAGTCCACTACAGAGCCTCTATGTAGAGTCGGGGATGCTGCCTCCTCAGCTTAGGAGAGAACAGCTCACACTGATCTACACCGCTGGAATATGGGAGAAGAGTTTCCATAACTTATTTCCCGCATATTCGAGAGCCCAAATAATGTTTATTTCTATCAAGAGCGCTCGCGGACGCGACCCCTTGGAGCCCGAGCTAAGGAATTATTGACAGCGGAGGGAATTGAATTTGAGCCGGTGGTAGGATGGAGCTTTGGATCTTCTCCTCACTGGTCATTACCTCTGCAAGCGTCCGCATGGACCTGGCACTACATAAAAAAGAGGAAACACCTCCCGTCGTCTATAGACAATGATTACTTATTTTAAATATTTATTCAGTGATTTGATTTATTCGTTTACTGCGGAACCAAATAATCTATATGGGTTCGAGTCCCCCTCCTCCTGTGTCATTCTAATTCTAACTCCTGTTTCGAGTCAGATCATTTCCAGGGATTCGGCCAATAAGAGTGCTCAGATTGGAAGCACATTCAGAAATTCGTCCCGTTGTTCACTGCTGCTCCTAACTGAATCCATCTTTACTTTTCTAACACCAGATTTTATTTTATATGACTAAATGACCTCCTTTGTTCTCTTTATGGTTTGCGGTTATAAAATATAAAGTTAGGGATCTTGCCACTGTTCTTTCAATATAGCCACAACTCAGTTTAATACTTAATTTTTGTGTTTTACCTTCTTTTATTTATTTGAAATAATACAAATTTTCATTTAATTTTCCCAAAAATCAGTCTATTTAAAATAAGGGAATTGAATCAACTCGTTCCACCACTGGATTCGTTCCAATGAACCGGCTCCGCTCGAACAGTCCTATCACTAATACCGAACTAACATTCCATTATGTTGAGTACTATAACGCTATAAGTATATGTTAGGTCCTGTATACAGGTGTGCAAACTAGTTAATTACAAAGTAACGTTCACATGTAACCAACTACTATGTCGCATACAAAATAAGCATCAAACTGAGATAATAATTTCCCTATAAATATATACCTAGGCCATAATCTCAGTATAGTCCCTGTATTGTGTATAGGTCCTGACGAAGATGTTAAATAGGTCCATCGAAACGTTGTCAAGGTAGTTGTTTTTATTCATGACCGATACCTGATTTCCTCCGGATTAGGTGTTATTAGGTGCATTAACTGAGATTAGCCAGAGATAAATATTTTATTTATTTATTTTGTGCTTCTGGGATACAATCCATACCAAGGAGTGGGGCATACTTGTGCAATAATTATAATGAAAAATATAATCTTTCAAAAACAAAAAATAAACATAATAAAATAGTATAAAATAAAAACGAACAGAAAATACATCTGTTACGTTATATACGTATACATCTATAATATGTATACAAAGAAAAAGAAAATCAAAAAAATTATATTGGTAAAGAAATAAGATAAATGAAATAAGGATAAATGTAGGATAAGGATACATATTATTGCGAGGAAATGAGGATGGTAAGGCGTGCTGTTGTTCTGGATAATGGATGTTAGAAGTATTATCAGAGTTTTGCCCAAGATAACCACTATTGGTAGAATATTGTGCTGTGCAGTGATTGTCAGAAACACTATAAAGTTGATGGGTTAGCTATTTATTATTGTGAGCATGTAATATTGTTTTTGAGAGTATTACCCGACTTTGCCAAGGATAATTCACTTGTTTATAAATAATGTTTGCTTGTTTGGTAAAATTTGATTGGTCCTGATGTTTATATGAGGCTAAATGTCTTTTATATATTCTATTTAAATCATCTACTGGTTGGCAATCGTCTTTGCCCATGTTTTCTGTACGTCAATATCTTTCTGAATAAGGTTAGTCTTATGTTCTGGTCTTATAGTTGTTTCATTTGGAAGTATAACTTTATGGAGACCTATGCCGGAATACTATCAGAAGAATTAACCCAGACTTTATGTTGTTAACGTTGCTAATGTTGAGTACACTAGCAACATTACTCTTTATAGTATTAAACTTGATACCCAGCACATAGTAGTTGAATTCGTAAAGTTCAGTCCAAAAAAAATAAAATCGTATCGGAAGTAAGGGGGGAGCGCCTGCCAATCACTGATGAGAAGAAGAGGCTCTAACCTGAATTGCAAGAACAGGCGAAAAGTGTACCCACTGATAGAGCGATAGATGTTTCTGTTGGCCGCAGTCGTATGACGACTGCTGATGTTTATCTTTGAAGGTTTGGTGTTTACAAAGACCCGACATATAGTCTGCGCCGTGTAAACGAAATGGACTATCAGAAGAATTAACCCAGCACTTTATGTTATTAATGCTGAGTTCACCAACAACATTGCCCTCTTTGCCATTCCTTTTAATCAAATCATTATGAGCACCTGCTTTACATGTTTAGAACATCTTTCCTGCAATCATCTGTTATTATGGTGCAAGTGCCAATTTTGTAAATTTTCTAAATATTTTTATACCCGAAAAGTCATAACTTATGCAAATTACAAAATATAATTTCAAAAAAAAAATAAATAAATGTAGAAAACGCTCACTGTACTTTCTTTTCCGGCACATTCTTTTTTGTTCCTGACATGTGTCGGATTTTCATCTATCGTCAGTGTGAATTCACCAAGTTCGTGTAGTATGTAATGTTTCTGTTGGTTTTTTAGTTGTAAATATGTCAACCAACATATATACAACTAACAAACCAAACAAGTGTGATTGTAACAGTAACACTGCGTTCAAGTGAGTAACTCTACATGAACTTCGTGAATTTGCTCTGATGATGGATAAAAATCCGAAATATGCATCCTATGTCGGATAAAATACCAGACTTAATAATCGCATTTGAAAATAACCTTATTTTCTTTTATCATTTTAGTATCATTTATAATAGCAATTTCAAAAATTAGACACCATCACAATGCTTTTTCTTATTAATAATTAAAAAAAAAAGTAATTAAATTAAAATCAATTCAAACTATTAAAGATAAAAAGATGCATTATAAAAAAATTTTCATAAACCATAAAAAATGCAATTTTTAATTTAGTATTTAACGCCCCTCCCCCCCAAAATATACCATTTTAATGAAAGTGGTTTGGTTATTTCAATGGAGTTTATTTCTCAAAATTAAAGTAAATTGTTGTTGCCATATTCGAGAATAATTCGAAAACATATTCTGCAAAGGGTTTCTTACGGTTAACCGTTTTCTTCAACATTGGAATTACGACAATATTTCAGTTATATCCTAATAATATTTACTTAGACTATGTATTATACTGAAGTAACACTTTAGAGAAACGCTAAAATTTTTGCTCCACCATAAAATTACCCGATAAAATCAGTTTACTCGGAATAATGATTAAAAACAGAAGTGATGGCCATTTAATTGATTTATCAGTGTACGAAGTTTTAACAATATGCTTCAGGAATTTACGAGAGAGTGGTGAAAAATGGAAGAAATCTATTCTGTACAGCACACATTTGGTTAATCAATTTTAACCGAATCCCATAATATCAGATAAAATTTGTGGTTCTAAACCTGGACTGAAGTTTGAATTTTCTGTGCCTATTTTTTTTCATTTTTTAAGATATTTGGTTTAGACACAGTGACAGTCACATGCACACACCCAAGGTTCTCATACAACAGAAGTTCCTTCATTCCCCCCATAACTTGGAGACTTTGCGAACTTTAAGTTCATCTTTATTTACATCCTGACCCAACTCAGAATATTACTAAACTCAAATATTTAGTTTAACGAAATGTCGATTGCTCAGCATAATTTTTCTATTTGGATAAAAACAAAAAAAAAAAAAAAAAATTATAATGTAAACAGGCGGGGAATGAATATGCATAATAAAACGGGTCGGGCATATCATTTTATTTTCTCACAGTGGTGGTAAGCGTTAATCATTGCGATAGTGCCATATTTACGAAATTGACGTTTCGCTGGAAATATATTTTCTGTGTTCCTCTGAAAGAGAAAACAATGTATTTAGTAAATGTTGCTTGTGGGTGAATATCCATGTATGAGAATTCAAAAAAAAGTGCAAAAAAAAAAACAGATAGGAAGTTGAATCTTTGTATTCCGTTTAGTTACCAATATCGCAATATGAAAGTTTCGGCAAAGTTCTGTTAACCATGAGTGCAGCTTTATTAAATGGATTATTCTGGTAGTAAATGGTTTTCTGGGAGGCGTTATACTTAAGTAACATTTATACGGCTGCCATACCTTTCGTATGGCAGAGAGAGGGTGCTACCATATATTTACAGTCAGTATCAATAGGTAACCCCTTCTACCTACTTTATGATACGTCACGTTGCAGTTTAAAAAAGAATTATATTGCCTTAATTGAAGTAATAGAAAGCCGTATGAGTGTTTCACACCAGACTTATTTTTCAATTAAAATGCGATTCTTTCTTTTTAGACATGCTATTACCCGGGCTTCTTCAGCTGGCACACTAACTGTTAAAAAAATTGCATAGTCATCACAATTACAGATTTTACCAATTGGAACCTAATTTAAAGCCAAGAACTGTAGAAAGTCATGATTGACTAAATTGAATAACGATTATAGTGTACTCGTTAAATAGAATAAAATAAATAATTTGGAAAGATATATGAAATTTTTAAAAATTAATCGAAGAAGAGAATTAACTATTTGCAACTAACCACTTATATTGTAGGAAGGTTGGTAGGTGGGAGGTGTCGGCTATGTTGGAGAGCCTATATAACTCATTGTTTATATTTTTTCTCTTAACCGCTCAGACTATTAGCCTTCAAATTCATAAGCATTAATACAACGAGCACCCGTGCGCCATTCAGGATAACTACATTCCCTCCAGTAATTACCCCAGTGTATTGTTGCCATCTGTCTAGTAGTAGTAGTACGTTTCCTCTTAGTAGTAGGTCTTGTAGTAGTTGTAGTAGTTGTGGTTGTTGTAGTAGTTGTTTCTTTTAATAGTTTATATGCATCTGTTTTAGTATTTGTACTTGTAACAGGTTTACTTGTAGCTGTAGTTGAAACATTTGCTAAATTTGTTTTTGAAATAGTTGTTTCATTTCCTCCTGTTCGACGTGTTGCCTGATCGCTTGTATTTAGGGTAAGAGCAGATCTATTCCCAGTTAGAGGACTGGCAGTTGTTGTGGAACTGGCACAACTGGCAGTTGTTGTGGAACTGGCACAACTGGCAGTTGTTGTGGAACTGGCACAACTGGCAGTTGTTGCGGAAGTTGCACATCTGGCAGTTGTTGCGGAAGTTGTTGTAGGAGTAATTGCATTTGTAATATATGTAGATGTCATCAGAATCTCCTGTGGTAGTGTTTGTGTAGGATTGTTTATATATGTGTTTGGATATATAGGTGGTCCAAACTGTTGAATATTTGGTATATGTACTGGTGGATTATGTAGTATGTAATTATGTAACGGCGGGCCTATGTTTGATGTACTAAGTCTTGGTTGATTGTATATATCATGTGGAAAATTATTAAGTCTTGGTTGATTGTACATATCATGAGGAAAATTATTAGGTTGTAACTGTGGGCTCTGGTTCAATGTATTAAGTCTTGGTTGATTGTATATATCATATGGAATATTATTAGGTTGTAACTGTGGGCTCTGGTTCAATGTATTAAGTCTTGGTTGATTGTATATATCATATGGAATATTATTAGGTTGTAACTGTGGGCTCTGGTTCAATGTATTAAGTCTTGGTTGATTATATATATCATATGGTATTTTATTAGGTTGTAACTGTGGGCTCTGGTTCAATGTATTAGGTCTTGGTTGATTGTATATATTCATATGGGAATATTATAGGTTGGAATCTGTGGGCTCTGGTTCAATGTATTAGGTCTGGTTGATTGTATGATATCAATGGAATATACTAGGGTGTAACTGTGGGCTCTGGTTCAATGTATTAGGTCTTGGTTGATTGTATGTATCATATGGAATATTATTAGGTTGTAATTGTGGGCTCTGGTTCAATGTATTAAGTCTTGGTTGATTATATATATCATATGGTATTTTATTAGGTCGTAACTGTTGATATTGATTTTGTTGATTAGGTACTCTTGAATTACATATGAGATTAGGATCATTATTAGTTTGTGAACACATATTCTTTGTATTAAGTCTTGGTTGGTTATATATATTATATGGAATATTATTAGGTTGTAACTGTTGATATTGCTTTTGTTGTTTAAGTTCTTGTGAATTATGAATGGGGTTAAGTTGTAATTGTGGGTACCTGTTTGTTGGCGTAATGGAATTATGTGATTGGCCATAATTATTACTTGAATATCCTGTATTAATACGATTTAAATCTCTTTTATATACAAGAGAATTTTCCATTGTTTTATTATCACAATCTGATGAATTTTCGGAGCAATTTACTATGCTGTTACTGATGCTGGTAGTGTTTGTTTTATTTACAATATTGCATTCTTCATTACAATCTTTGATCACATAATCATCTGCATCTGGTGCGCATATTTTGTGCATGTATTGCCATTTGTTTCTGCAGTTGCTATTTTGCATTGCAAGTGCCAACTTCATACAGTTTTCCATGCATTTTTTTCCCTAAAACATTTGAAAAAAATAATCTTAAGTGAATTACAGAAATGTTTTTAATTAAATACATTCTTATATACCATTACACTTCTTTGGTACACAATCATTGCATCCAGATTAAATAAGTAGCTAGACTATGATTTAGATTTAAGTTCAAATGGATTTGTATATGCGAAGAACTCAGGGGCTAGTCTGTTTGACCACATTCCATCTTGAATATTCTCCCAGAAACTAGATGCGAATTTTGGAGCAACATTTATTATTTATTTATAATATTTATTAATTCATTAGTAATAATTTTTTTAATGTCCTCTATGAATATAAACTGCTTTATCGGATCTGATAATGAAGAACATTGACTTGATCACAAGTGCTAAGAAAGGATGTGGATACGACATAACGGAAGAATAGAAGATGGTATTTTGGGTTATGTAGGATTTCAATGGAGGTGGCATATTTTGGAGGTGGCTAACTAGCAAATGGCACTTAGGCCTGGATTAAACCCATCTGATCCTCCCTCTTTCCCCTTTCCCTATCCTAATAATCCCTTCCTAACCTTTTTTGTGGTATCCCCACCCAAGCCGAGATGAGATGCGCGTCGAGGATGAATGGTAAAATATATGTGCTGTAGCGGTCACTTTGGGGAACCGGGCGCAATTCCATTGTATCGTAGCTGCCCATGTATGCATGGAGCATGGATAGCCACAGTTAAAATATAGTTCCTCCACTGCTTGTTAGATTTCCGTTGTGCACAGTTAGAAATAAAACAAAATTTGTGGCGAGGAAAAGGACCTGCCCAAATATTGTCTTCAACAGGTGGAGGAAACGCCTGCGTTGATGGAGAACCATCAAAAAGAAGATGAGAACGATTAGTTGAGAGGGAATAAGGGAGTACTTGCACTGACCCTTCAATGATGAACGTTCTTGGAGATGTTTCTCAAGGACTTGGGGGTATTAAGATCACTCCCATGAAGATCGGGGGCTCATCGCAGTTATGTACCGAGGCACATGGCCGCTGCTTGGGGAAGGGAATGGATTCCCAATAGGATATGGAAAAGATGCAGAAGGATGAGCTTCTATCTGACAACCGGAAAAAGCAGCTAGGCTGGAAGTTCTTTCACCCTGAGAAGTGGTCCGGCGGTGACTGGGGGAGAGAATCCACTTTTTACAATTCCTATGTACAGAGTTGATAGATCTGACACTAGGGACTAATTTTATGTCGACCTCGGTGAGATACTGGCATGTATCCAAAGTAACCTTACTATCTGATTACATGTATATAAGGTTTGATCTCCTTAATAGCTACAGACAAACTTGGTCTCATAGGAATCCCAGGCGCACGGACTGGGAGATATACAGACGTGACCTCAGCCAGAATATCATTATAATCAAATTATTCTTAGAATCCAGATGACATCGAGTATGCTGGGAATCAGCTGCGGCGCTTTGTCCTGGAAGCTTTTCGGAGATATAGTGCGGTGGTGGGAACTTCACAAAGAGGGTCAGCTGGTAGAATAACCGGCTGGCAGGGCTCCGCTCTAGAGTTAGGAGGCTGCTTAATGCGGCAGAGAAGTAGAATATGGGAGGAGCACCATAAGGCCCTAACCTCTTACAATATAGCGACTGGGAAAGCTAAAAGGAGCTGGTGGAGAGGCTATGCCAGAGGTGGAAACGACTTCCGAAGGTGCTAGACTCCACAGAATTTTATCAAAGGGCTAGCCAATCCGCTGGGAACAATCAGGAAACTAGGTAGTGGCTTTTCAGATTCGAGGAGGGATACCCTGGAGCAACTCGTAAAGGTTCACTTCCCGGGTCTGGTACCCGAGGTTCAATCTCGAGATCTAGGAAGGACTGGATTGCAGCTAAGGACTGTGTCACGTACAAAAAGATTAAATTGGCTATAGATCATTTTAAGCCCTTCACATCACCAGAACATGAATGTATCTTCCCCGCTCTCTTACAGCGGGGAAGCGAAATCCTTACTCCCATCGTTTGCAGGATGATTAGAGTGGCCTTCATCTATGAACCTCAGCTATGAAGACCTGTCAGAGTTGTATTCATCCCGAACCTTGGTAAGAGGACTCATTACCAGGCCAAGAAGTTTAGACCAATCAGCATTTTTATTTTTAAGTTGAAAGTGCTGGAAGAACTAGTAGATCTGCATATAAGGGAGGCAGTGATTATACAATCAGATGCCTATCAGAGTGAAAAATCCTGCGAAACGGCCCTCCACTCCCTTGTAGGAGATTTGTAGATTCTAAAATATGGCAGGAGAGAGACAGCTGCAAGGATGTTTCTGGACCTAGAGAGTGCCTTCAACAACACGAACTTCAGCTCAATTACTCTAGAATTGGAAAGGTATGGGGTGGATCGGGTCATAATTAAGTGGATCTACAGCGTCTTGATGATACTAGGATCGTTTATGAGGCTGCGATTGAAACAACAGCCATAAGGGATTGCCCTCAGAGGGCAATTCTGTCTCCTCCTTTGGTGAATGGTTATGGACGAACTGCCAGCGGAGCTTAACCAGAAGGGGTGTTCTGTTCTTGACCTTGCGGATGACATATAGCGATTGGCATGAAACAGTAGTCGGAGCTTCCTGCAGGAGGGTTTGCGAGTCATAGAACGATGGTGCAGGAGGTTATACTTAGCGGTCAACCCTGCTGAAACCACCCGATTCATTTACTAGAAGAAGGGATACTGAGTGCTGGAACTGAGTGGGTAAATACTGGATTTATCTAATCTGGTGACGTATCTGGGGTTATTTTGAATTCCAGGTTTCCTGGAATGCGCACCTAGAGTACGTAATACACTGAGTCGACATGGAATGTTACTTTCAAAATGACCCACTGGCTATTTGAACGGTATATTATAACCATCCTCAGTTACAGGGCGGTGATTTGGTGGCATAAACGGAGCAACCGGCCGCGAAAAAGAACCGTAGCATATAGGATACAACCGTCAGCGGCGTTGAGCTATCACCGCGTCATCTATTGCTGCAGACGGAGGCAGAAACCAGCGCGTACAGGCTAATGAACAATGTCCACTCGAAGAAAACCAATTCCTTGGCCAAACACTTGGATATACTTCAAAAAGTTGACCCGAGACCTGTCCTCCACATAGCCGGGGAAAGTAGTCGTCCAGCGTAGAGATTCGATATCCCGTTCCAGGTGACCCTTAATTTAAGGGAGCATTGGGGGCTAAGGCTGGGAAAAACGTGGCCGGACTGGAGGATCCTGGTTCACGGGCGGATCCAGGATGACTACGAAGCAGAGATGGGGTTTATGTGATCAAACCGGAAGTGATCATAGAGAGGGCTCTTGTTAGATACTTTACAGTATTCCAGGCTAAAATATATGCTATTAAATTTTGTGCGGAAGAGAATATGCGCATGACCACTAGAAATAGGGAGATATGCATTTTCTTGGGTAGCCAAGCGGCATTGAAGTCTTAGGAGGCCATCAGAACCACCTTTTCCCTGATCAGGGAATGTATAGAGACTATCTAGCATAAATCTATAGAACACAACGATACAACTGATCAACAGAGTGGGCACTCCGTTCCGTGGTCTGGAACCTGCTGTAGGGATAGGAAAAGATACTGATATATTGGTAGGGCAGTTTTGTCTGTTAAAAAAACATACTAGGAGAACGTGAGATGATTAGGTTGAAATATCTCACCTAGCAGAGATAGCAGGATACTATTCTGTTTACTGAATGAATAAAAATATAGATTCGGTATTGAATGTTATGAAAATGTTTGCTAACATTTTGGTCTAGTCTTGTAACGGTTAAAGATATTCTTTGGTTAGGCTCATGATGTTGTGGTTGTGTAAATTGTAAATGGAGATTGAAAATTCATTGTTCTGTGTCTATTAAGAATGGTTGTTGGAAATCTGGGATGAATTAGTTGGGCATTTGGTTTATATATATTTTAATTAATCCTATTTAAATTTTCCTGTATAGAAAATAGAATTTTCTATTATTATTGTACGAATATGTAAAATGTAAAATAATGATAGAGAGATATTACTTTTGGGTTGTAGATGCTGGTAACATTGGATTCCTTATAAATATTACACTCCAGATTACAATTTGTAATCTCATGTTTATCTAGACCTGTTGGACAAGATTTGAGCATGTTGTGCCAACTGCTTATGCAGGCGCTTCTTTGTTTTGCGAGTGCCAATTTCTTGCAGTTTTCCAAACATCGTTCCTAAAATATTATCATAAAATCATATAAATTTCATTATGGTGATTATTATTTAAAGCATAACTAAATATTTTTTTGAGTTTTTTACAATTTAATCCTAAATATAATCCCATTCCAAGTTTCTGACACTGAATTAGGAATGCTGTGGAAATCGGCCTCAATTACTTGATAATATTTTTATTAGACAGTAGCAATGGTGCGTGTTAGTAAATTCTGCTTCAAACATGAACTGTAATATCAGCCTGCTAGTACCCTGCAATGGTAGCCACCAAATATTTTATAAAGTTCTAAAAATTAAATCTCTCTATCAATTAACTTAGGGTATTCCATTATTATATGTCTAAAGTCTTAAGAATATCGTAAGAAGAGAGCAAAAGCCAGATTAATATGTAGGAGAAAGAAGAGGGAGTTGGAGAAGAAGAAAGTAGAGCAGATGCAGACAGATTACGAACAACGGAGGAATAGAAAGTTTTACAAAGAGGTTAAATCCTTTAAAGATGGATATCAACCAAGGTTAGGTTGCATTGAGAGTGAGAGTGAGCAATTAGTAACTGGAAAGGAAAATATTCTAAACCGGTGGATGGAATATTTTAGGGATGTTTTAAATAGCAGCAGTATTGCGACGAACGATTATCAAGAACAGATTTCCTCCGATGATGATGCAGAACCCCCTTCGAGAGAAGACTTCGATGACGTGCTGATTGCTATGAAAGATAATAAGTCGCCCGGAGAAGACGGCATTTGTGTAGAGATGATAAAACATGGAGGAGAGCTTCTTAAGAAAGAAGTCTACGAATTGGTTTTGGATGTGTGGTTGCGGGAAGAGATGCCAAAAGACTGGGCCACAGCAATAATATGCCCTATACACAAAAAAGGCAGCAGATTAAAGTGCTCTAATTTTCGAGGAATTTTGCTGCTGAGCACTGTTTACAAAATTCTGGCGATTCTCATCATGGGAAGAGTAACAAATGTAGCAGAAAGCGTGCTTGGAGACTACCAGTGCGGTTTCCGAAAAGGAAGGTCAACAACAGACCACATCTTCACCATGAGAGCGGTGTTGGAAAAATTTTATGAAAATAATCTAGATCTTCACCAGCTTTACGTGGATTTCAAAATGGCTTATGACACCATTTCACGTACAGGGCTTATTAGATGTCTAAAATTCCTGCAAGTGCCTGTAAAAGTGATTAGACTGGTGAATATGACCCTAACTAACACCGTAGCTAAAGTGCTGGTGCAAGGCAATGTGTCCCAAGAATTCCCAGTAAACACTGGTCTAAGACAAGGAGACCCAATATCACCCATCCTCTTTAACCTGGTGCTGGAAATGGCAATAAGGAAAATAACATTCAATCCTGGAGGCACCATATATATGCAGATGATGTAGTACTTATTGCAAGATCTGCTGCGGCTCTAAAAACTGCATTCCGTGAGCTAGAGGAAGGAGCTGCTATTTTCGGGCTTTGCGTCAATGAAGGGAAACGAAATATATGGTAACTACTAAAAGACAAAGGAATTTCCGAGAACTTCAAGTCGAGCCGTACCGTTTTGAAGGGGTAAGGGAATTTAAATATTTAGGAGCAACCCTTACGGCCAAAAATGAGGTCAGCAATGACATTAGAAGTAGAATTTTAGCCGGAAATAGATGCCTGGGGGCGCTAAGATCGACGCTCCGTAATAAGCATGTCTCCAGGACAGCTAAAGTTGCCGTATACAAGACCATCCTCAGGCCAATCGTTATGTATGGTTCTGAGACTTTGACATTGACGGTAGCCGACGAAAACAAACTCAACTGCTGGGAAAGGAAAGTGCTAAGATATATATACGGGCCAGCAATGGAAAACGGCGTCTATCGGTGCCGAAAGAACGCTGAGCTGAAGCAGCTCTTTAAGGAGGATGATTTAGTCGCGGTAGTAAAGCTGGGGAGATTGCGATGATTAGGTCACCTCCACAGAATGGAAAGAGAAAGAGCGCCGTGGAAATCATATGAAGGGCACCCGGGTGGCGGAAGACCAAGGGGGAGGCCCCGACTGCGATGGTTGCAGGATGTAGAGTCCGATCTCCGATACATGAAAGTAAGGCAATGGAGAAGGAAGGTTATGGACAGGGACGTCTGGAACCATCTGCTGCAGGAAGCCAAGGTCCTTCAAGGGCCGTAGTGCTACAGGAAGAAGAAGAAGAAAGAAAGTCTAATGAGTATTGCACAGACTACAAGTTGGGGGGGGTGTCTGATATTAATTTTATGTAAGTAGGCACCACAAATGGCATGGTTCGATCTCAGACTATTAATGGTCATAATTGTATATTTGTTCATTTGCCCTTCCATAATACATAATTATTGTATATTTTTTCCAGCCCATTGAACCATGGTTGTCTGGATAATTTCGTAATCATCATTTTGTAAAATTTTCCTTTTAAATTAGTTTTATATTCTAATTTCCAGATATTGAGCATTCTACTAGTAATGTAGGTTCTTAAATTCTGAGGAGGTTAATTTTATATTTGCAGACTCTCCAGTTTTGGTCGCTTCTTTAGCTACCATGTCCACGATTTCATTAACTTCAACACCGCAATGTCCTATAACCCAGACAAAAACCACAGATATCCCCCTTTCCGTTAAAACAGCCATTTACGGCAGTATTTCTATAAATAGCTGGTCCAAGTTAGAAGATATACTCAAATTTGCTAGTTTCTTTAATACACTTTGGGTATCAATCAATATTATAAATTGGTTATAAAATCAGGATTCAATAACTGCGGGGACTGAATATCGCGAGAAAAAGTGAAAAGTTAAATATAATAGACAGAACTAAATGGTGGTGAAACCTTATCAATAGATAATTATCCCTTGTTCCTTATTATTTAAAATTACTTCAATATTTCAGTACGAAGTATTGCAGAAATTAGAATTGTTTAAACGAGGATATTAAAGTCGAAAATAGATAATTAAAGTAGAGCACGCTCATGTCGGTCGGCTGCTACGAGATACTAAGCCATGCTAACGCGCAGATAGGGCTTCTAAATGATGCTATGTCGTCTAAGTGGATAGCATGAATTGTTCCTAAGCCATTGCAGGGTACTAGCAGACTGATATTACAGTTCATGTTTGAAGCAGAATTTACTTACACGCACCATTGCTACTGTCTAATAAAAATATTATCAAGTAATTGCGGCCGATTTCCACAGCAGTCCTAATTCAGTGTCAGAAACTTGGAATGGGACTTATATTTCGTTCTCTTCTTCGCAAAAAGCAAAGCTGATAGTTAGTTTAAAGGCCTGGTTTGAAATGGAATTGTTTAATTCTCTTTTGTAGCTACCTTCAATCACAACTGAACTTCACGAAATCTTCTTTATTCCAGTTTGTGTCCAAGACTTTCTTGTATAATATCTATTACCCCATAAATACGAATCGCTTATATTTAGAACAAGTCTCTGGGAAAAATTATTTTCCGGATAGTATCCAGAAGTTTCTGGATAGAACAACGTTCTATCCTTTCCTCTAAAAATAATACTTCAGTCTACTATTTAGTTTTCATCACCAAAAATATATAATACATCCTCGACACCCTAGGGGTATGAAGAGGTCTCCGACTAAGTAAAGTAAGTAATATACATTAGCAACATTGATAGAAAACAAATTTAAAGAAAATTGTAGTCAGAAGAATGAAATGGAAAAATAATAATTTTAGAAAATAGTTTTAATATTTTAGAGATAGTTCAAATAGTGTATTTAGTGATGGGTAAAGAGCCGGGCGTACTACAATCTAGGTCATTGCTATTAGGAAAACAAAGCCACAAAAACCCGTTAGGCCAACTCTTTTTAAAAAAAAAAAAAATCCCCCGCTAAAGAGAGCATTCTTTTCAAGCCAGACTTGTTGTAGACACCAAGGAGAACACATCAGAAATGTACCAGTTTTAAGTTATAACATAAAAGTTTATTATAAGCTTATTATTGTGATATTTTAAAGTGATTTAATTTCTCTTAGAGAATATATCTATTTTAAAAACAGTGGTGCTATCTGTAGACACTTCTTGTTAGAAGGCAGATTGCAGACTGTTATAAGGAATGCTCTCTATTGCGGGGGGATTTTCTTTTACAAAAGAGTTGACCTAACGGGTTTTTGTGCCTTTGTTTTCCTAATAGCAATGACCCCAAACTACAGTACCTGACTCTAGATACACTCTTTTTGAAGGTAAATTCACTATTTAATATATTAACAAAATTAGATTTTTCAAAACTGTTATTTTTCTATTTCGTTTTTCCACTACAAAATCAACTTACAGAATAGGTTTTTGGAGATTTTTGGAAAATTTCGATAAAAGCAACAATGATATTTTTTATTCTAAGGTATGCTCATTGCTCAGTTAAAAAAGAACGTATCATTGTTATTTGAAACACATTTGTTTGATTTTATAGATGTATTTTGAAATTCTTTTGAAGTTTTATATTGATACTGCATAAAACCTTGTTGGTTTTGTCAATGTCACTCTCCAACCTTCTTTAAGGTCAACTCTGTAAAGACGTTACAAATGTTTGAAGAATATTTGTTAATTTAATTGTATTAATTGATGTAAAAGGAAGTGTGTGTGTGTGTTTCACGCCAAATATTTCAAACATCGATTTTTTTTTTTTTTCAAGGTTATATTGAAACAATTAAATTTTTCAGTAAACTGTCTCTGAAATTTTTGAAAAGGATATTCACAGGAGGGAAATGTCTAAGATTATGGATCTGCACGAGCAAGAAACGTCTCAGAAATGAAGACTTTCTCAAGAGAAAATATCTGATCTTATGATTCAGAATAAAAGCACAAATAATTATTTGCAGATCCTCGTGCCTGGATAATTTAGGAAAATTGTTGTAGTGCCTAATTTATACCTATGGCATTGCCCAATATTATTGTTCCAACGACTGTTGGCATTAACTGAATTCGCAAACGATATTAAAGATCAACAAAAAAAATATATCCTGTTTAGAAAGTATTTAAAATTATAAAAATTATAGATAAAAGTGTACTATAGTTATAAAATTGAAAGATTAATTGCTCACGACTACAATCATATGCAACTTTAAATATTTATGTTTTTCTTTTTTAAAATTTACAAATAATATTATACTTACAGCAGAAATTTGTAATAATTGAAAAATTATTAACACTATAATATACTTGGAGCCAATCATTTTTGATTTGATATATCTTCTTTTAGTTTACAATATTAACCGCGATCAATTGTTTAAATATAAAAGCAGTTATCCTTTTTATTTTATTTCGGCCATTTATAATAAATTTAATTTAATTTTATCACTTTTTTTATTTTAAACAATCACTTCTTTTATCAATTGTTATAAAAATTTTGTATACAATGGTTTAACTTTATGACAAATAAAATATTGAATGAAATTATCACAATAACATTTTCTATTTTATGGACTATTCATACCACACAATTTCAATCATTTTATAAATATTTGTATTGTTATTAAAATTTAAATGGACACATTAAAATTATCAATTTTATGTGAATAAATGAATTGCGATGTTATACTGATGCCTAAGAAATAAGCCTAAGAATTTATTATATCTTAATAAACGGCCATATTGTGGTCTATTGGATTTTCCACGTAACATGCTACTAATAATTAATCCCTTTAGCGATAAGCTTGACATATGGCCAACTTGTTTTAGTCTCGAGAAATCACCTCTTAGAATCACAGATATTGCTCTCAATCTGCTACCATTTTACAGAAAATGGAAACATGCTGAGGCTGCCTAATCGCAATGATATTAGCTAAATTCGCTTCAACGAAACAGCTTTCTTAAGAACCTTGCATTTTATTTCAACCGAATGGTTTTATTACTTTATCGCGATTTTATGGAAAACAATCCAACACTTATTTTTAAACATACTACATAACTTTAAATATTATAATCCTATCACATATATGTGAAACATGTTATAGGAAAATTAAACTGGTTTCGCAGAATCTGCTACTTTGGCACGCCACTGCTGTGCCATTATAATTTATTAGCTCCACTCCTATAAATTTTGTAAAGAAGCATTACTATTCTTTTTAAATTTCCAAGCTCGAATTGGTAAAATAATTATCGTAAAATGTTCTAACATTTCAATTAACGACCTTTTAATGGGGACATTGATTTAAGGTTGGAACCAAAAGTTACTGGAACATTAGGCTTTCCTTTGAAGCAGCTTGAGACAAAGCGAGATTACGAGACAACTTGATATAATATTTTGTTTCAAACTTAAATTAGTTTTGTACGTACTGTTACTGCTGAAAAAGAAAGAATTTCAATCGTGTCAAATTATCGAAAGTGACTATTCATCGAATAATATATGTGTTAAGACCGGCGATAATAAACAAATCGAATGGTCTAAAAATAAAGGCGTGTACGTGTATCTCAAAAATGGAATAAAATCTCAGGATGCTTAAACTAAGTTTCGCTAAAGCCCCAACAACCTAGTAAATGGTTGTATAACACTAGTCAATTTCTTTATGGCAAGCGCAAGTGACATTTTGTATAGACTCCATTTTAAACAATTTTTGACTATTAAGTTGTCCCCATGGGCGGTGGTCTATTGCTTGTTAGTGCACTCTGCTTTAGTGCAAAAATTCAAGAGTTGAACCAGTATCATGAGAAAAAAATGGCGAGCTGCACTTAGTAGCCAAGCTAGGTAGCGAAGTAGTAACGGCGTTGGGAACGTCGAATACTGATTGCTAATAATGATCTGGGATTCTTCATATTTTTTGTTAAAATTATACAACCTCTTTGCTCTGTGTTATTTCTAACTTAGTGGTGTTTATATGGTGATTAGAGTATTTTATCTGTTAACTATATTTTAAAATGCAAATCACTTATAAAACTTGTACTTAACAATCCATGGAGGATCAGGATTGGCGATTTTTATTGTTGGGGCGAGTGAGTGATAGCACGCTGTGGTTGTCACAAGTGATTCGTTCTGGCCTTCGTTAACAAGTTTTGCTATAACTCTATCTCCCCATTTTTTCACGCATTCTGTAACATTCTTTCCCTCATGTGAATGAATTCTCGCACCAATAACAACTGCACTAGCCATTTAATCAGAGTGTGGAATAAAAAAAAATAACTTCATTGCAATAATTAATATTTTGTTGAAAAAAATATTGAAACAAGTACCACCATAATTGTTGGCTTGGTTCTGCATTCCTGGAAACCATCAGAGATATTTTCCTTGATAGCCCGCCTCCATTTTGTGGTCATCGACCGATTTCAGCCGTTCACCCATCATTAGGATGCGTTTGTCAAACAGTGCGACAACACAGACTTGCACAGAGCAAATTCAGTTTATACACATTTCAGTGCATATTATTTTTTTTCCTTCTTTTCTTTTGATGGAAGAAGGAAGTGTTACGATCGTAACAAAATTTAAAAATAAATTTGTTTGGAAGGCGGCCTGAGTTGTTGTAGTAGAGTAAGCTAGTTAACTTAGGTGAGCAATTTAAGTTAGCAGATTTATATTTAGATTAATAGGGCAATTTAATGAATAGATTAGTATAATTATGTACAAGATATTCAACTTAAGTGAAGGAAATTCAGCGAAGAGATGTGAAAACAGACGAGAAAGTTAAGAAGCGAGACAAGAGAGAAATGGAAAAAAAAGTGAGATACATTTTCTGGGATTTTAGAAAAAAAAAATTCAAAACTGTGTTTCCAGTGAGGGTAAAACCTTGTGAACGCACTAATCACATTACCCCCAGCCAGGTCACTGTTTAAACTACTTCTAGAAAAATAAATGCAAAGAGAAGATAAGGAGCTCAACAAATGAGGTAAGTGAGAGGGTAACGGAAACTGTGAACAGCACTACGAAATTATAATAGAGACATTATTAAAATTCTGAGGATATTAGTTTTATTTTATTCGTTTTTATTTATTTATTTATTTTTACTTTCTCTTACTCCTAGTAAGAGGAAGTATTGTAATCGTGTCAAATTTTCGATATCGAGTTTTCATCGGAAATATCCGTTTTGAGGTCCCCTGAGTCCAAAAAGTGGTTTTTAGCAAATGGTCTGTGTGTGTGTGTGTGTGTGTGTGTGTGTGTGTGTGTGTGTATGTATGTATGTGAACAGCATAGCTCAAAAACGAAAAATCGTAGAAAGTTGAAATTTGATATTCCGTTTAGAGGTCACCATGGGATCTGACACTACGTTATCTGTAAAAATTCCTCAACCGGAAGTACCACTTTACTAGTTGGATTTTTTACTTTTTTGCGATTTTCTCAAAAATGGCTTAGACGATTTTCTTAAAACTTCAAACATCCACCACACATACAAAGAGCTACAACTTTTATTTGAAACATTTCTCCGAGAAAATGCATTGAAGGGCACTTTTGGGGGAAGGGTGGGGTTAGGTTTCCATGTAAAGTGCTATTTCAGTTTTTTAGACAATTCTGTCATCTAAATAATGTTAATTAGAATTAAATATGTTGTTGAAATTCCGAGTTTGAAAAAATCGGATAACCGGAGTGCGTTTACTTTACCACTTTACTAAATGATTTATTCACTTTTTCGCAATTTTCTCAAAAATAGCTCTGACGATTTTTTTGAAACTTCGTATATAAACTAAACATGCAAAGATCTACAACTTTTATCTAAAACATTTCTCTAGGAAATTTCTTTTAAGAGCACTTTTAGTGGAGGGATGGGGTTTGATTTTCATCAAAGTGCTATCCTAGTTCATTATGCAATTCTATCATCCAAACATAATTAGTTAGAAATAAATAGATGGCTGAAATTCCGAGTTTCAAGAAAATTAGTAAATCGGAAGTGCGCTTTTACTGAACAGTTTTTTTTGCAGTTTTTACGACGAATTTCAGTATAAATTTTGGTACACAAACTATAAAATGTTGGTCATTATCATTTTGAAACTGAGTAAGAGAAAGTTGTGTGAGTGTTTCACACCAGATTTTTTTACTTTCTCTTACTCCTAGGCAGTAGTTGAGGCAGTATTGTAATCGTGTCAAATTTTCAATATGGACTTTTCACAAGAAACATCCGTTTTGAGGTCACCTGAGTCCAAAAAAGTGGTTTAGGTATTAGGGATCTGACAGTACGTTATCTGTCAAAATTCCTCAACCGGAAGTACCACTTTACTAGTTTTTACGTTTTTGCGATTTTCTCAAAAATAGCTCCAACGATTTTCTTCAAACGTGGAACATCAACCACACATATAATGAGCTACAACTTTTATTTGGAACATTTCTGGGGAAAATGCATTTAAGGGTACTTCAGGGGAGGGGGTAAGGTTTCCATCTAAAGTGCTATTTCAGTTTATTAGACAATTCTGTCATCTAAATAATGTTAAATAGAATTAAATTGTTGCTGAAATTCCGAGTTTGAAAAAATCGGATAACCAGAAATGCGTTTACTTTATTAAATGATTTATTCACTTCTTCGCAATTTTCTCGAAAATGGCTCGGACGATTTTCTTGAAACTTCATATATGAACTAAACATGCAAGGATCTACAACTTTTATATAAAATATTTCTCTGGGGAAAATTCATTTAAGGGCACTTTTAGGGGAGGGGTGGGGTTATGTTTTTCTGTAAAGTGCTATCATAGTTGATTACACAATTCCATCACCCAAACCAAATTAATTAGAAATAAATTGATGGCTAAAATTCCGAGTTTTAAGAAATTTAGTAAACCGGAAGTGAGCTTTTACTGAACAGTTTTTTCAGTTTTCGACGAATTTCGTTAAATTTGGTACACAAACTATAAAATTTGTCAATTATAATTTTGAGAACATGAGTAAGAGAAAGTTGTGTGAGTGTTTCACACCAGGTTTCTTTTGTAGTAACAACGATTAACATATTTTATGGTATGCGATGTTGAATGTAAAATAGGTTAGTTTAGGTATTTTATTTTAGAAAGAGGTAGCTACATGTTCTCTTTTTTACCACTATTCCACTTCTAATTAAGTTGATGTTGTTCTTTTCGTAAGTAAATTGATATTAAATAAATATAAGCAAAGACTGGGAAAAGTTTGTAATTCACCTAGAATGTAATTTAATAGTGTTAGCAGATTATACTGTATAACAGCAAATATTATATTTATATAAATATTATATTAAAATAAATTAATTATTATATTAATTAAATTCAATTATATTAATTATTACATTAAAATAAATATTTTATTACATAAATATTATATTTTACATATAACAGCCAATTTTATAAATAGATTTTCGAAACTGCAATCGGTCTATAATACCAGCAGCTTAGGACCAATTCTTGCTGATATTACGAGTATCATAGATTAGATTAGATTTGATTGGTGCAGGGGGGGACTCAAACCCAGGCACTGCAGCCTACCCGTTGAGGCTTATTGTGCCAACCCCTCAATACCTAGTAGTGGAAGCCCTCCTTTTCATGAGGTCCTAAACCTTCCCCCCCAGTCCTTTCTGGGGTACGATTTCCTCCGGTCTCAACGTGCCGAAGATCTCGTACCGCAGTCCGCCGATTGCAACGCAATCAAACAACAGGTGAGAGGCCATCTCCTCCTCCTCCTGACACAATCTGCACAAGGGCTCTACATCCACCAACCCTACCTTGTGCAGATGTTTTTTGAACCTGCCATGCCCAGTAAACAGGCCCGTTATCAGAGAAATCTGATACCTGCTTAAACCCAGGGTCTCTCTGGTTCTTCTTCTACACAGCTCTGGCATAACCATTTTGCCGTGTTTTGCTCCAGTACTTAGCCTCCAGTGACGATTATGTTCTCTCCGAGTCCATTCTCTCAGAGAAGCCCTCGCCATACTTTTGGCTATTCCCAGAACAGGTTCTGGCCCACAGAAAGGAGTACTCGCACCATTCCTGGCCAGTTGGTCGGCTAGTTCATTGCCTTTAATCCCCTTGTGTCCCGGCACCCATACTAGCCGCACTCTGTTGTGCCGGGACAACGCTTCCAGAGAGTTTCTACACTCCCTAACTAGGGAAGAAGTGATTCTGAATGCCCTAAGTGCCTTCAGTGCAGCCTGGCTGTCCGAGAAGATGCATATCTCCCTATTCCTAGAGTCCATACGCAGGTTCTCCTCAGCGCAGATCTTGATAGCATAGACTTCAGCCTGGAACACCGTGGAGTATCTACCAAGAGGCCTCTCGATGAGTACCTCCGGTTTAACTCCATATATCCCGGCTCCAGTACCGCAGGCCATTTTGGACCCATCCGTAAACCAGGATCTCCCAGTCCGGCCTCGTTTTTCCCAACTTTTAGCCCATTTCGATTTTGACGTGAAAATCACCTGGAAGGGAAGCTCAAAGTGGAATGTTGGACAGCACTCTTCCCCAGCCATCTTAAAGACAGGGCCAGGGTCCACTTTCTGCTTGGCCAGGGAGCTCCTCTGTTTCCACTGGCCATTGTTCATTAGTCTGTACGCACTGGCCCTCGCCTTCGCTTGTATCAAAAGATGCAGCGGAGGTAACCCCAGCAGTACTTCCAATACAGCCGTTGGGGCACTGCAAAATGCCCCCGAGATCAGCAGGCTCGCCAGCCTTTGAACCCTTGATAGGTTCTTCCACGCGACCTGCTGTTCCGTTTTTGGCCCCACACCACTGCCCCATAAGTGAGGACAGGTATGATGGTCCGCGTTTAGAGCCAGTGGGCCATTTTGGGGGAAAGACCCCATATTTTCCCACAGGCTCTAGTAACACCACAGAGAGACTTCTTTGCCTTCTGTGTAACATGCTCCAGATGCGCTTTCCAGGTGAGTCTGGAGTCCAAAATGATCCCCAGGTATTTCATCTGCCCAGAAACATCTAGAGTTCTTCCAAATAAGTTCAATGTGGTAAACCACTCCACGTTCCTTCTTCTGGTAAATGGAACCAAGGTGGTCTTAGAGGGGTTGACCATCAGATCCACCCCTCTGCACCACCCCTCCACCACTCGCAGGGCCTCCTGTAGAAGTTCACTTATAACAGACTCGTGTCTGCCCCTGACCACGACCACCACATCATCCGCGTAGCCAAAGACAGAACACCCCCTGCGATCGAGCTCCACCAGTAGCTCGTCTACCACCATGCACCACAGAAGAGGAGACAAGACCCCTCCCTGGGGGCATCCCCTTGTAGCGTGGTTTCAAGCGTCTCCTCGTAGAGGTTAGCTATGATTCTTCTAGTTTTCAGCACGCTGCCAATCCACCTTGTGATGGTCCGATTTACCCCGTGCCTTTCCAAAGCTAGTTTGATTGAGCTGTAGGTCGTGTTGCTGAAGATACCCTCTATGTCCAGAAACACACCCACAGCTACTTGCTAATTCTCCTAGAAGAGAGTGGAGGGCCGTCTCGCAGGATTTACTCCTCTGATAGTCATGCTGATTAAAATGCAGGGGCCGCGATAAGAGCACCGTCCCCCTGAAATGCAGGTCTACCAGTTTCTCCAGCACTTTCATCATAAACGAGTAAAGGCTGATTGTTCTAAAATCTTTGGCCTGGGTATGAGTCCTCTTCCCTGGCTTCGGAATAAAGACAACTCTTACAGGCCTCCATGCTAACGGGACATGGTTGAGGGCCAAACTTGCCCTCATTACCCTGCAAAGAATAGGAGTAAGAATTTCACATCCCCGCTGTAATAATGCAGGGAGGATGTCGTCAGGACCCGGCGACTTGTAGGGCTTGGACTGATTTATTGCCCACTTAAGCTTGTTGTGTGTAACGCAAACTTTGGCCACGGTCCAATCTTTCCTGGATCCAGGCCGACCCCCTGGACCCATTAAAGACTCATCCCGCGGCACCGTCGTCGTCGCGCTTGAGCCAGGAAAGTGCACCTGCAATAGGGGCTCCAAAGTATCCTTTCCTGCCTCAGTAAAGTCGCCGTCCGGTTTCCTGATTGTTTCCAGCGATTTGCCGGTACCCGTGACAATATCCTGTGGTGTCTGGCACCTTCGGAGATCGTTTCTACCTCCTTGCACAGCCCTCTCCAAGAGTTCCTTTTAGCTTTCCTGATCGCTAATTTGTAAGAAGTTAGAGCCTCACGGTACTCCTCCCATGTTCCCTTCCTCTTTGCCGCATTAAACAGTCTTCTCACTCTCGTGCGGAGGCCCGCCAGCTGGTCATTCCACCAACTGACCCCTCTGGTGGATGTTCTCACCACTTCCGCACAGTTGTCCCTGAAAGCATCCAGAATTACTCGCTGCAGTTGATTCGCAGCATCCTCGATGTCATTCTGGGTCCTAAAAGAGCGTTTGACTGTAATGATGTTCTGGCTGAGATCCTGCCTATATGACTCCCAATCCGTTCGCCTGGAATTCCTGAAGGTCAGCGTTTGCCTGCAGTTAGCCAGGATGTCAAACCTAATGTACATGTGATCCGAAAGTGAGGTTTCTTTCGACACATGCCAATCTCTCACCAGGGTCGATATGAAGTTAGTCTCTAAGGTCAGATCAATCACCTCTCTACGATTAACGTTGGAGAAAGTTGGTGTTTCTCCTTCATTCATATGCACAAGTTATTAGACAAGATGAATTCAAGGAGTGACTTTCAAGGAGGGACAGTATTGTGTGAGTTAGCATCGCAGCCAATAATGAGATGTAGGCCTTTTTCCCTGCAACAGGTGACGACTTCCGCATCTCCTCAGACGGCGGCGGCACTGTTGAGTCATACGGCTGTTGAGTCAGGCCAGCACAATTTCCCTGGTCTCCTCTGCCGCACGTAGCTTTATCCTCACTGCAGTCTGATCCCTAGAACAAAAGTCCAGCAGCAGCAACGAGGTAATGTCTCCCCTGACATAGATACAAGTCCTGGGATTTTCCAGGCTACGATCATAAATTATCTTACCTGTTGCTTCTCCTAGTCCTGCCACTCTCCCCCGGACCAGCCAGGGCTCTTGGATAAGGGCTAAGGAGATGTTCTCTCTGTTGAGATATCTGGACAGGGCCGACGATGGCCCCCTACTGTGATGGAGGTTTACTTGAAGTATCCTCCATCGGTGCGTGGGTCCTTCGCATTCCTGTCCATCGTGCTGGGCTTGGTTAGCACCTGGAACCTGTCGAGGTCCATCCCGAGGAGAACCCCGAGACCAGATCTCCTCAGTCTCTCCAGAGCCTTTATTCTCACTCCCTTTTTCTACTTTCTTGGTGGTTCTTCTCATATCGATCCCACGAGTAGTGAGGAACTAAGAGGTCGCCTGTGGCAGAGCCTCATACCACAGAAAGACTACATTACAATGGGGAGTCGCCCGCTTCCCCAAGGTGACCGCTACCGCACATATGTTTCCAGCCTCGACGCGCATCACTTCTAAGCTTGGGTGGGGATACCTATAAAGGACATGACATGATAGGAGGGGGAAAATGGGAGACCGGAGGGGGTTTATTCCGGTCCGTCATGTCCCCGTTAGCCACCTCCCAAGGGAGGTGCCGGACCACACCACGAGGAGGTGGGGTTGAGTTGGGGAGTTAATGCGATCACTGACGCACAAGGCACTTTGGTCTATCGCCCTTGTGGTCCCACGAGTATCATAAATGACTATAGAGAAATCCATTCCCAAACTTCATTTTAAATTGCTATTTTTTTACAAATATGTAGGTGATTGCCAAACAGCAATACCATCTAAGTAAACACAATTCTCGACAGATTTAATTCATTACATCTTCATCTACATTTTACTTAGGAACTAGAAGACAGTAATGTTATTAACTTTCTTGGCCTAACCATTATAAACGATGTTAACAATACTCTTAGAACTAACTGACACTCAAAAAACATACTTTCCGGCCGTTACCTACATTTCAAATACTCACAGCCATATTCTCAAAAAATCAATTTTCTTAAAACTTGAGACGTGTGTTTTCCCTTAGTCATCCCTAATTTCATCAGAACAATAATAAAAGACTTTCTATAATTTTCTCTAACAATGGCTATTCACAGCACCTTATTAAATACAACACTTGTTATTATTATTATTACCAACCTCGGGTGGACTATATCCCGTCACTGCAGCCAACAGAGGCTTATTGTGCCATCCCCAATAGTTCCTAGTAGACAAACTCTCCCTCCTTAAGAAGTTTGAGGGCCTTCACCACCAGGTCATTTTGGGCTACTATCTCTTCAGGTCGCAACGTACCAAAGGTTTCATACTTCAATTTAATTATTGCAATGCAATCAAACAACAGGTGGGAGGCCGATGCCTCCTCTTCCTGACATAATCTGCACAAGGGTTCCGCTCGAATGAGCCATACCTTTTTCAGATGTTTCCTGAACCTACCATGACCCGTAAGTAGTCCCGTCACCAGAGAGATCTGGCTCTTACTCAGACTAAAAGTCATTTAGGTCCTTCATTTACACAGTCCTGGCATCACCCTTTTACTGTGTATAACACCCGGGCTCCCCTTCCAGAGCTCTTCATGCTTACTGCGACACCACTCGCTAATCGCTGCACGAATTGCTCCGCCTGTTATCCCTAGGACCCGCTCTGGACCAATGAACGGAGTGTTTGCCCCGTTCCTGGCCAGTTGATCAGCTATCTCATCACCCTCAATCCTTGCATGTCCAGGCACTCATAGCAGCTGTAGCTTGTTGTGCCTAGAGAGTCACACTTGTAGTTCTATAAGTCTCTAGGGCTTTCAGTGGGGCATTGGTATGACACTCTAGGCACAACAAGCTACGCTGCTATGGGTGCTATCCGAGCAAATGCGTATGACCTTGCCCCTTAGGGCTCTACGCAGGTTGTCCTCGGCACGGATATTAATGGCAAAGACTTCAGCCTGGAATATAGTGGAATACCTGCCCAAAGGCCTCTCAATGAGTACCTGCGGGCTCTTTCCATACACTCATGCTCCAGTTCCGCAATCCATCCTAGAACCATCTGTAAACCACCAAGGTCCTGTTCGATAGCGTTTTTCCCACCCCTTGGACCATTCCGCTCTAGAGCCTAGGAACACCCGAAATAGAACCTCGAAGTTATATGTTGGACAGATGCTATCCCGGGCCATATCTACCCACGGCCTGGGTGGACCTTTAGCAATATGTCCAAGTGTTTCGCTAAGGAGTCCCTCTTCCTCCAAAGACCATTGTTGCGGAATCTGTGTGCACTGGCCCTTGCCTCCGCTTGCACTAACAAGTGCAGCGGTGCCAAGCCCAGCAGCACCTCCAGCGCAGCTGTCGGAGCACTTTTAAAAGCGCCCGTAATAAGGAGGCACGCCAGCCTCTGTACTCCTCTGAGGCACTTCTTGGCTCTCTCCTGCTCCGCTTTAGGTCACCATACCACCGCGCCATAAGTTATGACCGGTATGATGGCCCGAGTATATATCTAATGCGTCATCCTTGGAGTTAACCCCCATGACTTCCCACAGGCCCGTGTAGCACAGCATAGCGACTACTTAGCTTTCTGCACTATATATTCTAGATGTGCGGTTCCATGTGAGCTTAGTATCCAGGATAACTCCCAGATACTTTACTCTATCTGTCACATCCAGTATCCTCCCGAAGAAGGACAGTGTCTTATGTACTTCAATGTCCCTTCTCCTGGTAAATGGTACGAGAGTGGTCTTCTGTGGATTTACCCTAAGGTACACTCTGCTGCACCATCGTTCTATGCGCCCCAGCGCCTCTTGTAGGTCCCCGACTATGGATTCGTGCTTGCCTCTGGCTACCACCAATATATCATCGGCATAGCCCAGTACGGAACATCCATTGCCACTAAGCTCCTCCAACAGTTCGTCCACAACCATGCACCACAGAAGCGTGGAAAGGACCCCCCCTGGCGGGCAGCCCCTTGTGGGCGTAATCTCTAGCAAAGCTTCACATAGGCTCCGCGTTTTAAGCACACTGTCAGTCCATCTAACAACGGGTCTACCAACACCGCACCTCTCTAATGCGTGAGTAATTGAGCAGAAGGTCGTGTTGCTAACGCCCCCTCAATGTCCAAGAACACGCCAGCCGCTGTTTCCCTGCCATGCACCGACACCTCCAACTCCCCAACAAGAGAGTGGAGGGCCGACTCACAGTATTTCCCTGACTGGTAGGCATGCTGTGCAGGGTGCAGAGGATACTGCCTCAGCACCACCTCTCTAATCTGCAAGTCTACCAGTTTTTCCAGAACTTTCAACATAAATGAAGAAAGACTGATCGGTCTATATGCCTTAGCCTGGGAATGCGTTCTCTGCCCAGGCTTCGGTATAAAGATAACTCTTACAGACCTCCACGCTCTAGGAACGTGGCTGAGAGCCAAGCATGCCCTCATCAGTCTGCATAGGATAGAGTTTCCCCGCCCCTCTGCAGTAGAGCAGGGAAGATTCCGTCAGGCTCAGGTGACTTATATGGCTTAAAGTGGTTAACAGCCCACTTAAGCTTATTGTGCGTGACGCAGCTTTTGGCCACAGACCAGTCCTCCCTGGAACCCCGCCGAAGGCCGAGTTCCCCCAAGTTCTCGTCTGCCCTTCTCACTGACTCCAACCGTGAGTCCGGAAAGTGTGTCTGGATCAACAGTTCCAGAGTGTATCTTTCCGACTCAGTGAAGTCACCATCTGGTTTCCTGATAGTTCCGATTGGATTAACCGGCACCTTAGATAATATCTTGTGGAGTTTGGCCCCTTCCGAGGTCGTTTCGATCTCCTCACATAGCCTCCTCCACGAGTCCCTTTTGGCTTTCCGAATGGCTATGTTGTAAGAGGTGAGGGTTCTACGGTACTCCTCGCATGAGCCTCTCCTCTTTGCTGCATTAAACAATTTCCTAGTCTTAGCACGGAGATTGGTCAGCTGATTATTCCACCAGCTGACCTTTCTTGAGGATGACCTCAGCACCTCCGCGCAGTACTCCTGGTACGCATCAAGGATGACCTTCTGCAGTTGGTCTGCCGCATCCTCGATGTCCTCCCCAGTTGCATAGGTCTGTTTAACTGTTTTGATATTATGGTCTAAATCCTGTCGATACGAATCCCAGTCCGTACGTCTGGGATTCCTGTAGCTCCACAACTGTCTACAGTCAGACAGGAGATCAAACCTTATGTACATGTGATCCAAAATTGAGGGTTCCCTAGACACATGCCAGCTTCTTACCAGCGTCGACTTAAAATTAGTCGCTATGGTGAGATCAATCACCTCCCTGCGTCAAACATTAAAGAAGGTGGTTCTTCATCCCCATTTATCAAGCACAGGTTATTTGCTAAGATAAATTCCAAGAGTGACTTATCTCTCTGATTCGTATCTGTACTGCCTCATACCTCATTATGTGCATTGGCGTCACATCCGATCAGTAGTTCCAGTCCACCATCCTTACAGTAAGTTAACAAATTCTGCAAATCTTCTGGTGGTGGTGGCTCTGTTGAGTCGAATGGAAGATAGGCTGACACACAGACAAAGTCTTTGGATCCTCCCTCCATGCGTAGTCTCACTCTAGCCGCTGTCTGATCCCTGTAACAGAAATCAGTCACCAGTAAAAAGGTAATATCTTTCCTAACGTACATGCATGTCTAGGATTGTCCAGGCTACGATTGTACACAATCTTACCTGCAAGTTCTCCCAGCCCAGCCACTCTTCCTTGCACCAGCCAGGGTTCCGGATCAAGGCTTTGGCGATGTCTTCTCTCAAGAGATAGTATGATAGCGCTGCCGACGCTCCTTTACTATGATGGAGATTTACCTGCAGTACTCTCCATTGATTCTTAAGGTTCGTCTTCCCCTCACCTATCATCCTTCGTTTTAGCAACGACCCTGAACTTCACCATGTCCATCCCGAGAAATCCATCTCTAGATCTGACTTTCTTAGGCGTTCCAGAGCTTCTTTAGGACTGTCAATTTCCAGGGTTTGTCCCCGGGATTCAGCATTCCTGTTGATGTCTCTCCAGTCTGCAGTGTCCAAAGCTACGTTCTGCGAACGCAGCTTTTCCAACACCACCGTTGGGGCCTTCTCCCTCAGCGTCCCTGCCACCCACACCAACACCTTGGCAATCCTGAGGACTTCTTTGGCAGGGTAGACCTTCAGACGATTCGTCGCTGAAGGACCTGTGCTTGCACCTGTCCCAGCTATCCAATCCTCTCCCCTCCCTGCTTCAGTTCGAGAGGTAACATAAAGTATCACCACCCTGGGGATCTCCACCAGCAGAGGGTATTAGTTTGAGCAAGTTCTTCTCTTCTCTTCCACATACATGGTTTGGTCCATTTTGGTCCCACGAGAAATGAGAGAAATGTACCGTCACCCGTGGCAGAGCCCCATACTACGAGAAGGCTACAATACAATGGGGTTTCGCCCATTCCCCAAGGTGACCGCTACCGCACATATGTATTACGACCCTGTACGCATTCAGCCTCGACGCGCATCCCTTCTCGACTTGGGTGGGGATACCTAAGGGGTCGGGAAGGATCACTAGGATGGGAAGTGGGAGGGGAAGAGCCAGAGAAGTTTAGTTCGGCTCTCGTCATTTCCTCGTCAGCCACCTCCCCATGCTCCGGAATCTGTACACCATCTGGTCTTTTTGTTTATGCAGAAAACGGACAAACAAAAAATGTAGTCCATTCACTAAATTTTCAATAAAAAAAAACTTTCAGTTAAAACCATTTTTTCTTTTTTTCCTTTCAGTGCACAGCATCGCAAACTAGGGTATTAAATTGAAAGATGTGTTTTCTTGCTGAATCTATGTTAATGAAGTAAAATAAATATAAGCAAAGACTGGGAAAAGTTTGTCATTCTCCTGGAATGTAATTTAATAGTGTTAGCAGATTACACTGTATAACAGCAAATATTATATTTATTAAATATTATATTTTACATATAACAACCTGTTACGTATTTGCAAGCTCGGTAGAGTTCATCCAGCACCACTAGATGGTTTCCGGGAATTTGGAACACTGCAGGAACTCCGTAAGGAGACCATAGGCAGGTCTTGCTGTAAAGAATAGAAAGGTGAGGCAACAAAGACAGAAAAAGCACCACGTCAAAAATAATAATAAGTTTATTGATGAACAAGCGCCTCCCCAGTTCCTCAGCCCCACATCCGAGCTCGAAAACGAACGCTGACTAGTGGGTACGCCCTGGGAATTACTCTGACTGTCTGAATGACAAACAATCCCTTCCAGAGCTGTCCACAGGTTGCTTAAGAAAGGATGACTTCACATCTGACGGAGGACCAGAGCGAAGCTGCAAAGCTGTTGACATAAGAATAAATGTAGGAAATATATAGGTTACAGACAGAACTGTATATTCTCAAACTAGGTTGAGAGAAAATATAATAACACTAGGAGGGCTAGTAAGAAAAGCTAAGGTGCGTATACTTGCCTTAAAGTTACAGTTCCGTACACCTCCTTTAATTAGAATTCGTTCTATCTAGTGTAGAGAATACTTCTCCCCAGAATGTACAAGTTGAGCAGGCAGTGAATAGTCACTTAGCTTTGAATTACACAAACGATCAGTAATACAATAAACGTTAAGCTGAGACTGAAGGTACTGAGAAAAGAGAAAATAATATGAAATGTTACCTTCAGAGCGATTTCAGTAATCGCATAAACGGCTTCTGCCAACTTATATTAACAATTAATAATGAGTAGAGAGATATAAAGGAGAGGAAAGAATGGGAAAATTATCTTACTCTAAAAGTAGAAGATGTTAATATAAGCCACGTGCATCCGCCAGAGATTGAGGCTAATTAGATTGGTGGCTCCTATTATCACCACTGCTGAATAAGCTCGTACTGAGTGTGAAAACTGTAAATTAAATGATTACCAGACTGCTGGAAAGATTACACACGTGAGGCAGCAACTGTACGGCGTAAACAGATAACTATGATACAGCGATTTTACGATACGCCACTGAACTTGAAATACACTTTGTAACAACAGTTCTCCGCCCGGCCACCAGGTTTGCACCAAGTGGACCTTCACTAGGGAGGCACACCCCACTACACTAGGACTCTCCTACTCCACACTACAGAGGGGAGAACTTTCACCGACTAGACCCGCCTATTGGACACCATCCCTACCACCTCAGAATCGTATATAAAGGGCTACCCAGGGCCAGAATAGTCGAGAAGTACTCAGCGATTAGAACCTTTTCTAATAGTTTTGGCGCTAGCTAGGCAGGCCCTTAACTGACTTCTCAGAGCATCTGCGCTAGGCAAGAGAGCCAGGCCGTGTGCTCATCCAGCGATCACCGTTTCAGGATATCTGCGCTAGGCAGGAGAGCCAGGCCGTTTGTTCATACAACGATCACCGATATAACATTTGCGCTAGGCAGGAGAGCCAGGCCATTCGTTACCCAACGTATTATTAGTCTTTGACAAGACTAGATAAGTAGTGTGCGCTAGGCAAGAGGGCCAGGCCACTCTACTCGACGAGCGACGATTGACAATCTGTGTCACTCCCTGAGCGAACAGATTGGTCATAGCAACCATTTACTGTATATATGCTTTTCAGAATATATGTAACATTTTACTAAGTGTGCTTTGACATTTACTGGGTGTATTTTATTTGCAGATCACGAATCCTAGTTCACCACAAACCCGTGATATTTATTCTGTAGGAACGGATCTTATTATACTTACTAATAAATCCTAACTGCAAGAAAATCTATTACATATAATAGCACCCCACCAGGGGAGTTGTTATAAAAGAAATGGCGCCCAAACGTGCAGCACGAGCTCTAGAACGACCATAGACGGAGCGACAGCCCAGCCCCGAATTAGGAGACATAAGCATGCAGCTCACCCCAGAGATGTTGCAGCAGCTGATACGAGGCATCAATCAAGACAGGCAGACCCAGCAGTCTGGCCTAATGATTGGGTGTACCGCACGCTACGGAGGAAAACCAGGAGAGGACCTGGATGTCTTCATCTCCGCAGCAGAGACGTACAAGGAAGCAGCACGAGTGAGTGACAACCACGCATTAGCCGCAATGCCCATGTTACTCACAGACGTTGCAGGAACTTGGTGGCTCGGAGAAAAGGAAACCACCACAACATGGCCTGACGCCATACAGCAGCTGAGGCGAACTTTTGGACCTAGGAAGTCCAACGATCAGCTGTACCGAGAGTTTTTCAACACGCCGAGGATAACAAGATCAGCACGGACCAGTTTGTCTGCAGCAAGCGAGCAATACTTGCTCAAATCACCCCGGCTCTGGACATCCATGTTCAGCTGGACTTGATCTCTGCGGTACCCCATCCCAGGTTAAGGGAAACTGTCGATACCTTCTGGGCACTCGTGCAAGAGGCCAGACGTATCGAGCAGTATGAGGACCCAGCACCAGCAGCAAAGAAGCCGAACGAGAGGACAGTTTGCACTACCAGGTGTGACTACTGTGGCGTCAGAGGCCACTATCAGAAGGACTGCAGGAAGGCAAAGGCAGCCCACCCGCACAAGCAGCAGCCTACAGTACAGGCGGCTTACAGTTGTTTTGGTTGCAGCAGACCGGGAGTATACAGGAAGAACTGCCCGGACTGCAACCAAACGAAGACGCAGCAAGAAAGAACAGGCTCTTTCTGTGCTGCTCACATACAGATCCGCACCCGGCAGAGGCCAGCACTCAGCTTTGCCGTATGGAACCTAGAGGGCACTGGCTTTGTGGACACAGGAGCCAAGACCAGTATAGGCAGCCACCAGCTGCAGACCCTGCTAGAAGAACGAGGACATCCCCTCACCCTGACAACTGCTACAGTGACGCTAGCAGACGGAGAAGAAACAACGCAGCAGGTTGCACAGACGCAACTGCCAGTCAAACTGAAGGGAAGGACGATCCCGACCAGTTTCACATTCTTCCCGGGAGCCCGGAACACCCAGACGCTGCTCGGAATAGACTTCATTGAAGACGCTGGACTTATATTGGATTTTGGAAAACACAGGTGGAGGTTTCATGACAACCCCACACCTTATCCATTCACCAGAAAGGACAAGCCAGCACCACCACAGTTACAGATGGAAACTGTGACTATGACACCGCAGCCAGCACTACTCAGCCCACTGCCGCTGACTCCAGTGAAAGGAGATACACGAGTTCATAGAGAAACTCAGAACACGGTTGTGAAGGTACCACAACCCACATCAGGAAGGATCAGCCCACCGCCGCTGACTCTAGGAACAGAAGACACACGAGTTTATGGAACAACTCAGGAAGCAATTGTGCAGACGCCACAATTCAGGACAACAATGGTCAGCCCGCTACCACCCACACCAGCAAGAACGCTAGTAGAGATGGAAGCTACCGAAGAGGCCATACTCGGAGGCTTTGGACCCTCTCCACCGGTACAACAGGACACCACCAGGGGTAGTTGGATAATACACCGTTGCGAGCCCGCCGAAAGGACTCCCCATACGCTCACCAGGAAAGCCGCCACATGGACATGGACCACAGACCAAGCAGTTGGATTTGACCAGCTAAAGAAACTACTGACGTCAGCACCCATCCTCCAGCCTGCCGATGAGACTCGCCCCTTCACTATCTAAACCGACGCTAGCGCTTACGCTATTGGAGCAGTCTTAGTCCAGGGGGAGAAAGAAGAAGAACATCCCGTGGAGTACGCCAGCCGCCTGCTTACAGCGCCTGAGAGAAACTACACGACGACCGAACGAGAAGCACTCGCCTTAGTATGGGCAGTCTTCAAGTTCAGAGGATATATCGAGGCCAGCCCCACGTTGATAGTCACAGACCACCAACCACTACAGTGGCTGATGACCCTGAAATCACCTACAGGCCGACTCGCCCGTTGGGCCCTGCAGTTACAGCCCTACGTATTTCAGATCAAATACACACCCGGAAGGAGCAACGCAGTGGCCGACACGTTATCAAGGCCTCCTGAAGAAGAGGATTACGCAGTCTGTACCCTTACTATAGACATGCCGAGGAGAAGCGCTACGGAGATCCGAGAAGAACAGTCCAAGGATCCCGAGCTGAAGAAAATACTAGACGCCTTCACCGATCCAGAGCAAGATGGTGAAGCAACTAGATGGCCCGCCAGAGGTTATCTAATATCGAATGGTTGCCTCTACAGATACGCCACCGACGAGGAGGTGGACCACGCACAGTTAGCTGTTCCAGTACACGAACGAGTAGCTATACTAAAGGAGTACCACGATGGGCCCACAGCAGGACATAACGTTATTCACAAGACCTACCAGAGGATAATTCAGCATTATTACTGGCCAGGAATGCGACACAGCATTGAAGAGTATATACGAGCTTGCACCACATGCCAGAGGTACAAGGCATCCAACTTGAAGCCCGCAGGACTACTCAGGACCCCACCAATGAACCAGCGATTCGAAGTCATCGCCGTAGACTTATTCGGTCCCTTACCCGAATCAGTCGGAAGGTACAAGTGGATATTAGTCATCGAGGACACAGCATCCCGATGGATAGAGCTTTTTCCCTTACAAGAAGCTACGGCACAGCGCTGCGGAGAACTACTACTGAATGAGTTCTTCTTACGATACGGAATACCAAGGAAGATGATCAGCGACAATGGAACGCAGTTCATCAGTCACGTCATGCAGTACATCACCTTCTGTTTAGGCATTACACAAGCCTTTACACCAGTCTACCACCCGGCAGCGAACCCCGTGGAGAGACGAAACCGAGAACTGAAGACGCAGTTAGCCATCCTCGTAGGAGAAGACCACAGCGATTGGCCAAGGAGACTGCCCGCTATCAGATTCGCTCTCAACACCGCTGAATGCCAGGCTACCAAGATGACGCCTGCATACTTAACGTTTGGAAGAGAATTACGGACCCCCGCAGAGATCCAACATGACTTAAGAGAAGTCATCTCTTCAGAGAATTTCATCGCCGAAATCACGCCAGCCCTCTCGCGCATGGCAGACACCTACTACAAAGCCCGAGACAACCATGAAACGGCTCAGGACCGGCAGAAGAAATACGCAGACCAACGAGCACGTCCCGGACCCCAGTACGCACCCGGAGACCGCGTGTGGATCACTACCCACACACAGAGCAGTAAGACGAAAGGACGAACAGCCAAGTTCGCTCCACGAAGAGACGGACCCTACGTCATTCTACACGCACAGGGACCCGTCAGCTATGAAGTAGCAGCCGAAGACAACCCGACGATACCACTGGGCAAATACCACGTGTCAAGCCTGACGCCCTGCACCGCAGACGCCCAGGAGAAGCCAATCCGAAGGTTAAGGAAGAGAGGCCGACCACGCCATTGATGTGAGCTCAGCCATTGCAAGCAACACCTGAGCTCAAGGGGGAGGATGTAACAACAGTTCTCCGCCCGGCCACCAGGTTTGCACCAAGTGGACCTTCACTAGGGAGGCACACCCCACTACACTAGGACTCTCCTACTCCACACTACAGAGGGGAGAACTTTCACCGACTAGACCCGCCTACTGGACACCATCCCTACCACCTCAGAATCGTATATAAAGGGCTACCCAGGGCCAGAATAGTCGAGAAGTACTCAGCGATTAGAACCTTTTCTAATAGTTTTGGCGCTAGCTAGGCAGGCCCTTAACTGACTTCTCAGAGCATCTGCGCTAGGCAAGAGAGCCAGGCCGTTTGCTCATCCAGCGATCACCGTTTCAGGACATCTGCGCTAGGCAGGAGAGCCAGGCCGTTTGTTCATACAACGATCACCGATATAACATTTGCGCTAGGCAGGAGAGCCAGGCCATTCGTTACCCAACGTATTATTAGTCTTTGTCAAGACTAGATAAGTAGTGTGCGCTAGGCAAGAGGGCCAGGCCACTCTACTCGACGAGCGACGATTGACAATCTGTGTCACTCCCTGAGCGAACAGATTGGTCATAGCAACCATTTACTGTATATATGCTTTTCAGAATATATGTAACATTTTACTAAGTGTGCTTTGACATTTACTGGGTGTATTTTATTTGCAGATCACGAATCCTAGTTCACCACAAACCCGTGATATTTATTCTGTAGGAACGGATCTTATTATCCTTACTAATAAATCCTAACTGCAAGAAAATCTATTACATATAATAGCACCCCACCAGGGGAGTTGTTATAACTTGAATAATGATATTAGTGAGGTAACTGTGCAACCTCACAAAATGATTAAAACAATATAAAGGATGTTCACTAAGAAAGAAAATGCGGTCCGGTTAGCATCACTTCAGCTCAACAGTTAGAACGGAACTTAACTTAATAATGACTACTGGGGCCCTGCCACTTGGCTAGGTGAGTACAACGAAAACCTGGTACCCTGTACTGAGGCTAGAACCCTACCACAGTGCTCTGTGTGACAAAAATTCTAAGTAACGTCGCTGTCTCTACCCTGACAGCAGTGCTCTCTAGTATTGTTTTCGTAAACCAGGTTACGTATTCCGTTGCACTTGTAAAAACTACCATTACACTCCAGGAATATGTAACATTGGGGGGGGGGAGTTTCATCCAGAACATAAAACCCCAGAAAGAGCCATTGGGCTCGAAGAAGCGTGGATGTAAGCCACGATAGAAAATGAACAATAAGAGCACTGATCTTTAACCAAGGGCGCAAGTGCGCCAAAAATAAAGGAGCGAGCAATGTTCCATAAAAACATTTGAAATCTCCAACCCAAAACCAAAAAACCAACAAGGGAAAGGGAAGGGAGATATAATAATAAATGGAAGGGTGGTGGGGCAAGACCACCAAGAAAAAAAAAAAAAGGCCCGCTGAATCACTCAATCTATAGGTAGTTTGTACAGTTTTGTTACTGGCCTGACAAAACTGCTACGTGAAGTTCGATGCTTAACTTGACTGACCACCCCATCTGATCCCTCGTACACCTCTAGGACCCTAGCAAGCGGCCATGTTGAGATATGAGTATTAGGTTCATCTAAAAGCACCAAGTCACCATCCTTCAAATTGGGCTGATTGACAGTCCACTTTTGCTTCGGTTGTGGTAATGGGAGATATTCACGTCTCCAACGATTCCAGAATGACTGGATTGTAGATTGAAGCAACCGATAAGAAGGTGGAAAGAATTGTAGCAAGCTTAGGTCGGATTCAGGAGAAGCCATTAGTGGCCGACCTACTAAAAAATGTCCAGGGGTTAGTGCACTAGTAGATGTAATTAGATGATTCTAGGTCCATTTTTTTGAGCCCCAGGCACTTATGAATTTACGCCCGAAGGCAGGGGTCTGGCGCGCGGCTACAAAATTACGATGAGACCCCATCTGATTTTTAACCAAGGAAAAAAAATATTCTTGAGCCGGGAGATGGCATGCGTGACATGCGGCTACGTTTTGAAAAATCTAGCTTGAAAACAGTCTAAGGTAAAAAAATATTTGTTAGCCGCGAGATGGGCATGCCTGACCTGCGGCTATGTTTTATAATATTTAGCTTGAAAATATAAGGTCAAAATTTGTCAGGGAAAAAAATTTTTTTTTGAGCCGGGAGAAGCATGCGAGGCATGCGGCTAAGATGTGTAATATTTAGCTTGAAACATTTTAAGAACTTTAATAATGTTTTTGAGCCGTGAACTGTCATCCAAGTCGAGGGCTACTATTTTATAATATTTAGCTAAACACTTTAATATTTTTTGATGTTTTGTTCATGTTTACACTTATAATATTTTAGCTAAACACATTCTAAGGACTTTAACATTGTTTTTGAGCCGCGAGATGAGCATACAAGACTAGGGCTAATATTTTATAATATTTAGCTAAACACTTTAATATTTTTTGATATTTTGTTCATGTTTACACTTATAATATTTTAGCTAAACACATTCTAAGGACTTTAATAATGTTTTTGAGCCGTGAGATGGCATACAAGACTAGGGCTAAGTTTTATGTTTTATAATATTTAGCTAAGGACTTTGATATTTTTTGATATTCAATACTTTGTGCATTTTTATGGATTCTATTCAAGTTTACACATAATATTTAGCTAAACACATTCTAAGGACTTTATTACCATTTTTGAGCCGCGAGATGAGATACAAGACTAGGGCTAATATTTTATAAAATTTAGCTAAAGACTTTAATATTTTTTGATATTTTGTTCATGTTTAAATTATGTTTACACTTATAATATTTTAGATAAACACATTCTAAGGACTTTAATATTGATTTTGAGCCGTGAGATGCCATCCAAGTCTAGGGCTAATATTTTATAATATTTAGCTAAAAACATTAAATAAATTGTCATTCAATACTATAAATAAAGACTGTTTTTTTTTATGTATTTTTAATAACATTTTAAGGACGGTAATATTGTTTTGAGCCGCGAGATGGCTTCCAAGTCGTGAGCAAACATTTTATAATATTTAGCTAAGGACTTTAATATTTTTTGATATTCAATACTTTGTGTATTTTTATGGATTCTGTTCATGTTTACACTTATATTATTTAGCTAAACACATTCTAAGGACTTTATTATCATTTTTGAGCCGGTAGATGAAATACAGAACATGCGGCTAAGATGTGTAATATTTAGCTTGAAACATATTAAGGAATTTAATAATGTTTTTGAGCCGTGAAATGTCTTCCAAGTCGACGGCTAATATTTTATAATATTTAGCTAAACACTTTAATATTTTTTGATATTTTGTTCATGTTTAAATTATGTTTACACTTACAATATTTAGCTAAACACATTCTAAGGACTTTAACATTGTTTTTGAGCCGTAAGATGGCATACAAGACTAGGGCTAAGTTTTTGTAATATTTAGCTTGAAACATGTTAAGGACTGTAATATTGTTTTTGAGCCGTGAGATGACATCCACCTCGAGGGCTAAGTGGTTATAATATTTAGCTAAGGACTTTTTAATAATTTTTCTGATATTATCATACAATACGATGAACAAATGCTTTGTGTTTTTTAGTTATTTTTAGACTTTGATTTTTTTATGTATTGTTCTAAGGACATTCTAAGGACTTTAATATTTTGTTAAGGCGTGAGATGACATCCCAGGACTAGGGCCAAATATATTATCATCCAATACCATAAACAAAGACTTTGTTGTTATTATGTATTGTTGGAAACATTCTACGGACTGTAATATTTTTCTTGAGCCGTGAGATGCATCCAAGACTGGGGCTATGTTTTTATAATATATAGCTAAACACATTTTAAGCAGTTTAATATTGTTTTTTAGCCGTGAGATGACATCCAAGTCGTGGGCTAAGTTTTTATAATATTTAGCTACAAACATTAAATATATTATCATCCTATACTATGAATAAAGACTTTGTTTTTTTTAAGTCGAGGGCTGAGTTTTTATAATATTTAGCTAGAAACATTAAATATATTATCATCTAATACTACGAAGAAAGACTTTGTTTTTTTTATTTATAGTTAGATACAATATTTAGCTAAACACATTTTAAGGACTTTCATATTGTTTTTGAGCCATGAGATGACATACCAGGACTGGAGATAACATACAAGACTGTGGCTAATATTTTATAATATTTAGCTAAGCACTTTAATATTTTTTGATATTATCATACAATAGGATGAACAAATACTTCGTGTTTTTTATGTTTATGTCATGTTTAAATTAAATTATGTTTACACTTATAATATTTAGCTAGAAACATTCTAAGGACCATAATATTGCTTTTGAGCCGTGAGATGACATCCTAGACTAGGCGGCTAAATATATTATTATCCTATTCTATGAATAAAGATTTTAATTTTTTTTTTATGTATTGTTAGAAACATTCTAAGAACTTTAATATTGTTTTTTAGCCGTGAGATGAAATGCAAGTTGAGGGCTAATTTTTTATAATATTTAGCTAGAAACATTAAATATATTATCATATACTATGAATAAAGACTTTGTGTCTTTTTTATGTATTGTTAGAAACATTCTAAGGACTTTAATATTTTTGTTGAGCTGTGAGATGACATCGAGGGGGCTAAGTTATTATAATATTTAGCTAGAAACATTCTAAGGACTTTAATATTGTTTTTGAGCCGTGAGATGACATTCAAGACTAGGGCGAAGATTTTATAATATTCACCTAGTAATATTAAATATATTATCATCCAATACTATGAACAAAGAATTTGATTTTTTTTATGTATTGTTAGAAACATTCTAAGGACTTCTATATTGTTTTTTAGCCGTGCGATGACATCCAAGTCGACGGTTAATATTTTATAATATTTAGCTAGAAACTTTAAATATATTATCATCCAATACGATGAACAATTGCTTTGTGAATTTTTATGTTTGTGTTTAAATAAAATATGTTAATGTTTAAATTAAATTATGTTAAAAATTATAAAATTTAGCTAAACACATTCTAAGGACTATAATATTGTTTTTGAGCCGTGAGATGACATACAGAACATGCGGCTAAGTTGTGTAAAATTTAGCTAGAAACATTAAATATATTATTATCGAATACTATGAATAAAGACTTAGTTTTTTTTAAGTCGAGGGCTAAGTTTTCATAATATTTAGCTATAAACATTAAATATATTATCATCCAACACTATGAACAAAGACTTTTTGTTTTTTATGTATTGTTAGAAACATTCTAAGGACTGTAACTTTTTTGTTGAGCCGTGAGATGCATCCAAGACTGGGTCTATGTTTTTATAATATTTAGCTACAAACATTAAATATATTATCATCTAATACTATGAATAAAGACTTTGTTTTTTTTTATGTATTGTTAGAAATATTCTAAGGAAGTGAATATTTCTGTTGAGCCGCGATATGACATACAAGACTAGGGCTAAGATTTTATATTTGTTGATATTATCATCCAATACTATGAACATGTATTTTATGTATTGTTTCACTTTTTTATGTGTATTAATACTAGTATACTATGTTTTTTCATGTTTTAATACGTGTTTGTATTCTGTATTTTTTACTTTTTCAAGTTTAGTACTACTTTGTTTTATCTATTGTTTCATTTTTTTTGTGTATTAATTCCCCCCACCCCGCACCAGGCTCTGCCGCTTAACTGGGCCCGGCTGAAGCATCTTCGCCTCGCGGACTGCCGGTTTAATAAACCTGGAGACAATGATGTCCTTCTTGGGAATGATGTCCTCCCCTATCTTCTCCTTCCGGGTAGAGTTCCGCCCACCTTGCGCACTCCGGCCGCCTTTCACACCACCCTCGGCTGGGTCCTCTACGGGCCTTATCGCCCTCTCTCCCGTCCGAAGCGAGTCCGGTTCACCGCTTCCACTCGCGACAATGAGCGCCCCCGCTCTCGCGCGCCACGCCCCTGCCCCGCGCCGCTTCCTCCAACCGACCCGCCGCCCTCTCCTGCTGGTCCGCCAGAAGATACCGCCGCCTCGCTTCCTGTCGTCCCGAAGATGCCTGCTGCCCCCACAGTTTCTCCGTGTGTCCTGTCGCCTTGCCCCCTTCAATGTGAGGATGAAGATCTCAACCAGATCGTACGCCGTTTCTGGGAGGTAGACAAAGTCCCGGAGAATCTACCTCTCACCGCCAACGAACGCGCCTGCGAGAGCCTGTATTCCCGCTCTGTTTCTCGCTCCGCTAGCGGACGCTACATCGTCTCCCTTCCCTTCACGGATGATCTCCTCGGAGTCTCCGTCACCGTCGCCACCCGCCAGTTCCTCCGGTTGGAGAAGCGCCTGGCCCAAAACCCCGCCTTACGCGCCGCGTATACAGAGTTCATGCGGGACTATCTCGACAGGGCCACATGGAAATCGTGCGTCCGGATGATGTGCCGCCCCCCTATACGCCATACTACATTCCGCATCACGCGGTTCATCGCCCTGACGACCCGCATACGAAACTACGAGTCGTGTTCAACGCCTCCTGCGCCTCGTCTAACGGTCGGTCACTGAATGACCTGTTGCTGACCACCCCAAAACTTCAGATCTTGATCCGACAATGGCACTAACTTCGTCGGAGCCCACAACGAACTTCGAGAACTCGGTCGCCTGTTAAGCAACGAACAGCACCAACAAGCCGTTTGTCGCGCTGCCGCTTCCGCTGGCATTGAGTGGAGGTTCATCCCCCCCGGCCAGTCCTCATTTTGGAGGCCTCTGGGAAGCAGCAATCAAGTCCGCCAAGCACCACCTCACCCGCGTCGTGGGCGATCAACGGCACACCTACGAAGAATTACTCACCGTGACCACCGACGTTGAGGCCATACTAAACTCGCGCCCTCTATGCGCCCTCTCGTCTGATCCCAACGATCCGGAACCCCTCACACCTGGCCATTTTTTGGTCTTCCGCCCTCTTATCGCGCCTCCTGAGTGCGATGTTACCGGCCTCAATATCAATCGCCTGTCCCGGTGGCAACTGACCCAGCGTATTCAACAGGACTTTTGGAAACGCTGGCGTCAGGAGTATCTCCACACGCTTCAGCAACGCACCAAGTGGCTCCTCCCCGCTACGGAGATCGCGCCCGGCACCGTCGTCATGGTCCACCAGGACAATGTTCCGCCGCGCCAATGGCCTTTAGGCCGCATCGTCGCCCTCCATCCGGGACGTGACTCCGTTAGTCGCGTCGCCGGCGTGCACACCGCCTCCTCCGCCGTCCTCTCGCCAAACTCTGTCCGCTCCCGACCCAGTGATCACTGAAGTCGAGCCTTCAGGGCGGGCGGGATGTTTAGTCGTCTGTGTTTAGCCTCTCCCACGCGCGCCCTTCCGCCCGAGCGTACGTATGCCCTAATCCGCTTGGCCGTGCCATTAGAATACAACCCAGCTAATGGTTCTTAGAACTGTTTATGGTCTCACCAAACCTACCCCCCTGTCCCATCCCTTTTCCTGTTTACGCCATCTGGCCACAATACTCTCCCTCCCTACTTCCTCGGCTCTGCCCGCGCCCTGCTTTTTTCTTTCATTCTTCTTCTGGTCGTTCACTGAGTCTGTGTTGTGCTAGACAGTTCGCCTTACATAATTTGTACTTTATCATTTTTCGCCATATACGCGCCTATTCGCCCGGCCAAAGTGATTTATTTTCTCATCGCCCCTAGGTCAGCATTTGGCTTTCACCTTCGAGAGGTCTACTCTTCGCGCCTTGAAGGAATCATCGCCCCCCCGGCAGGTCAACAGCAACACTCAAACCCCCTTTTCTCGCCTAACAACCTTTCCATCACACCCACATCCACGTACACTTCTTCTATACGCACACACACATACACACTCTCACTTCCTTCTTCTTTAGTCCGCTTATCCTGTCCGCGCCACAACCGCAATTCATCATTCACCACCAGCTAAGGGTAAGTCTAATTTCTTTGTACTTCTTTTTGCACTTCCGGTGCACTATTCTTCGTCTCGCCTCGTGGCGTACTTCCGCCACCGCGTCTTGGGTGTCTGCCGCGCAGACACATATGTTACCTTATAAATCATCTATAGAGTCCTTCTTCCAATCGTTCCTCATTCAGGTCGGGCACCCTTTCAGAAGAGTATTTAAAGGGATCCAAGTCCGCCAATTTTTGTGTATAGTCCCTAGTAAGTGAAATCAACAGGCGCTGATAGGTGGCGTTAGTAGCAGTGCCGCTTCGGACAGCATCATTTACCTCGCCTTGAAGCTAAGTAAGACGGCGCAAGGCCGAGCGGCAAAGTCTTTCAAAAGCAACACCTGAAAGTTTAACAGGATTAGCCATGTTGAAGTAATATAGCAAATATAACGAAAAACCAAATATCAGATATATAGAAGATGTAGTTTAACTGGGACCAAGATATGAGCACAACAAATGGTGAATAACTCCAATGAAAACAATTAAAAGGGGCGAGTCGCCAAAATACAAGTATATAAGAATTTTAAAATACCTTAAACGACAATAGTAGAAACAATCAAGTAATTGCAATAGTTGTTTTATATTAATGTGTAAAGATAAACAGCATATAGTACACAAATAAGGCAAGCAACAAGAATTATGTAAAAGTAGCGTACTTTATGAAATCCTACAAGTGGTTAAGCCAACAGCAATACTAAAAATCAAAAAATCAATTAATGAGTGATTATTATAGTTACAATGTGTTATTGTTACTTAAAGAAACTATCGGAACCACAGAAGGCCACAGAAGCCTAGAATAAGAAAAAAAATTCCTCTAGTAAATGCAGTAGGTGTGATTACTTAAAAGTAAAGTAACCAAAGGAGACAAGGGGGCCTAGAAGAAGCAAAAATCCTCTGGTAGTTGCAGTGTTACGTATTTGCAAGCTCGGTAGAGTTCATCCGGCACCACTAGATGGTTTCCGGGAATTTGGAACACTGCAGGAACTCCGTAAGGAGACCTAGGCAGGTCTTGCTGTAAAGAATAAAAAGGTGAGGCAACAAAGACAGAAAAAGCACCAAGTCAAAAATAATAATAAGTTTATTGATGAACAAGCGCCTCCCCAGTTCCTCAGCCCCACATCCGAGCTCGAAAACGAACGCTGACTAGTGGGTACGCCCTGGGAATTACTCTGACTGTCTGAATGGCAAACAATCCCTTCCAGAGCTGTCCACAGGTTGCTTAAGAAAGGATGACTTCACATCTGACGGAGGACCAGAGCGAAGCTGCATAAGAATAAATGTAGGAAATATATAGGTTACAGACAGAACTGTATATTCTCAAACTAGGTTGAGAGAAAATATAATAACACTAGGAGGGCTAGTAAGAAAAGCTAAGGTTCGTATACTTGCCTTAAAGTTACAGTTCCGTACACCTCCTTTAATTAGAATTCGTTCTATCTAGTGTAGAGAATACTTCTCCCCAGAATGTACAAGTTGAGCAGGCAGTGAATAGTCACTTAGCTTTGAATTAGACAAACGATCAGTAATACAATACACATTAAGCTGTAAGGTGTTCACTAAGAAAGAAAATGCGGTCCGGTTAGCATCACTTCAGCTCAACAGTTAGAACGGAACTTAACTTAATAATGACTACTGGGGCCCTGCCACTTGGCTAGGTGAGTACAACGAAAACCTGGTACCCTGTACTGAGGCTAGAACCCTACCACAGTGCTCTGTGTAACAAAAATTCTAAGTAACGTCGCTGTCTCTACCCTGACACCAGTGCTCTCTAGCATTGTTTTCGTAAACCAGGTTACGTATTCCGTTGCCTTGTAAAAACTGCCAGGAATACGTAACACAACCAATTTTATAAACAGATTTTCGGAACAGCAATTGGTCTATCCTATCAGCAGCTTAGGAGTAATTCTAGCTGATATTGTCATATGGCTTAATAGAAAACTTCATTCCCAAACTTCATTTTAAATTGCCCTTTTTTTTACAAATATGTAGGTGATTGCCAAACAGCAATACCATCTAAGTAAACACAATTCTCGACAGATTTAATTCATTACATCTTCATCTACATTTTACTTACGGACTAGAAGACAGTAATATTATTAACTTTCTAGGCCTAACCATTATAAACGATGTTAACAATACTCTTAGAACTAACTGACACTCAAAAAACATACTTTCCGACCGTTACCTATATTTCAAATACCCACATCCATATTCCCAAAAAATCAATTTTCTTAAAACTTTCTGAAGACGTGTCTTTTCCCTTAGTCATCCCTAATTTCATCAGGACAATAATAAAAGACTCTATAATTTTCTCTAACAATGGCTATCCATAGCACCTTAAATTTTACTTAACTTAATATACTTAAAACTTAATATACTTAAAATACAACACTTAATGAATTACTGTCATGTACACTGAACAACACACGACGTTACGATAACATTTTCACTCATTCTCCTAATATTTCTGTTGACCAACCTACTAAATACATTACCTTTACATACATTAACAAACTATCAGGGAAAATCTCTAAAATTTTCAGACGCTCTAATATCATTTTAGCCCACAAGCGCACTAACACTAGTAACAAGCTATACAACAAACTTAGAGACCCTACTTCCACCAAATTACAATCAGACCTCGTTTAACAGATAGACTGTGCACGATATTCAGTTGTTTATGTTGGTCAAACTACTCAAAACTGAAAAAAACAAACAAAATGTACCAACATGAATACGATTGCCGATATAAAAATGACAAGACAACATCAGTGCACTGACGAATCATTTTAAGGAAAAAATTCATAAATTTTTCTAAAACAAAAATACTAGCAAAAGAAATTAACAGGAAAAAAAGAAATATATTAGAAATGATATATATTATAAGAAATAAATTTTCTGTTAATTTTCGAAATGATACCAATAATTTGTACTCACTGCATAACGGTTTTACAAAATAAGTCCTAGAATTCCCTTTCACCTACCCAACTCTAAAAAATTTTCAATAATCTCTTTCACTTCATTGCTTAATCAACCCAACAAAATGAAATGAAATACAAATTTATTTGCATTTTTTAAAAATTACAATTTTTATAAAAGTAGAAAACCAGCAAGTTACATAAAAGATCTTTTATTTTTTTTTTTGGTTTCTATAGAAAGAAAATACAAATTACAAACAAAACACAAAACAGTCAGATACGAAATAATAGATTATATAAACTAAGTGTTTCAGATTACACATCACACAAACTCTTTTGACATGGTCTTAATTAGTTTCTATACTCAAATTTTTACAATATTTTAGTTGGCTAAGTTTAATGAATAGTTCTTGAAAGCTGGTTAAGTTTTGGCATGTCTGGGCAGAAAATTGTGAATTTATTTAATTAGGCAATACTACTGGTGGTTTTAGTTTTAAGTTTTTTGTATTTGATCTTCTAATTTCAACAGCCTTTACCACACTAATGAGTGTAATATTTTATACTATATTCAGCTGCTCTATTAGGGTTCTAATAAAACTGCTATAACAAGGGTTGGTTAGAACTACCAACATGAATGTAATTTAAATTTTCATTCTGATTCGTATATCATTGAAAAGGTACTATGCATTAAAGCAAAGATAAATATAATTTTTAACAATCAAACACGTTTTTACATAAGTACACAATGATCCAATTTGATCAACACTAGAACAGTTCAATAAAGAATCTAATTTATCTAAACAGGTATTATTATTTATGAACTGATGTTGACTAGATTATTTGTAGTAAAAAATTTGCAATCAACCAAAAAGTGAGCAAGTGTGTCAGGCAGGTCATCAGAACAAAGCTTACAATTAGTGTCTGGGCTAAATTTATGCAGTTTATTTATCATGAGGACTCATGGAATTTTTTTATTAGCCAATCTAAACTGTGACAGTATTTTTATACATTCAAAATCCATATTTAATCTCAAGTAACAATCTTAATTATGAAAATTACTAATAAATCTAATATAACTGTTGTATTTACAATTATAAATTTTATTTATATCCAAACTTATTGGATGTAATCTATAAGAATTAATTGAACTATTTTTACTTTTCTTAACATCAATATAATTATTGGCTTTCCATAAATCTATCGCTCCTGTTTTTTCAAGTGAAATTGAAAGTAAACTGCACCAGTTAAAAGGAATTTGTTGACAGTCAACCCAGCTGTACAACCTATTGTAACATAATCTTGGGATACCCGTATCATCCATCTGAAGTATGACCATCCACCAATTTAGCAATCTTTTAAAAATGTCAAGTTCCAAATGAACTCTACCAGTCGTCTTAAACCTTACCAAAGCATCAGGAGTTGTTCAAGGAAGGTGCAAGAAAGATTTGAAAAAGTATATTTGAACTTTATCGAGCGTGTCAGCATATGAAACATTACCTCGGCACATTAGTACAGTGGCGACATGAGTCAGACAGCCTCTCTTTTGCATCCCACGAGTTGGACATACCCTTATGCAAAATCTGTTTGACTTTAGATGAGGCTGCGATTCCCAATGACTTATTATAGTCAATTTTTTTTTTTTTTTGAAAATTCCGTGGGCTGCGAAAGTAATGCCAAGATATTTAACTTGTTTAACAATTCATATTTCATTTTGTTGGTAAAAAAACTTCCTATGCTTCCTCAGCTTTCCCCCTTGTGAAAAGGCAAAACTTTTGTTTTATCCTTGTTTACGCTCAGAAGATTAGCATTACAATATTTTTATAAGAGATCCAATTTGAATTTAACATCCTGCCATGAGTATCCCAAGATCACGATGTCATCAGCGTACAAGAGCATTAGAACATCATCTCGTTCGTTTACGCTGACACCCATAGTTCCTAAAAAACCAAACTATATCATATAAATATAGCGAGAAAAAGAGGGGACTGTGCTATTCTCCTTGGAGTAATCCCGCTTGCACTTTAAACTCTTTTATTATTTCTTCATCACCATCAAGAAATATGAGTACCCTTTCCTAAAGATCTTTAATTATAATAACCAATTTACCGTAAATTGATATCTCATTCAATTTTACCCAAAGTTTAGCATGCGGAAAGCTGAAAAAAGCACGTTGAAAATCGACAAAAATGCCGAATAGTTTAGCTGTTTTTACTCGAAGATTGAAGTTGATCAATGAAGATATAGAATAAACACCATCTCTACATTCTCTCCCTTGTCTGAAACCGAATTGATCCTCAGGAATAATTTGCATACTCTCAACCTAGTTCATTAACCGCTTGTTCAGAATTTAATAAAGATTTTAACAATCTTATTTATGAGGGCAATCCCCCTATAGTTTGAAGGCTCGAAAAGGCCACCCATTTTAAACATCATTTTTAATTTAACTTTCCCCCATCTTACCGGAACTGTCTCTATTAGCCAGACAGTGTTAAATATATTTAACACATAATGAATCCAGTTAGCGGGCAACAATTGATAACACTCATTAATGATATCATCCGGCCCAGGCGTTTGAATAAATTGAGATTATCTATACTATCAATTAGTTCTTCTAAGCATATCTCAAAGTCTAGGAATGGATGACAATCAGAATTCTTTTAACAAACAGGAATAATTTCTTTATTATGCAGATTTGCAAGGAAGGATTCCCACAATTCAATACTAATGGGACATTTTTGAAAAATGTTGTTTTTTGTCAGATCACCCACAGCAGTCCAAAAATCTTTACTGTTCTTTACGTTTCTTAGTTTTGATTTAATAGAGTTATACTAACTTACTTTAGCTTTAGATAAAGTTTTTCTATAACGTTTTTTAGCTTGTAGATAGTTAACAAGCTGTGATTGTTCAAAATTATGTTTACGGCATTGATTTGGTTCTTTTTTTGCATCGAAACAGTCTTTATTACACCACAATTTGTCTTTACTGCATCTACTGTTGATGTTATTAGAACGAATAGTTTTCATACCGGTCTTTATTAAAGCTTCTTCTATAGTTTTTTTTAAAATTATCATTTAAACTATCGGCAGAACTACTAGTATGGTATATATTTCTGGAGTTATTTAAAAGTACACAAGACTGTTGTATGCAAGGGGGGTTTCTATTAAAAACACTATAACTAATTTTCTTAGCACAAGGAAGGGAGAGGACATCTGGGTAAACATTTACCTTTAAAAGAATTGGTAGATGGTCAGATATCCCAGTTTGAGTGTTCCACACCTTGATTCAAGATATGATTCAAGAGTAAGATGATTAATCCATACATGGTGGATCACACTACAACCGTGGCACCAATATAAGTATAAGAAGCCCTCCCTGGTCAGTGTAGTGTTCACATCGGGTCTACATTTGGTTGTTGTGCACAAACGAATAAGTGCGTGTAAAATTTTGAAAATTTGTCTGTTTATTCTTTGTGATTGATTGAAACAATGAATATAAATTGAAATTGTTTGGTGCACCATTTTTTTGAGGCAAAAGCAAATTAAACTTGTTAAATTAACTGCAGTTACAGTGTATGTGTATTTGTTAAAACCGGGCCTTGATTTATTGAATCTGTTTATTTGAAACTTTATTTATTATGAATAATAAGCAGGTAAACATTGAAGAGCAAGGTGGCGCTCCGTGCGTCGATAACAGTACTACTGTAAGTGATATACTGCTTACTAGCATTACAAATATTTCTACTGCTATGAAATCTCTCACCGCTGAAATGAAAGCAATGAGGAATGATTTTGATGTTATAAAAGAAGAAAATAAGCGTATTTCACTGGCATTAGCTTCTTGTGATGACCATCTGGAAAAGACTTTTCTTGACACTAAACAAGAAACTATTCAATTAAAAAATACGATAAATAACTTAAAAAAACAGAATTTATTACTGACATCTGAGCGAACCCAGATACAACAGTCAGTACGCCATAATGCAGTAAAAATATTAAATTTCGCTAACGCTGAAAAGGAAGACCGTTTAGATGTTTTAAAAAAAGTATGTAAACCTTATTAATTTTTATCTCAATTTTGAATTCGTAAGTGATTGTATAACGGCATGGCAAGGTCATAGCAATGTCAAACCTTCACAACACATAACAAAGAAAGAATAATTTATAACTAGATGCCTAGCCGGCTGCTGTCTTCAAGACAAGGCTGCGGCCAAACAAACAAACCAAGGGTCAATACTTCACATCAAAGCAAGCACCAATAATGCTGGCCACTGACCTAAATCACTGGTCACCGAACTAACCAAGGTCGCACACTAGGACAGATGTCTTGGTGTGAGTGTTGCTAACACACAGATATAAACTTCCCCCATTGGAAGAGGGGAGGATTATATTTCAGTACGTCTTCAAGATTATTATACGAGCAGCAGTTTCCGCGTCCCTATACAGGTTTTAGTTATACTTATTTCCAGTTGTGCATCTTAGATCATTTATTTTAATCCTTCTTAATTATTAGATATTTATCTCCTATTTATTTCTAAGTATTTCTTGTTTATAGTTACCATTACTCACGTTTAAATTATTGAACAAATACAGTCTATTTTTATAAATTCCGTCTTAATAATTCGAGCACTAACTTCCAAAAATCTCTAAAGTAACTTCCACCCTCTTCAAGACATCTACTACATACCTCAGGAATTACAATAACGATTCCACTACATCTGGTGGCAGCGACTAGGATCCGAACAGCGATTCCAGTTCCTTCTGAGTAAGTCAAATATTTATACATATTGTAACGCCGCGGTGGTGCCATCTATGAGAGAAGGGATGTACCTCAGGTTCTCTTAGTGGCCGTAGGAAGCGCTGGCGGCTCTCTAGCCTTGGCTGGAACAGTCGAAGGAAGTCTGGAATGTTCTCTACTGGTATAAATAGAGGGACCACAGAGAGTTGAGAGAGTTTTTCAGTTACAAACGAAGTTACAAGTTTGTGAAAAGTGTACAAAAGTGAACAAAGTGAACTTTTGTGGTTTAAAGTGTGAAATAATTATTATTAAGCGTTGTATTTAATAATTTATTGTGTATAGCAATAAATTGGTGTTTTCTTTATTGAAGTCTAGAGTATTTTATCTATACGAACCCACTTAAAACTAGTTGCAGTAGCTAGTTTAGAAAGGAAAAACATTACATTTGGTGTCAGAAGTGGGATAAAATCTCTAAACTGGTAACAGTTTAGTATCAGTTTTATTGTATGCCCATAAGTACCAGAAGTCAAACGCGGAAAATGGAGGAAATGATGACATTGTTGAAAGAAATGAATGGCAAAATAGAAAGGGGCCAGGACGAAATGAAAGACGAAATAAGGAGGGGCCAGGATGAATTACAAGACAAAATAAGGAGGGGCCAGGATGAATTACAAGACAAAATAGAAAGAGGCTGGGATGAAATAATAAACAAAATAAGGAAGAGCCGGGATGAAATGAAAGAAATAAAAGACAAAATAGAGAGAGGCCGGGATGAAATGAACGAAATAAAAAAAGGCCAGGATGAAATAAAAGACAAAATAGAGAGGAACCAGGATGAAATGAGAACAGAAATAAAAAAGGAAATAAATAAGATTCAAGAAGAAATAGTAGAAAGTTAGAAGCACCAGTGAATGATGGGAAAGGCAGTGAGACTGAGGGTGAAAGAGAAGTCGAAAGAGAAGGACCCGAGAGAGAAGTCAAACGCGAAGGTGCGGAAAGTGAAAGTGAAAATTTGTTGGTGGAAACTGAAAGCGACAGCGATCAGACTAACCAAGAAACGGTACAGCATGGTTCATCTAATACCGTGCATACTTCTATGCTCGGAGAAGATGAAAGTGGTGATTCAATGGAAGTGGCAAGTCAGCATGAGGGGAATGATGGAGAAAGCGAAGGATTGGGTCACGAAGAAATGTTGCTTGGAGATGAACAGTTAGAAAGACCTTCGGGACAAAGTGGTCAGGGCCAAAGGAGTAATCTTGCTCTTCAGTCAATACAATGGGTATTAGAAGTGCAGACACCGGTTCAAAATTATCAGGTGGTTTCCGAGTAGCCTCTGGCAATTCATTGGTATTCATTGATCCGTCCTCATTGAGGCGTTGAACTAATACATCTTCGGCATGCAATAGTAACCCGGATGGGGTCACCAAGCCTACAAAATTTTCCCCAACACCGGAAGCAAACAGATCGGCCTATATGAACCAGCCAACCCAACATCTCTCTCCTCGCCCTTCAGCAACGTCACAATGACCCCCCTTTTCCATACATTCGGAAACATCCCATACTCAAAACACGCATTGTACATTTTTAACATACTCTCTTTCAAAATCTCATAACCACACTTCACAAACTCAACCATCACACCATCCCAACCAGGACTCTTCCCACTCTTCATACCAAACACAGCCGCCCGCAACTCACTCTCTACCACCCTCATTCTTCCACTCTCCCTTCCAATTTCACTCACTCTTAATTCTTCCCTTACCCTACTATGACACTCACTCTCATCATCCTCCACATCTTCCAGAATCAATGCATCCAACAATTCTCGCCCTGACCTCTCCCAAGTCAACACATCCTCCCCACCAACCACACTAACTACCTCTCTAGGCTTTACCTTCGCAACTGCTAACTTATAAGGCAAACCCCACTTATCCCTCTCCAACTCCTCTTCCACAAACTTAACCCAACTTTCCTCTCTCTTCTCTTTCACTAATCTTTTGTACTGTCCTCTAACCAACTTATCCTCTCTTCCCATACATTCCTTTCTTCCCACATCCAACTCCCTCTTCAATCTCCTTCTCAAAGCAAGCACTTCCTTCTTCTTCTTTTCCAACTCTTCATCCCACCATCTGTTTCCCCTACCACCACAGCACTTCCTGGGGATTGCCCCCCTTGCCGCCTCCAAAATTACCTTCCGAACCAACCCTTCCAAAACAAGTACATCCGACCTTCCTCTAACTACCACCTCTTCCATACTCAACAACAATCGCTCCAATCTATATCTATACTCACTCCAGTCCGCTCTTTTTAAACTAAACATTATCAGTTTCTCCCCCCCATTCACTCGACCTTTCACCCTTCCTTGCACCAATTCCATCTCCATCATAATCGCCCTGTGCGAACTGGATGACCAGTCTTCCAACCTCCAACTTATATCCCACCTGGCACTGGTCAACGTTACGTCTATATAACTCGACCCAGCAACCGTCTGATACGTTGGTCCCGCTCGCACATCATTCAAATCCTCCATCCATCCAAATCAATCACTTCTTCCAATTTCTTTCCTGCGTGGGTCACGAAGAAATGTTGCTTGGGGATGAACAGTTAGAAAGACGTTCGGGACAAAGTGGTCAGGGCCAAAGGAGTAATCTTGCTCTTCAGTCAATACAATGGGTATTAGAAGTGCAGACACCGGTTCAAAATTATCAGGTGGTTTCCGAGTAGCCTCTGGCAATTCATTGGTATTCATTGATCCGTCCTCATTGAGGCGTTGAACTAATACATCTTCGGCATGCAATAGTAACCCGGATGGGGTCACCAAGCCTACAACAGCTGCTTGTTTGGCTAGAAGTTTTGCTATTGTACTTCGACAAATTGCAGATCCTTTAGGCAGTTTACGTAATGTCCGTGCACCACAGCAACAACCCGTGCCAATTATACAGACCTATGTAGAAAGACCGTTAAAACCACCGTGGGATTGGCTAAAGTAAATTAAACTTGTTAAATTAACTGCAGTTACAGTGTATGTGTATTTGTTAAAACCGGACCTTGAGTTATTGAATCTGTTTATTTGAAACTTTATTTATTATGAATAATAAGCAGGTAAACATTGAAGAGCAAGGTGGCGCTCCGTGCGTCGATAACAGTACTACTGTAAGTGATATACTGCTTACTAGCATTACCGGATTCAACCGAATCTCGGTTGCGCTTTGGAGCTTCTCTTACGACAGCGTCAGGTTCTGCACATCTTCATCATCCTCTCTACCATGGTTCAGGTTCCCCAAGCTCGATAGTGCTAACGGGGTTAGCGGAAGTAATAGCGGAATTTGTGGTCTTTCGAATGGTGGTACTACTTCTGGAAGTACATCAAGATCTACTACACAGTCTTCGCATCACCCTGGAGGTATTTCTTCGGCTTCTTCAACTAGGATTATTGGTTTTACCACTAATTCGGAGTCTTCCAGACCATCTAGGGATCGTGACGGTGGCAATGAAGGCCAGTCTGCCCGAAGAGAGTTACTGATGCACTGTTTGTCATTGATGAGATGTTACAATTCTGAACATGCTGATTTATTACCAGCACTGGATGTATCTTCGCTCAGGCATACGGCATACGTGATTGATGCTCTGATCTACCTGTTGAGGGCTGGTACTGATCAGAACCTTGAGGGAGCTCTACTACCTCAAACATGGACGCAGCCAGATGAAAAGGAGAACGATAATGCCGAAGTCGATACGCAACCAACACCATCGCTATGGAGACAGAGCCTGTGAAAGAAGAAGAACACTAGGAGCAGCAGGAAAGGATAGGCGGCATCCAGTTCTCCGGAGATCAGATTCAAGATTACGGCTCGGCTACAGTCCATCAGATCCGTTAGAGATGCCAATGGCACGAGCATTACCTTTAGCTGATCAGCCTCAACTGTTGCAACCGAATGCGACTAGAGATCAGTTGTTTGGTATAACTGAACAGCCAGAGAACATCAGCGAGCATCAAGGACTCAGTTCTACAACCATTCAGCTTGGTACTTTACCTACACGTTTGGGACTTTCATTAAGATTTGAAAATGTATATCGTTCTGAATCAGAACGAGAAGAGAAAGGCGGAGCAATGGAGACTGGACGAGAAAGTGGCAGTAGCGGCCCAATGGAAATGGAGTTAGATGGAACTATACCAAACCAGGCACCTCCCTCTCCGCAACCGAATATGCTGATAATCCCGCCAGTTTACAGCGGTTGGGTTAGCGCTGATATGTTACTTGGGCGATGGAGAATGGCATTAGACTTAATTGGAACAGTATTCATGGAAAATGTCAGGTTAGAACCAGGTTTAGTAGTCAGCGTGCTTGGAGGATTTCTAGTAAAAGAAACCAAATTCAGAAGAGATATGGGACGAATTAGAAATCAAGAAAAGAGAGATCTTACTCTATCAAAGGTGGAAAGAGATTGGACACAACTTCTGTTCCAGACATTAAGAGAATTACACTATGTGTCAAATTTAAATCAAAGACGTTCTGGTGCTCAACCTCCGTTAGCAGTTATTAGAGTGAAAGTAACTCTCAAAGAAGAACCTAGAGCAGGCTCTGGCGTGGCAAGAAGCTTTTATACAGCATCGCCGAGGCACTGCTCGCATATGAAAAGCTGCCAAATCCGGGAGGCGCACAAGTTGGTTCCAGATCTCAGTATAATGTTTTGTCAAGACGTGGCACCAGGGTCAGAGATTCAAGAAGGCGTAGAATCACGGCGAGATCATCTTCGTCACGTTGTAGGAGCCCAAGGAGGACTTCATCATTCGAGTGTTTCTGTTCGGGACGAACAGATCTGAGAGGGGAGCAGTGTAACGCCGCCAGTGGTGCCATCTAGGAGAGAAGACAGGTACCTAAGGTTCTCTTAGTGGCCGTAGGAAGCGCTGGCGGCACTTCCTGTTTTGACCGGAATAGTCGAGAGAAGTCTGGAATGTTCTATACTGGTATAAATAGAGGGACCGCAGAGAGCTGAGAGTGTTTTTCGGTTACAAACGAAGTTATTAGTTTGTGAAAAGTGTACAAAAGTGAAGAAAGTGAACTTTTGTGGTTTAAAGTGTGAAATAATTATTATTAAGCGTTGTATTAGCAATAAATGGTATTTTTCTTTATTGAACTTTGGAGTATTTTATCTATACGAACCTACTTAAAACTAGTTGCAGTAGCTAGTCTAGAGGGAAAAACATTACAATATTTTTTATTATTATTTCTTCATTAATTTTTTTTTACTGTGTCTATATACGTTCAATCAAATTGAACTATCTTTTTGAGAATTTATGAAAACTAGGGGATCAAAGAAAACTCGTGCAAGTCCCATTAAAATTTCTGACCCTAAATCAGTTAATAACATGACCACATATAATCTTTATGGTGTACAGATGTCCTTAGAAGAGGCTGTGCAACACCTCTTGGGTGAAAGGGAAAGGTCTGCACCTGCTTCCCCGGCCCAAGATAAAACATCCATAATTGCAAGTCTGAACCTTCTAAATCAGATTCCGTGTTTTGACGGAGAACAGGACACAAGCATCGAACTTTTTCTAGAACAGGTACAACGCTGTGCTAGATTGTCACGATGGGACGACGATACCACATTAGAAGTGGTTGAATTTAGAATTTGCGGTACCGCAAAAACTTTCTACAATACCCAAAAATCACTACTATTACGAGAAGGTAAGGTAGTTGATTTTAAAACAATATCAAAATTGCCGCTCAAAGGTACCACACAGAACAAACGCCTCTCGTTCGGTTACGCCAAATCACTAATATGCAGGCTTCCCCAAATGACTCGGTAGAAAAAATCGCCGACAAGCTCCGTCACCTGCACTCTCTAATTTCAGACAAGGCCGAGGCAAACCCGAAATTAACGTTAAAAACGGTGTTGAATAAAATCACCACAGACACCTTCATTAGGCTACTTCCGCAAAATCTAAGGAACGAGGTCCGCACTAAGCTTCCTGAAACCTTAGACAGTGTGCTGGAATATACCACGGCACTGAGAGAGATAAAGGCTGCAGACTCTGCTCCGTCAGTGTTTGCTATAACGCCGAAACCTAAATTAATTAAACCGGTGGCAAAGCAAAATAAACTACCTCCATCGCCATGTAAATACTGTGGGAGTATGCATTTCCACTCAGAATGCACACAAAAAAATAAACCCCCAGTATTCAACGTAGTAAAAAATCGGCCATGTCGACATTGCTCAGGGCCTCATTTCGATAGACATTGCACGGCCCCAAAAACAAAAGCGCGTACAAACTTCGGCAAATTCTCGCCGCAATCCAATAAATTTAATAACTTTCAAAGGCGTCAACCAACCACAAACCAACGTCAACCCACAAATACACCTCAAACTCACAATTCACGCAGAACATATTCGGAAGTGACAAGGGCGACACCAAACAAATTTAATACAAGCGACAAACCGACCTGCCAGTTTTGCAATAAATACGGCTATACTGTCCGAAATTGTTTTCTCATCAAATCAAAAAACGGTTAAATTCCCGGCAGTCACAGGCGGTTACCACAACTACGGCAGTCATCCCGGCCTTCACCTCTCACGAAAACCTAATCGTAATCCTATGAATTAATACAAAATTAATCCATGCTCTCGTGGATGCAGGCGCCAGTCACAGTCTTATAGATTTTTCTTACTGTAAAAATAAGAAGCTTTAGCCTTCAGACATTTTACTAAAATCACTGACTGACCAAATTATACCAAATTACGGCGTCACGTCCCTTAAACTTCATGCGGACGGCGTCAAGAACTCGCAATTTATGGGTGAATTCGTTGTGTCAAAGCTTCAGGGTGCATTTCAGGCTATACTCGGACGAGACATACTCACACACAACCAAGCCATTATAAACTTAAAACTCAGACACTCATACTAAACAAATGCAACATTCCATTCGCAAACTCGTCTCACTCACCCAACATTAACACTATACAGCCACTCGGGTTGCCCAAAACGCTAAAACTAAGACACAAAATTTCTGTACCACCACGTACTCACATAGTACAGACACACACCTTATATACTAAAGTTCCACACAACACAGAAATTTTACTAACTCAACACGAATCTCTGCCAAACGGCCTATACTTACCAAATTCTATTGCGCTAATCACTATCAACACGTGCACCATAAACATTATTAACACTTCTTCGCACGAAATTATCATACAAAAACACTTACCAATTGCGCACATAGAATACGACCTTGACACTGACCTACCTACACACACTATTAACGCTGTTCTGCCAAACGTTTACGACTCGGAGAAAATATCTCTCTTCCAAGACGAAGTGTACAGCAAACTACACACTTACCGGAACAGCAGAGACAAAACATCTTACAAGCACTAGCTCCTTTTCATGATACATTCACACACGACAAGAACTTTCAGACAAAGTTCACTAACATTACACATCACATAGACACTAAAGACCATCCTCCTATAATGAGTCGTCCGTATAAGATCACTCACTCTGAGGCTCCAATCCTCAAGGCCCTTATACAGGACAGTCGCGATAGGGTTATTATCGAACAAAGTAGCGGCAAATGGGCACACCCTGTCATACTAATAAAAAAGAAACACGCCACACATACAAACATTGACATCAATAACATAGCACAGTTACGAAAACAATACAGATACGTAGTAGACCTTCGAAAACTGAACGCTATCACCACTAACAAAACTTACCCACTACCTGACATAAAGTACATACTCTCCACACAGTACAGTACATGACTTTCCCTTGCTAAGAATGTCAAAAAAACACAGCCTTGGACATAAGCGGAGCCTTTCATGGTATCCCCTTGACGAGGATAGCAAGGAGAAAACATCTTTCATCACCAACTTTAGCACATACCAATTCATATTTCATATCAAAGATTCATCGATAAAGTTATGTCGGGTTATACCGGTGACCTTTGTCATACCTTTATTGATGACATCTTGGTATTTCACGGACACACATTCGACGAACACCTCGACTCACTGACAAAAGTGCTGTCGCGTCTTCAAGCCGCCAACTTATGCATAGATCTAGGTACATGCCAATTCTTCAAAAATACTTGCAAATATCTAGGCTACGTCATAGGTTCGGATAGTATTCGACCAGATGAGGAAAAACTTAAGGCTGTAAAAGACTATCCTGTACCTCGAAAATTAAAAGATGTGAGAGCATTTTTAGGCTTCGTAGGATTCTAAAGAAAATTTATTCCGAAATTTTCAGAGATCGCCAAGCCACTCTCCGACCTTACGAAAAAAGGCGCAAAATTTCAATGGTCTCAAAACACGCAACTGGCTTTTGAAACTTTACAAAAGGCACTAATTTCACCACCGGGATTGGCATACCCTGATTATAATCATAAATTCATACTAACCAATGATGCCAGCAACGAGGGTATTTCGGCCATATTAAGCCAAAATATAAATGGCAATGAAAGACCGATAGCGTTTTCCTCAAGGGTCTTAAGCGAAACGGAGGCTAAATATTGCACCACAGAGCGTGAGCTTCTAGCTATAATATTTGGCTACAAAATTTATAGATATATTTTATATGGCCATCGTTTTAAAATCGTTACTGACCATTCTGCGCTACAATGGCTTAAAAACATTAAAGATAGCCATAATAAATTGTTCCCTTGGAGCATGAAGCTGGCGGAATTCGATTTTTATATTGAACATCGCTCCGGCAAAAAAATTGCACACGTCGACGCACTTAGTAGATACATTGCCTACGTAGACACGGATAATGATGAGTACTATCTAACCACCGACACAACAGAAATACATATTACACACCCAACAATTGGGCAAATTCCTGCCTCCCCCCCCAGTGTTACGTATTTCTGGAGTTTAAGGGGAGTTTTAATGCAGCGAAATACGTAACGGTTTGAGTGACAGTCTTGAATTGATAGAGGCCCCTCCCATCAAAAAAGAGACAGGACGTTACTTACAATTTTGGTCACCTAGAGCACTGTTGTAACGTTCTAGCCTTAACACAGGGTATCAGTTTCTCAATCTACTCACCTAGCTAAGTGGCAGGGCCCTAGTAGTTGTAACCTTTTTACTACCTCAAGTTCCGTTCTATCTCGTGGAGCTGGTGTCACGCCCAACCAGACTGCATTTTTCGTTCTTAGTGAACATCTTACATAAATCCGTTTATATTGTGTGAATCATCTTGTGAGATTGCACAATTATCTTCGAATAACATTTTCTAGTGTATGCTAAGTTCGGTGGCGTATCATTAAATCGCTGGATCGCAGTTCTCTTTTTTACGCCGTTCAGTTGCTGCCCCACCTGGGTACTCTTCTTAGCAGTCTGTTAAACCTTTAATTTACAGTCTCACACTCAGTAAGAGCTTATTCAGCAGTGATAATAGGAGTCACCACTCTAACTAGAGTCAAAATCTGGCGGATGCACGTGGCGTATATTAACATCATCTACATTCAGAGTAAGATAATTTTCCTATTCTTTCCTCTCCTTGATATCTCTACTCTGTTCATTATTAAGTGTTAATATAAGTCGGCGGAAGCCGTTTAAGCGATTATTGCAATCGCCCTGAAGGTAATAGTTCATATTATTTTCTCTTGTCTCAATACCTTCAGTCTCAGCTCAACATTTATTTCATTACTAATCGTTTATCTAATTCCAAGCTAAGTGACTATTCACTGCAAGCTCAACTTGTACAGTCTGGAGAGACGGAGTCTCTACACTGGATAGAACGAGTTCGAATTAAAGGAGGTGTACGGAACTATAATAACTTCAAGGCAAGTATACGCACCTTAGCTTTTCTTATTAGCCCTCCTAGTGCTCTTATATTTTCTCTCAACCTAGGTTGAGAATATACAGCTCCGTCTGTCACCTGCACATTTCCTACATAGTTATTCTTATGCCAACAGCTTTGCAGCTTCGCTGCTGGTCCTCCGTCGGATGTGAGATCATCCTTCATCAGCAACCTGTGGACAGCCCTGGAAGGGATTGCCTGCCCTTCAGGCAGTCAGAGGAGTTCCCAGGGCATACCCACTAGTCAGTGTGCGTTTTCGGGCTCGGACGTGAGGCGGAAGAACTGGGGAGGTGCTTTGTTCAACAATAAACTTATTATTATTTTTGAATTGGTGCCTTTTCTGTCTTGTTGCCCCACCCTTCTATTCCTTACAGCAAGACCTGCCTATGGTCTCCGTACGGAGTTCCTGCAGTGGTCTAAATATTCCCGGAAACCATCTAGTGGTGCCGGATGAGCTCTACCGAGCACGCAAATACGTAACACTGCAACTACCAGAGGATTTTTTCTTTCTTTGTGGCCCCTTTGGCCCTTGTGGTTACTTTACTTTTAAGTAATCACCCCTACTGCAACTACCAGAGGACGTTTTTTGCTTCTTCTTGGCCCTTTTGGTTACTTTACTTTTAAGTAATCACACCTACTGCATTCATTAGAAGAATTTCTTCTTATTCTTGGCCCATTTGGTCTTCTGTGGTTCCGTTATTTCTTTAAGTAACCATACCACATACTGCCACTATAATAATCACTCATTAATTGATTTTTTGAATTTTAGTATTGCTGTTGGCTTAACCACTTGTAGGATTTCTTGAAGTAAGCTATTTTACATAATTCTTGTTACTGGCCTGTACTTTTGAATCTCGTTTGTGTACTATATGTTATCGATATTTACGCATTAACATAAAGCAACTATTGCTATTACTTGGTTGTTTCTCTTATTGTCATTTAAGGTATTTTAACATCTTATATACTTGTGTTTTGGCGACTCGCCCTTCTTAATTATTTTCATTGGAGTTATTTACCATTAGTTGTGCTCATACCTTGGTCCAACTGACACTACATCTTCTATATATCAGATATTTGGGTTTTCGTTATATTTGTTATATCACTTCAACATGGCTAATCCTGTTAAACTTTCAGGTGTTGCTTTTGAACGACTTTGCCATCTTCACACATGGTTGAGACTTCCTCAACTCCCACATACTACATTCCACATCATGGGATTTTTAAGAAGCGCGGAGACACCTCAAAAATTAGAGTGGTCTTTGATGCCAGCGCTAAACCTGCTGGGGGCACTTCACTCAATGAATTATTATATCCGGGCCCCAAACTGCAACCGCTACTATCAGATATCATCACGCTCTTTCGTAGATTTCCTTATTGTTTTCATGTGACATTAAGCAAATGTTTCGACAGATTAAGGTCCATCCGGATGACTGGTGCTATCAAGCCGTGTTATGGCGCGATAATCCTGGTCAACCCTTGAAAACATATCTTCTCACTACAGTTACCTATGGAACCAGGTCGGCTCCGTATCTCGCATTGAGAACTCTAGCCCAGTTGGCAGAGGATGAGTCTGCAGGGTTCCCTAAGGCATCTGAAGCTCTCACCACCAGCGTTTTTGTTGATGACATCTGCGTTGGCGCATATACTCTCTCAGAAGCTACGGCCTTGCGTGATGAGGTTATTGCCTTGTTGGCCACTGGCGGATTTACACTCCGCAAGTGGGTATCCAACCACCCATCTATTTTAGATGGACTTCCAACTGACCATTGCATAACCACTGTAGCGGAAGTATCATCTCCCATAGAGCTATGGGACACACTGGGATCCAAATCAAGATACATTGAGTATATCGGCGGAATTTAAGTCCCGCCCTGCTTCGGTATTGACCAAACGTCGAATTTTATCTACTATTGCTCAAATCTTTGACCCATGTGGTTGGTTGTCTCCTTTTACGATGACAGCGAAGTGCTTTATCCAACGCCTATGGGTTTTACCCTTGGATTGGGACACCCCTCTCGATTCTGACTTTGTGGAGGAATGGTCTGTTATCTTTTCCTCTTTTAGCTTAGTTTCTAGCTGCTTCATAAATCGGCCTTTGCCACATACGTCTGCAAGGGACCCTATAGCCCTTCATGGGTTTTGTGACGCATCCAAACGGGGCTACGCAGCCGTATTGTATCTGTGCGCATCTGCTTCTACTGGCCCGCCCGTTCTGCTGGTATCTAAAACTAGAGTAGCTCCGCTTAAAACCCAGTCCATTCCGCGACTGGAGCTCTGCGGCGCTCATTTGTTGGCCTTACTGACCCACCATTATTATACGTTATTGTCACGTTCGCTTCACATATGTGACCTACATCTGTGGACTGACTCTCAAATTGTCTTACGGTGGATATCCATCGAGCCGCCCAAGTTAAAGACCTTTGCAGCCAATCGGGTCGCCCAAATTTCAGAATGGGTACCCATGGCCACTTGGCATCACGTTACTTCAGGTCAGAATCCTGCCGACTTGGCCTCCAGAGGCACTACTATGTCTCTGTTATCCTCTAGTGCACTATGGTGGCACGGCCCTGAGTGGCTTCCTTTTCCTTCTAACTGGCCCTCTGATATCCCTAATCCTTCGTTTACTCCGGAAGAATTAGAAGTGTCTTTACCTGCTAAACCGTTGTGCGCAGCTGTGCCGGCGCCTGTTAATTTATTTGCCGCTATATCCTCTTGGCCTACACTTCTTAAGGTGGTTAAGATTATCTTAACCTGGCGTTACAAAACCGTCCTACGTTTATTTCCTACCAGGTTGTGGTTGACCGTATCTGTCTATATATCCAACGCCAATCTTTTGGTCCCGAATTAAGGGCCTTACAAAACGGAACTCAGGTGCCCGTCAGTCTTAGACGGTTGACACCCTTTTTAGACCCCAGTGGGCTAATTCGAGTTGGAGGCCGCTTGGCTCTTTCAACTGTAGTTCAGCAGCGGCATCCGATCCTGCTACCCAAAGCACATCCTTTGGTTGCTCTTCTTATCCGCTATTAGCATATAGCACATCTTCATGCTGGACTCAATCAGGTTCTGTTTCACTTGTCACAGCGTTTTTGGATTATATCTGCAAGACAAGCCATTCGAACTTGTATCTTTAAATGTGTTACATGTTTCAGAAGTAGACCTTCACACGTACCCCCCCTTATGGGGCAGTTACCAGCGGCTAGAGTCAACCCCGCGCCGCGTTTCTACCATACTGGTATGGATTTTGCAGGCCCATTTACTGTTCGAAGTTCGCATTTACGAAAGGCTCCGCTACTTAAGGTTTATCTTTGTTTATTTGTGTGTTTTGCCTCCAAAGCAGTTCACCTAGAGCTCGCAACGAGCTTAAGCACCCCCGAGTTTATCAATGTCCTTAACAAGTTAATAGCTAGACGAGGTTGCCCTGCCCAGTTGTATTCAGATTGTGGTACTAATTTTGTGGGCGCATCAGTTCTCTTGCGAAAGGCCTTACAAGCCTTCCTGCAACTGTTAAAAACCTCCCCACAGGTTGAGGAGTTCTTTAATCTACGAGGTATTACCTTCAATTTCAACCCTCCTGCAGCACCCCATCAGGGCGGATTGTGGGAACGGGTAGTTCGGTCCACGAAATTCCATCTGAATCGTGTTCTTAAACAACAAATTCCCACCTTTGTCGCTCTTCAGACCTTGGTGATTCGTATTGAAGGAATCTTAAATTCTCGCCCGATTACTCCTCTGTCTAGCGATCCTTCAGATTATAGTGCACTAACGCCTGGACATTTTTTAATAGGTCGGCCACTAATGGCTTCTCCTGAATCCGACCTAAGCTTACTACAATTCTCTCCACCTTCTTATCGGTTGCTTCAAGCTACCATTCAGTCATTCTGGAATCGTTGGAGACGTGATTATCTCCCATTGCTACAACCGAAACAAAAGTGGACTGTCAATCAGCCAAATTTGAAGGTTGGTGACTTGGTGCTTTTAGATGAACCTAACACTCCTATCTCAACATGGCCGCTTGCAAGGGTCCTAGAGGTGTATGAGGGCTCGGATGGGGTGGTCAGACAAGTTAAGCTTCGAACTTCACGTAGCAGTTTTGTTAGGCCAGTAACAAAACTGTACAAACTACCTATAGATTGAGTGATTCAGCGGGCCTTTTTTCTCTTGGTGGTTTTGCTCCACCTCCCTTCCATTTATTATTATATATACTAACCTCTCAACGCCTCTCTGATGACGGAGACGTGCAGGGGAGCGTGTAATTCTCTTCTCTCCTTCGAATTTACTCTTTTTCTTCTCCCCCTGCACTGAGTTTACGAGAGGCGGGGTCTGCATAAAAATATTCTCTCATTACTCTAGTTATTTATTGATTATTATATCTCCCTTCCCTTTCCCTTGTTGTTTTTGTTTGGTGTTGGAGATTTACAATGTTTTTATGGAGCCTTGCTCGCTCCTTTGATTTTGCGCGTTTGCGCCCTTAGTTAAAGAGCGGTTGCTCTTATTGGTAAGGTGTTGCCGTGGCTTATATCCACGCTTCTTCGAGCCCAATGGCTCTGTCTGGGGCTTTGTCTTCTGGGCATTTCCTGCCTTCCCCCCCCCCCAGTGTTACGTATTTCTGGAGTTTAAGGGGAGTTTTAATGCAGCGAAATACGTAACTGTTTGAGTGACAGTCTTGAATTGATAGAGGCCCCTCCCATCAAAAAAGAGACAGGACGTTACTTACAATTTTGGTCACCTAGAGCACTGTTGTAACGTTCTAGCCTTAACACAGGGTATCAGTCTCTCAATCTACTCACCTAGCTAAGTGGCAGGGCCCTAGTAGTTGTAACCTTATCACTACCTCAAGTTCCGTTCTATCTCGTGGAGCTGGTGTGACGCCCAACCAGACTGCATTTTTCGTTCTTAGTGAACATCTTACATAAATCCGTTTATATTGTGTGAATCATCTTGTGAGATTGCACAATTATCTTCGAATAACATTTTCTAGTGTATGCTAAGTTCGGTGGCGTATCATTAAATCGCTGGATCGCAGTTCTCTTTTTTACGCCGTTCAGTTGCTGCCCCACGTGGGTACTCTTCTTAGCAGTCTGTTAAACCTTTAATTTACAGTCTCACACTCAGTAAGAGCTTATTCAGCAGTGATAATAGGAGTCACCACTCTAACTAGAGTCAAAATCTGGCGGATGCACGTGGCGTATATTAACATCATCTACATTCAGAGTAAGATAATTTTCCTATTCTTTCCTCTCCTTGATATCTCTACTCTGTTCATGATTAAGTGTTAATATAGGTCGGCGGAAGCCGTTTAAGCGATTATTGCAATCGCCCTGAAGGTAATAGTTCATATTATTTTTTCTTGCCAATACCTTCAGTCTCAGCTCAACATTTATTTGATCACTAATCGTTTATCTAATTCCAAGCTAAGTGACCATTCACTGCAAGCTCCACTTGTACAGTCTGGAGAGACGGAGTCTCTACACTGGATAGAACGAGTTCTAATTAAAGGAGGTGTACGGAACTATAATAACTTCAAGGCAAGTATACGAACCTTAGCTTTTCTGATTAGCCCTCCTAGTGCTCTTATATTTTCTCTCAACCTAGGTTGAGTCTATACAGCTCCGCCTGTCACCTGCACAGTTCCTACATAGTTATTCTTATGCCAACAGCTTTGCAGCTTCGCTGCTGGTCCTCCGTCGGATGTGAGATCATCCTTCATCAGCAACCTGTGGACAGCCCTGGAAGGGATTGCCTGCCCTTCAGGCAGTCAGAGGAGTTCCCAGGGCATACCCACTAGTCAGTGTGCGTTTTCGGGCTCGGACGTGAGGCGGAAGAACTGGGGAGGTGCTTTGTTCAACAATAAACTTATTATTATTTTTGAATTGGTGCCTTTTCTGTCTTGTTGCCCCACCCTTCTATTCCTTACAGCAAGACCTGCCTATGGTCTCCGTACGGAGTTCCTGCAGTGGTCTAAATATTCCCGGAAACCATCTAGTGGTGCCGGATGAGCTCTACCGAGCACGCAAATACGTAACAGCGGTGTTTATCCAATTCTAATTTGACTTTCCTAGTAAGGTTATTTAATTGAAATTTTAAATGAGGATATCTAAAAGTTTGCCAGGCTCTCCGGACTTTGTGCTTTTCATGAATTAAATCCGATATATATTTAGGTAACGAGTGTTTGAATGAATTTTTTCTGTGGTAGTGTGAGTAAGTGGCTGTATGTATTGCACGGTATATGCAGTTGGTATAGTTAACTACAGCGTCATCTATAGATTCTTTGCCATATAAATGTCGATTTGGGATTAGTAGCTGGTCGATCTCTTCCTGAAAACATTTCCAATCGACTCTCCCTTTTATGAGTGGTTGAATAGTTGGACTTGTAGTAGGTGTTTCTTGAAATGTAGCAATTACAGGCAGATGATCCGAGTCCATTTCCGTAATTACTCTCATATTGATAGGCCTAGTAAAATTTTTGACTAAGACTATATCAAGAATGTCGGGTTGCCGGTTGTATTGGTACGGGAAATATGTCGGTTGTGATGGTGAAACAATGTGTAAGTTGTAGTTGCTAGCGTAGTTATTTAGTCGCACTCCATTAGAGTTGTTAACTCTACAGTTCCAAACTATATTTTTTGAGTTTAGGTCACAAAATATCAACATTGAGTTGCTAGTTTCAGAGATTGTTTTTAAATCTTCTTCTAATAAGCGACAGTTCGGTGGTAAATACGCCGACATAATAGTGGTTTGGCTATTTGGAAATAGATATACATTGATAGCCACTGCTTCTATTTTTTGCATGCTAGGTAATGAGAGTTCATTATGAGAAATATTTCTTTTAATTATGATTGCCACACCGCCAGATGCTATTCGTGCAATTCTATCATTCCTATAAACAGTGTAATTTGGAATCTTAAATTTATCATTTTTATTAAAATGTGTCTCAGAATACAGGCAATATCTATGTCATACCTATTTAAAAAGTCTATTAGTGTATTACGTTTAATTTGTAAACCGTTTGCATTCCAGTTTACAATTTTTAGCATTGAAAAATTCGGTATAATATTCATATTTTATTATCATGTGTGAATGCCTGGCTAAAACATTCAATTATAAATGAGCTGATGCGCGGAATAATCGGTTTAATAGCTGCAATAATAGCTTTAGTAAACGATGCAATAATATCTTAAAATTAAAGTTATCATATTGAGTGTTTGTATGTATGTTGGTAGAAAATTCTTTAGTAACTGATGCATAACTTCTTTGTTGTGATGACCTTTGTAGTAATGGATCTCTTACTGCAGTATTTGTCTTATTGTATTTATATCAGTTCGTCTAGTGTTGTCAGTAAAACTCGGTATTTCTTTATTAGCTGTTCGTTGTATTTTCACCATTTGATAATACGCGCAACCTTTATAATTTGCCGGGTGGGCTTCACCGCAGTTAATACATTTCGGAGATGGCAATCTTTTATAGGTGCACTCAGAATATAGGTGTTCACCAGAACATTTAACACAACGTGGTTCAAGTTTGTAGTAATTTTTTGTGTGGCCATAACTTTGGCATCGTACACATTGAGGGATTTCATTTGTTTTAATTTTTGGTTCTACTGTTACTTTCAGGTTTAATAAATGATTTAATTGTAACGCCTTTTTTCCTTGTTCAGATTTATCAGTTGTTAAACAATAAAGAGTTGTTGGTTGTTTATTTCTGTTTTTTAACCTCATTAAATGTTTAACTGGTATATTATGTTCTTTTAAAGATTCTGATAGCTCTTCATCAGTTATTGAGTATGGAATACCTCTAATAATTAGAAGTAAGTTATCATTTTTGTCTGGAGATTTGTACGTATAATAATTAACTTTATTATTATCATAGTATTTAGTTAAATTACGGAAATCAGTTATATCTGTTGTAGAAATTTTTAACGAATTTCGATTCTGTTTAACTTCAAACTCATTTTTGACAATTTTTTTAATATCATGTAGAATTTCTTGGTAACTAAGTAGATGTTCAGCTGAACTTTGTATGAATATTGGGGGTATTTTTACTTTTTGGGCCAGAGCTTGGATTTCTGAGTTAGAATTTGTATTATCTTCATCTTGAGGAAGAGGTGAGAATCTATTACTTAATGGTATAATAGAGTAATTTAAGCAATATTTTTTACCTTTAGGAGGACTGTTTCCAGGTGAAAGATATTTTCTCTTAGGTTTTTCAGTGAAACCACCGTCGATTTCGGCTGATGAGCTCTGGAGATCAGCTGCTTGTTTTAACCGGTTTGAATTTGAAGTGTTTCCATTCATAGTTTATTCAATTATTCGCACAGCCCTAAGGCTAGCTCAATAAGAGAACCTCACTGTTCACATTAGCACTTCTTATCTTCAAAATTGTGAATTAAATATTTTTTTAAAAAAAGTTGAATTTAATAAAGATACCAGAACACAATGCACTTCACAGTTCAAAGGTTCGAGCAGCATTATATACATATATTGTACAACACTACATACATATATAAATATACATATAGCAACACTACATACATATATAAATATACATATATTTAGATTTTATATAGTCGACATCTAAATTAAGTTAGATTAAATTAAGTAAGTTAAAGTGAGAAGTCTAGACTAATCGACGAATCTCGACTAACCTAACCTTCCCGCAAGCGCTTTCGCTTCTCCCTTGCTCGCAGCATGCATTGGGTAAATCAGGGGCAACAATTTATCGATTCAATCTATAAATATGAATACATATAAATTTTAAAAATAAGAGTGCACATTTTACATTTCTTATAAATAATATTATAACGTGGTATATCAATTCTTATTAATTCACTGACATTTGTATGTCATGTTTTCCTTATAACTTCATTTATCATTTTTATCTTTGGTACATATTAATTTTTTTTATTTTATCAACTTGCATTAATTTCATTTTTTATGTTAATAACATTCGCATGTTAAAGAGTCGTGATTTAGCTGTGATAGAGTGAACATCTAGGTGTAATATTTGTTTAAAAATTAGTTAAAAGTGTGGTTATGGTTGGTTTATCAGAATAAAACTAAACAAGCTTTTAGTGCTAAACTGCAAGTTTAATTTGGTGAAGTTTGAGAAAAAACTATTGAGCAATTATCGAGAAATTAAAGTGAGAAGATTATTTAATATTAATAAAATTAACCAGCCATCAGCGGGATTGTAGGCGTGGCCTGAGTGGGGTTAAGCTAGATTACTTCATCTACCTGCCTCTTCGGTATTTCAAGGTCAGACTATGGTATATTTACATTAGATATATTAGTGCGGGTCAGACTACAACCAACAATAACAGTCATTTCTGGTATTCAAAAATAAATATAAATATATTTTATAAACATTGCGGTCTGACTATTTGATTACGAGTCGCAAGTAAATTAAAAGTCTTACTATTACTGTTTCTTTGGTGTTAACTATTTTTCCGCTATTTGAATCAATATTGCCGTTTTATTAATTTGCAATAATGGAAGAATTGATGGAAGAAATTAAAAACCTGAAGCAAAGTGTAGATAAAACCCTCATATTAATGACAGAACTTTTAAAAAATTTTGAAGATACTAAATCAAAATGCAAGGAACTTGAAAAGCAAAATAGCCAATTGAGAGAAGAAATAAAATTAATGAAGAGACAATCGAAAAAAAGTAATTTCCTAATCCACAAAGTGGCCAAAGAAGTTAATGAAAATACGATTGGAAAAGGGAAGCAGATCTGTGCAGATATTGAAGTAGCTCTTCCAGATTATGCCATTAACGACTGTATCAGGATTGGTAAAGGGCAGTCTCAGCCTATTCTAATAACACTAAACAACCAATTTATAAAGCGGGATATCTTTAAGAAAAGGCAATTATTGCAAGAGAAAAATATGAGAATAGAAAAGTCATGACCGCTCCAGAGAGGATCGAGAGGAAGGCAGACGAGTTTACAATTATTTAATTAAATTGAAATCTTTGGATCCTAATGAAGTTACAGACGTAACTTATTTAAATTTAGAGGCTCTTTACTTACTTTAAAAGAAATGGAGGATTTGCTAGATAATTTTACAGAAACTGATGAAACAACTGAAAGTGAATCTAATGCTGAGCAGACCAAGAAAAAAGTGAAAATCGACAAAAGGACCAGAAGTAAGTTGGAAAGATTCCAAAAGATATTCGCCAAAAGAGTTCCCCAATTCCTACTTCAGCAGATATCTGACATCCTCTGATCCAACCCATTTTGCAGGATGAACCACCACATAAATTTACACCAGCTGATGATTATGTCTGTAAGTATATAATAAAACGGAATACCTATAAGTTTAAGAAGTTTAATATTTCATTTTTAAATATTAATGGATTTAGCAATTTTTGCAACTTAAATAATACTGAGTTAAATCTTTTGAAAGAGAATCACGTTATATGTTTTGCTGAAACTTGGATATGTGATAAAACATTTAAATTACCAAATTTATTTAATGAATATGAAATGTATGTATCCGAGGCAATCAAAACACATTCTAGTGGTCGAGCCAGCGGAGGCATAATGACTCTAATTCACAAAAACTTACCTGATTCTGTATTAATAGATATTTCTCGCTACTGGTTGTTTGTTGGCATTAAAATTAATAAAACATTCCTAATAATAGGTACTATTTATTTACCACCACTATGTGATATTGAAACTTGTTTAGAGCACTTAAATTTCGTTTTAGTTAATATTCAGAACAGATATCCAGAAAGTTGTATTACACTTTGTGGTGACTTCAATTGCAAAGTAGGGTATTTAAATACTTTGGAGGATGATGTTTCAAAAATAATAGCTTATATGGGCTTAGAATAGTGATGGATTCATATATTAACAGACGAGGGAAACTACTTGTCGAAATTATGGAGTCATTAGGATTCTTCTTATGTAATGGGAGGTCAGTTACTGAGAGGCCAGGAAATTTCACTTATGTTTCTAAAATTGGTAAAAGCACTATAGATTTAGCCTGGATTAACGAACCTCTTTTCAGTATTTTTCATGATATGTCTGTAACGATACTTTCCCCTGTTTTTGGTCATTTACTTTGTACTGTCTCCTTCATGTTTAGCGATCCTACTCCTTCAAAGGTTGAAAACAAAAACGAATATATCTTCAACCTCGCCAGACATATTAAGTGGGATATTAGTAGAGTTGCTAGTTTCCAGCTTCTCCTAAAATGGTCTGATAGGATTTATTTTAATAGCAAAGATAATACTAGTCTTTATAATAATTTTATTGAATGCATGAACGAATCTCTTGCTAATTCAGGATTACTAGTTTACAAAAAACAATTTAGGGAGCAAGAAAAGACAAACCAAGTCTGGTATGATAAAGAATGTAAATTTCAGAAAACACTTGTTTGTAAGAAATATAGGGCATTCCAAAAAAATCCTTCTTCAAATAAATTATTGCAGGACTATGTTGATGCAAGGGATCTGTATAGAAGCTTGATTAAAAAGAAAAAAATGAATTCTGGGAGAATATTAAACAGAATATGCGTAATGTAAAAAATAACAGTCAGTTTTGGAAAACAATTAGATCTATCAAAGGGTTTAAGGCGAATATTAATGAAATAGCGATCACTGAATGGGTTGATTACTACAAAGATTTGTTTGGTATAAAAATTCTAAATGAGACTCAATTCTTTTCTGTAACACATCCATTCTTAGATATGCCGTTCTCTCTAGGAGAGTTTCAAACCTGCATTAAAGCTAGTAAAAACAATAAGTCACCAGGGTTCGATGGCATTATATACGAGGCCTTCAAGAATTTAACACCGGAATGGGAGCATTATCTTCTCCACTTATTCAATAGCATTTTGGAGAACGATGTCCCCCAAAGTCGTGGTCTAATGCAAAACTCCATTTAATCTATAAAAGAGGAAATAAAAAAGACCCAGGCAATTATCGTGGAATTTCGCTCATTAATTGTATCACTAAACTCTTTACTGGTATTTTAGCTTGGGCTGAGTATGAGAATATAATCCCGGAAGAACAGTCCGGCTTTCGGAGTGGAAGAAGCTGCGTTGACCATGTATTTACGCTTACATCTTTGATACATATTAATTTAAGAGAAAAAGGAAGTTACGTATTTGCCGCCTTCGTGGACTTTAAAAAAGCCTTCGATTCCATAAATCATAATTTACTATGGGAAAAACTGTTTTATCTTGGCTTTAGTGGAAAACTCGTGAGGATACTGAAAGGTTTATACGAGATGGCAAACATACAAACAAAATTGGGCGATTGCTTTTCTGAAGAAATAGGAGTGACTTCAGGACTGCTACAGGGTGAATCTCTTAGCCCAGCCCTATTCATCCTTTTTATTTCGGATATTGTAGACTACTTTACAAGCAACGGAGCTTCAGGACTGCGAGTTAACAGTTTAACGGAAGCCGTAATGCTTTTATTCGCTGATGACCTGGTATTGCTGAGTCGCTCCTGGTCTTCAGCTCAGAAGAATCTAAAAATTGTATATGAATATTGTTCTAATAATTCTCTACAAGTAAACCCGGAGAAATCAAAGGTTGTGGCTTTTCATAAATCGGGAAGAATTAAAAAACTAAAGCCTCTATTTTGGGGGAATTTGAAATTAGATTTTGCAAAGGAGTATGTTTATTTAGTGCCATTTGCGGCATCTAGGAAATTTAATCGGGCTTCGGAACACTTCATACGGCGCTCAGTGGTTGCAAGTGCTAAGATAAGGGAAATTCTTATTAAAGGGAAAAGTGATTCTTGGGAATCAAAAATGACCTTGTTTGATTCCATGGTTGTGTCCATACTCCTGTACAGTTCCGAAGTTTGGAGTTCGAGATACTTTGAACCCTTGGAAGTAGTCTAGACTAAATTTTTAAAAGGTTTATTCTCATGGCCGAAATTTACCCCTAATTATATAGTACGGCTCGAGTCCGGTAGAAATCCTTTATCCGTCCAAATCTTCGGTAGGGTTATAAATTTTTGGATCAAATTGGCTCGACTCCCACTTGAAAGTCTCCCAAGACAATGTTTTGTAAGATTGGACCAATGCCCTAACAATAATCCTGATTATAATTGGGTATCACAGGTCAGAAATATAGCCATTGAACTAGGGGACCCCCTGACGATGAATTCTTTGAATGCTAACTTTGTTGCCGAGAATAAGAGCGGACTGTTACAGAAAATGAAAAATAATCTCCTTAGTTTAGATATTGATAGAGCTGTGAATTCTGGCTATTCCTCAATATATAGAATTATCTGTAACTTTGCTTATTTAGTACCTCAACATTATTTCACTTTAATTGTTAATGTCAATAAATTGAGGATTACTAGCCAACTAAGAATAGCAAACAATAATGTAGTCAGACTATTAATAAATGGTGATGTATATTACTTTTATAAGGAAGAGGTCTGTAAATTGTGCAGACATTCAATATTAAATAGCTTGAAACATCTTATATTGGAATTTCCTATTTACTCCAACTGTAGATCCAAATTTTTAAAACAATACATTCTATCTGATGAGAGCATATCAAGTCTAGAAAGCATCTTAACTTTTGATAGTGTTGAAAAAATAAATAATGTTTACTTTTACCTATTAGAGATTTGTAGACTGTCAGGAGAACTAGCAGCAATGTTGTCAATGTCAGTAAATAATGGACTGTAAGTCGAAAAATTTTGTTTCTATTACTCTATGGTTTTGTTTTCTTTTGTGTATTAATAATTTCTAAGAGATAAGTTTTGATTTATTTTCTTTATTGTTGTACAACTATGTAAGTGCATTGTAAGGGATACTATTTTAATTTGAGAGTCAGTGAAGATCGACTCCATGCTAATGGATATGTTTCGTGTAGCAATAAAAAAAAAAAAAAACATTCATGTTAAATTTTATCGATAATCAAACAAATATCATACTTTTAATTGTATATAATTAGTAGCACTATCAATTTTTCCATTGTTAAAAATCGCATCATTGTAATATTTTTAATCTATTGTCAAAAGTTACAAAATATTGTCGAACGGTGATTTTTAAAATTAACACGGTATAAATAATTGTAACATACTTCAACTAAAATGCACACTAATTAACTTAAATTAAAAAAAAAAAAAAAATAGGGCACGCTCGTACAACGGCGAACATGCAAATTCATATACAATCCGCCCCCACAATAAATTTTTTCATGCTGAAAAAATTTTTCACTGGGGAGGGGATGATGTAATGAATGGCAAGGTCACAGCAAATTCAAACCTTCACAACACATAACAAAGAAAGAATAATTTATAACTAGTGGCCTAGCCGGCTGCTGTCTTCAAGACAAGGCCGTGGCCAAACAAACAAAACCAAGGGTCAATACTTTACATCAAAGCAAGCACCGATAAAGCTGGCCACTGACCTAAATCACTGGTCACCGAACTAACCAAGGTCAAGGTCGCACACTAGGACAGATGTCTTGGTGTGAGTGTTGCTAATAATGATAATAAACTTCGCCCATTGGAAGAGGGGAGGATTATACTTCAGTACGTCTTCAAGATTATTATACGAGCAGCAGTTTCCGCGTCCCCTTTTACAGGTTTTATTTATACTTATTTCCTTAGTTGTGCATCTTAGTTCATTATTTTAATCATTCTAAATTATTCGTTATTTATCTCCTATTATTTCTAAGTATTTCTTGTTTATAGTTACCATTACTCACGTTTAAATTATTGTATAAATAGTCTATTTTTATAAATTGCGTGTTAATAATTCGAGCACTAACTTCCAAAAATCTCTAAACTAACTTCCACCCTCTTCAAGACATCTCAGGAATCACAATAAACGATTCCACTACAATTGTTTCTGCTAAAACACAAAAAATACTAAATTTCCTCCAACAATCGTAATTAAGTTTCTAGAGAAAGATAAATTATCTCTGTTAAAATTTTTAAAAGAAAAGAATATACGACTGAAAGTTGATATGTTTGATATTCCAGAGTACCTATTTATATATCAGAATTTTTATCACCTGAACTAAATCAACTTTTTAAAGATGCAAGATCTCTTGAAAGATGTGATAAACTTAAATACGCCTGGGTGAGGAATGGTAGAATTTTTATTTAAACATCTGAAAATTCGAAACCAAAAATAATTAAAAGTAAACTTGATTTGGGGGAATGTTGGAAAAAAATCTAATGGAATTGAAGAAAAATGAATGTTACGAAGATTCTGAATCGAGTTACGAGAGAATCGACCAGTTTTTTCGTCTACCAGCGAAAAGAGAAAAATAGAAGGAAACGCTTACCTTCGGTTGTTGGCTTTCAATTTGGGTTTAGGAATATTAATGGATTCAAAAACATTTTTGAAGTAAGTTCTGATACTATTACCATATTTAAGTTATTTGATATCGTTTGTTTTTGCAACACTTGGCTCACAAATCTTAGTTTCCCCCTTCCTGAATTCCTATTATCTTATGAAAAGTTCCAAGTACTAGCTGTTAAAGAAATGTTAATGGGGCGTCCCTCTGCGGGAATTTTAATTTTTATAAAGAAAAGTTTTGCTAGAGAAGCTGAAGTATTAAACAGTTCCTTTTCATGGATTTTTATCAAATTTGTGAGCCGACAATCTTAGGGGTTGTATAACTTAAACCTAATTCAAATGATGCTTTGTTTGATGAGTTTAATGAAATTTTATATAATATATATTTAATCAGTTGAATAAATGCAAAATAGTTATAGTTGACTGTTTTAATGCTCGCATAGCGAATTCAAACTCTATTGATGAAAATGGTTTTTGAAGAGACATCTTTTTATGGTGATAGATATTCTTAGGATTCTACAGTAAATAAACGGGGGAATAGAATCTGGAAATAATGGAAAATTACAGTATGTGGTTGTGTAATAGTAGGTCATCCAGGGACCGTCCTGTTTCTGGATCAATCCAACATTCATTTCTGTAGATGATTTAACCCAAGAACCTTGTAACTTTTAATTTTCTTTTTTTATGTTTCTGTGATATAATAAATGTGTATGTTTAAAAATTCTTTCTCCATATCTTCACGAATATATCAGTTCAATATTATTTTTTTTATTTTTCTTTTTTTTATTATTATTCTGCATTTTACAAAATTATTAATGTATAGTCAATGTTGTATTGTTGTTTAGATTAAAGCCTTAATAAATACTGGAAACTGTTTTGAAACGTTAACATAATTGAATGTTTCTTACTCGTACCGATCCTCAACAAATTTCTGCATTACACTAGCAACAATATATTTTTTTTGTATTTACTATTTTATACTCGTTACTTGTATGAATAATATTGGGCTATATCATATATGGAATTTACACAAATTCATTAAATTAAACTATAGAGAGAAAATAAAACAATAAATAAATTATAGAAAACAACACGAGTAATCAAATATCATTTTCAAAAATAGCATCCAATGTTATATAATGTATGAATGATATTGATGTGGGAATTGATCGATTATTTTGTGCAGGGTGTTGTATGTAAGGTGGTGGAATGGAAGGAAGGTTTTATGTAGGTTAGAAGACAAAAAATCTAATAAAGTGTTTTATTAGTTATATTTAGTTTCTTAAAGACCCTAATCTCTGAAACATAAAATTAAACTTAATATGCTTAGCCTTCCCACTTACCAATCTCACTTACGTCAGTCGCACTATTTTCTGTAAAATAAAACTTCATGTGTCTCATTCATTTATTATATTAATATTTTAGGGTGATTTGTGAATAACCATACTTTTTCGAATTAACATTTTTAAATAAACCTTGCAGAAAAATAAACTATATTATAAAGAGCAATCTGGCGTTAGAAAATTAACGATGGATTCAGTTACAGGCTTCACTGAGTTTAGAACGATTTGCGGAACCGGTTCGAATTCCAAGCTAGTGATTTGATTTATTCGTTTATTGCGAAACCAAATAATGTAAAACAACTCCTGTTTCGAGTCCGGTCGTTTCTACGGATTCAGCGGATATGAGTGCTCAGATTGGAGCCAGGTTCAGAAATAGGTCCCGTTGTTCACTGCTGCATCTTAGTGAATCCACCTTTATAAAAATTTTATTTTATATACGTAACTAGATGAGCTCCATTATTATTATTATGGTAAGAGCTTATCATGCCACTGTTCTTTCAACATGGCCACAAATCAGTCTAATTTTTGTGAAAACATAATTATGGTGTTATACCTTCTTTAATTTAATTTTAAATAATACAAGTTTTCATTTAACTATGCCAAAATCAGTCTATTTAAAATAAAGGATTTGAGCAGTAGTCGCCCATGATGGGACAGCCGTCATCATCAAGAATTCCATCTCCCATCATGTACTTCCCCCCGTATCTCACGATTACCTTCAGTCACAATTCTGGCACTAAAAACATACCCTTTCAATTTTAACCTGGCAGCAGTATACTGTCCTCCTAACAAAACTATATCTGAACAACAATTCTTATCGTACTTCGGATCTCTTGGCACTAAATTCATATCAGGTGGCGACTACAATGCGAAGCATCCTCAGTGGGGGTGTCGTACGGCAAATCCGCGTGGGCAGATTCTTCATAATACTCTCCTATCCCAAAACTACAGCTTTATTTCTCCTGATCAACCTATATATTTGCCTACTTCTCCTTCAAAATTACCAGACATACTCGACTTCTTTATATTTTCCCATATCTCTCACTACTTCGACATCACTACACCAACAGACCTTTCTTCAGACCACAGTCCTGTACTCCTCCTACTTGATACGCTTCCACTTCCTTCACCAAAAAAGCCCTCTCTTATAGAAGGACCGTAGATGGACATTATTCCGTTATAAACTAGAAGAAAAAGTTGACTTACATGTTCCCCTAAAAACTAAACAAGATGTAGACAATGCATTACATAAATTTACGCAGTCAATCCAGGCTTCAATCTACGAATCTACAAAACATCTGAGCCAACAAACTCGGACCCATAAGTTTAAAATCCCTTTATACATACGTACTCTTCTCATGGATAAACGGAGAGCGCGGACCAAATGGCAGCGCACCCGCTATCCATCTGATCGACGTTTCTTCAATAAACTAAACCATCTCCTTAAGACCGAACTAACACTACTACATGAAGAACAGTTCAACGAATTTACACAATCCCTCACTACAGACGACAAATCACTATGGACAGCGACAAAAAAAATCTTATCTTACAAAACTGTTGCTTCACCCTTACGACGTGAGGACGGCACTTGGGCCTCATCTGATGAAGAAAAAGCATTTCTGTTTTCTTCCTATCTATCCGAAGTGTTTGTACCTCACCCAGACTTACAAAACCCAACATTTAACTGTGCAATAGTAAACGACCTCGCCTCTTCACTCCCTCTAACACCTCCTCCAAAAGCATTTACACCCACCGAGGTGCACTACGCAATAAATCATCTCCCCATCAAAAAAGCTCAGGTCTTGACCTAATAACCTCCAATATTCTTCGCCAACTTTCCAACAAAGCTGTAGTTCTGCTTACAGTTATCTTCAATATATCTTCAATTCAGTTCTCAGAACCACTTACTTCCCCAACCAGTGGAAATTTTCCAAAATCAAAATGATCCCGAAACCCAAAAAACCTCATCACCTACCTACTTCCTACAGTCTATTGCCCATAACTGGAAAAATTCTACAAAAACTCTTGTTGAAGCGGATCTTACCCATCATAGAATCCGCTAACATAATTCCTGTGCACCAATTTAGATTCAGGCGACACCATTCCACAATCCAACAATGCCATCGCGTTGTGATGCCATCGCTTCCTCCCTTGAGCGGAAGGATACCTGTTCGGCTGCTTTCCTCGATGTAAGGCAAGCCTTTGATCGAGTATGGCATGCCGGGTTGCTCTGGAAGCTCAAGAGCGTCCTTCCCTTTACTTATTATTTAATCATCAAATCTTAACTGTCCGACCGCCACTTTTAAGTATCGATAGGTTCTTCCCTATCTCCCTTCCAACCTGTCAAAGCAGGTGTTCCGCAAGGCAGCATCTTATTATACACAGTATACACTGCAAACATCCCAACCCACCCTGAAACATTATTTCTTCCGTCGCAGACGATACAGCCATCCTTTCTATCCATACTGACCGAGTAATATCTCATAGACAGCTACAGAACCATCTATCATCTCTTGAAACATGGTTCAAAACTTGGAAAGTCAAACTGAACGAAAACAAATGCCAGCATGTCACATGACACATTACCTCTCCACCAATATACTATAACAGTATCCCATTACCTCCTTTACGGCTTTACATTGACAAACGACTTACATGGAACCCCCATACACGACTCAAAAGAAAAGAACTGAACATACGATTCAGACTACTGAAAAGACTTCTGGACTACAAATCGAAACTCACATTACAAAATAAAAGACTCATCTACATAGCCATCTTAAAACCTGTTTGGGCCTACGGAATCGAACTGTGGGGTTCAACTAAGCATTCTAATCTTCAACGTATCCAGTCCCTGCAATCTAAAATCCTTAGAACCATTGTCAACGCTCCCTACTATGTCTCTAACAAAACAATCCACACAGACTTAGACATACCCTTCCTATAAGACTTTATCAAAGCACGATACAATAAATTCCATACGTCCTTATCCTCTCATTACAATCCTCTTGTCCGTCGTCTTTCGTCCCGAACCCTCCTTGACAATCCTTCCCGACGCCTGAAACGTCAATGGCCACGAGACTTGCTCACAGAAGAACACAGAACACAGAAGATTGAGAACAAGAACACAGAAGATAGCGAACATTAACAATAATTATTAGGAGTGCTACCACTGGGTAGTTTCTCCTCTCTTGTTTTATAATTGCTCACACATATTTACTGATGGCAACTATGCTGTTGTAAATAACAATAATAATAAAAAAAAAAAGAAAAAAAAAGAGTACTAGTAGTGAACCAGCATACCATTATCTTAAGTACTATAACGCTATAAGTATATGTTAAGTGCTGTATACAGGTGTGCAAACTATTTAATTACAACTTAACGGTTCACATGCAACCAACTACTATATCGCATACAACATAAAAATCAAAACTGAGAAAATAATTTTCGTATAAATATATATGTAGGCCATAATCTCTACACATCTCTGTATTGTGTACATATCCTGACGAAGATGTTAAATAGGTACATCAAAATGGTGACCAGGTAGTTTTTATTTTATTACAACCTTATAGTTCCTCAGGAGGAGGTGTTGATAGGTGAAATAACTGAGATTAGCCAAGGATAAATTATTTTATTTATTTTTTTGTGCTTTTGAGATACAATCCATAACAAGAAGTGGGCTTACAATTAAGCAGTAATTACAATGAAAATATAAACTTAAAACGAACACAAAATACATCTATTACATTATGTATGTATACATATATATATATATATATATATAAAGAAAGAAAGAATCAAAAGAACTATATTGGTGGCAAGAAATTAGATGAAATCATTACCAATTATGTGATGCCAAGGATCAATTATAATTGCGAGCAAGTGTAGAGGGTAAGGCGTGCTGTTGTTCTGGATAATGGATGTTAGAAGTATTACCAGAGTTTTCCCAAGGATAACCACTATTGGTAGAATATTGTGCTGGGCAGTGATTGTCAGAAACACTATAAACTTGATAGGTTAGCTATTATTGTGGGCAATATTGGATAATATGTGTTATTGAGAGTATTACCCGACTTTGCCAAGGTTAATTCACTTGTTTATAAATAATGTTCGCCGGGATAATTTGATTGGTCCTCCTGGCGTTAATTGTAGGAAACACTCACCATAATTTCTTTCTTAAAAACGGGTAAACAAATTTTCTATAGAATAATTTCATGTTTATTTCTAATACGTTTCTAAAAAAACTACCTATTTTGGGGGTTTTCTCTGAGACGTTATACTTAGGTAAAATTTATTCGGCTGCCATACGTTTCATCTAGAGAGAGAGAGGTTACTGCCATATAATTGCAGTCAGTATCCATGATAACCGCTTCTACCTATTTTATGACACGTCAATTTACTGTTTGCAACATTGCAATTTGAAAGAGAATTATATTGCCTTAATTGAAGTAATAGAAAGCCGTATGAGTGTTTGACACAGATTTATTTTTCAATTAAAATGCGATACTTTCTTTTTACCTACGCTTCTTCAGTTGGCACACGAACTGTTAAAAAATTGCATAGTCTTCACAATTACAGATTTTTCCAATTTGGAACCTAATTTAAAGCCAAGAATTGTAGAAAGTCATGATTGAATTATGATAATAGTGTACTCGTTGAATAGAAAAAATAAATAAGTTGGAAAGATATATGAAATTTTAAAAATTAATCGAAGAAGAGAATTAACCATTTGAAACTAACCACTTATATTGTAGGAAGGTTGGTAGGTGGGAGGTGTCGGCTATGTTGGAGAGCCTATATAACTCATTGTTTATATTTTTTCTCTTAACTGCCCAGACTATTAGCGCTCAAATTCATCAGCATTAATACAATGAGCACCCGTGCGCCATTCAGGATAAGTACAATACATCGGCTCATCAGGCCAGTGCATTGTTCCCATCTGTTTAGTAGTAGTAGTAGGTATTTCAGTTGTTGTTGGTTCTTGTTGTGGACAAGAACATGCAGTTGTTGAGGAAGTTGAACATTGTAAGTTACTAGGAGCTAATATTACTGTATTATTTAGAGAAAATGGTGGAAATTGTGAATTGTTAAAGGGAGCAAACTGACCTGATGTTTGGTTGTTAGGGATATAAGGAAGTAGTACTGGCAAATAATAGAAAGTTACGTTTGGCGAAATTTGTCTCTTTGTAAGTTTATGTGGTCTATAAATTTCTGCAAACTTTCGACCTAGATTTTTAGTTTTATGTGGAAACATAACTTTGAATTGTCCCCCATGTTTGCTCGCCTCTTCGCCCCATAATTGGTAATGATTCATCTCTTCGTTATAATATCTTTTCAGCCCGTATCTAATGTTTGTTGGCATAATGGAATTATGTAATTCGCCATAATTATTACGTGGATGTAAATATCCTGTATTAATGCTATTTAAATCGCTTTTATATAAAAAAGAAGTTTCCATTGTTTTATTATCACAATCTGGCGAATTTTCGGAGCAATTTACCTTTCTATTACTGATGCTGGATGTGATTATTTTATTTACAATAATGCATTCTTCATTACAAATTTTAAACACATAATCATTTGCATCTTTTGCGCAAATTTTGATTATGTATTGCCATTTGTTTCTGCATTCGCTATTTTGCATTGCAAGTGCCGATTTCATACAGTTTTCCGCGCATTTTTTTCCCTAAAACATTTGAAAAAATAATCTAAAATGAATTATATAAATAGTGTTCATTAAATATATTCCCATAAACCATGGAAATCAAATTTCACTTCTTTAGCATTCCATCTTTGCCCAGGTAGCTATCTATTTATGTGATTATATATATATATATAATACATTTATATATTTGTGCTCAAACAATCTTGAATCTTCTTCCAAAATCTGGCTACAAAATTTGGAGCACCATTTATTACTATTTATTTATATTATTTATTATTTAGTTAGTAATAATTCTTTTAGTGCCCTGTATGAGACTGATATCTTAATAGGCCTTGTCCAAGTTGGATGATTAACAAGGCTGCTGCAGGTTCATAAAGATTTGATTGAATGAACTACTAGGGAAACTGGAAAGAGCAGAAAGTTGCGGTCAAGGAATGGTACTATAAAAATAAAAGAAACTTTTATATAATGTTGCAGTTCAAAGTAAAAATATAATCAGTCAAGACCGAACAGAGTGAAGGAGGGGAAGGAGGGGAGTCCTCTAAAGAGGTATTAGAGGATTATACCCGGAAATCATAAATATTTATTTATAAAAAAATATAACAAATATTGGTCGAGAAATGCTTTTAGCCAATTTTACTAGCCAATAATTATTTTATTGAAAACTTGTGTTTTATATTACCAACAATTAATTTGTTAATTTATTTTGTAACTGTATACAATGCACAACAAGCAAAAGTGATGAGTGCGTAATCTGTGTTCATATATATATATGTCAATCTGTGTCAATATATAGATATGTCATGTTGCTTGAGAGCTATGAACGACTACCATCCAGAGATTGAAGCCTTTAGTTTGCCACTATGGAAAGCTTACACAGCAGCTACTGTAGGAGGTCAGCGTTATACGATAAGATGGTCGCGTGGCTACCGCCGCTTCAGCCTCCGATTAGGATTTTTGGACATATTCTCCGAAAAGTGTTTTCGTGGACATATTCTGGTTTAGGAGTGAAATTTTGTGTAACGAAGTTGAGCTAGCTCTGAGATGAATGGAATGTTAAGTTCGGAGTGGATTGTGTGGGTTGAGACGTAGAAGCGAGCATCAATTACTGTTCTTAGGATCTTAGATTGCAGAGCTTGAAGTCGACTAAGGTTGGCTTGTTTTGCACTACCGTAGTGTTCTATGCCGTATGACCAAATGGGGGTTAGAAAAGCAGTGTATAGCATTTTCTTGTTCGTTAGAGTCAGGTTTGAATGTTTGTCAAGTATTCTTTTTAGCGTTTTATACCTTAAGTAGCAGTCAACTCGTTTCAATCTGGAATGTTAGTCGTTTATTAAGATATAATTAGAGATATCTACTTGGTTTGCAATGGGAAGGATAATATTGTTAAAGAATAGGGGAGGAAGGTGTACATTATGTATTTGGCTTTATGTTCGTTTGCATTGATCCTACACTGCCAAAGCCAAGGTTCGAGAATATGGAATTGTAGAGCATTAGTTGCCATAACGGCATCCACATGAGGAGAATGAATTGCAGTATCGTCAGCAAATGTAAAAGTAATTGTATGTGGACGTGTTGGTAAGCCAGCTGTAAAGATAGTGTACTGTGGAGATGTAACTTCCCTTGTGTAACTCCTGCTAGAACTGGGTAAATAACAGATGATGGTGAACTTGGATGACTTGGAAAAAGATCGGTGAGATAAGATTTAAGTATCAGACAATAAGTAGAAGCTCGATAGGTTTAAGTATCAGACAATAAGGTCAGAAGCTTGAGATATGTCCAAGAAGACTCCTGGACAATACTGCTTCAGTTCCAGAGAGGTAACGATTCTATCCACAACGCGATGCATATGATGTACAGTCGAGTGGTAACTCCGAAAACCGAATTGGTGTTCAGGAATGATATGTAGTGGTGCTAATTCATTTTGGAGGCGAAGTACTAAACGTTTTTCAAGAATGTTTCCTAGAAGGGGTAGGAGGCTGGTTGGTCGTATGAGCTAGAGGGATATGTTCGTTTATCTGCTATCATCGAAGGAGTGAATAATTATTGTTTTTCTGGAGAGCTGTAGTAGGATGTTAGCCGTGATCAAATTGTAGCAGGGCTTTGGGGGGGGGGGGAGATTGTAAATTATAATCATTACGTCTATTGGAGTGAATGGTTTAGGAGGAAACGACAGTGGAAGAGGGTCCAGTTCGTTGCGGATATTTTCCGTATATTGTAAGTCTTGAACATCGAGGTGCGGAATGAAGACTGTGGAAAGATGTTCACCTAGACAGTAAGTTTTCTCTTCATCTGATTTGGCCTAAGAACCGTTCGTACGACTAAGTAGGTGAGAGGTTTGTCTGTATTTGAGGATTTTCTCAGTAGATGCCAGAGTGAGTTGTCTTGTATTGCTAGGGATTCTGTCAGATGAGTATTGGTCATCGTAATATTTATGTAGTTTTTCGTCAGTTCTCTTGTCAGATGGTTAAATAATTTTTTATGGGAGAGGTAACTGGTGCGATGCCATAGGGCTCTCGCACGAAGTGTGCGGGTTATTAGTTATAAATGGAGAGGCAGATTGTAAGGTAACTGTGTACTTCTAGGTGAAGTGTGTTGGGTAGATTGCCAAATGCTTCGCTGAATTGAAGCAGTCAAATATTCTACGTTATCGACTAGTTGTTGTAGGGTCTTCAAAGGCACGTTTTTGTGCAGTTTCTATCAAAGGTCTATCGGAATAACTCCCAGGCCACAATCACATTTATAAGTGACGGTTGTTGAAGTGTTTGTTTTGGGTTAATGTCTACTGTTACTTTGTTCGTTCCGTAAGAACCGCTTTATTTTGGAATAATTGCAAATTGTTCGTTGCAATCTTATTAGCCCCAATTATGTCAATAATGATGTATGTACAGATTTATATAGAAATTTGGGCATTGCTATTTATTGGTGGTTTCACTTCATCTATCAATTAAGTGTTAGAACTGTCTGATATTTTAGTAGGCCTGTCTTAATTTTAGGATGATATGTGGAGTCAACTTGGAAAATAATAGATCCCTAGGCCAGGACCGTATAAATTACGAGGTTTTTATCTGCTCCAAGTATAATACAAGATAAATTGTTATTGCTCTTTAGGTACATTTATGATACTAGTACAACCCTTCCTCCTAAGTAAATAAAAAAATTTCCCGCTCTTCAAGCACGGAAACCTCAATGATCCTTCTAATTATACAGGTACCTCTTGTATAGATTTTATCGCCAAAAATTGTTCTGGACTTCTCCATCAACGTTTAAATAAGGTTTCTTCCAACTTCCTCCGAGTGAAACTCAGTCTGGTATTCGCCGAGGGGATTCCACAGGCGATAATTTCTTTATTTTGGTCAATTTGATTAAATTGAGATTTCTCGAAGGGAATAAAAAAATATTCTAGTTTATCATTATTTGAAATATGCCTTCGATTGTGTAGACCGTGGTACGCTCATGATTAAATTACACAACCTGAGTATTTCAACCAAATATAACGTTATATTTGGTATTTCAACCAGATGTAACGTTACTAGGCGCTATCCTCAGGGATGCCAAAAAGAAGTTAAGAAGAAGAAGATTGCGCTTCTGTGATCGGCGCTTTTGAAAATATAGGCCACGCGCATGTAATGAAGTCACTGAAGGCGAAAGGTGTCTCTTCGGACCTTCTATGTTTAATTTCGGCCCTTCTTACCAACAACTCTACAAATATATGCCTTGTAGCGGAGAAGACGGGTGACATCCCTATATGGCGGAGTCCCACAAGGTGGATCCATCCCTATCTCCTATTCCTTTTAATATTGCCTTAGATTACATATATTGTGAAGTCTATGACATCCTCTTGGCAAATACGATGGGGTATAAGCTTCTGGAAGGAGAGACTGGTATCAACCTTACCGGAATCGCGGACGATCAGGCAGTGACAGTCTGTAGCGTAGAAGCGACTGAACGTATAATTAACTTAATCCAGCTTCTGTTCAGAGAGATATGTTTGTCACTGAATCCAGCTAAGAGCACAGCAGTGATAATCAGGGAGGGAGTACTCTCTCGGACTAAGCTCACACATGATAATGGGGACGGGATTAACTCATTGGGAAAAATTATAAAGTATTTAGGATGCTCGTTTTCCGACAAACTTGCGGTAAAGGAGGAATCGATGGAAAAATTAAACGTTAATTTAGCCAAGCTTAGAGCATCCAACATGCTAAACCCCGATCAAAAGCTAAGTATCCTCAAACAGTACCTGTTCCCTGCACTGACTTGTCCTCTTCAATCATCACCTCTCACTAAGCTTTGCCCTACACTCTTGGACGGTATAGACGTCACCATAAGGCGGTAGTTTGCCCGCTGACACAAATAGCGGTATGCTATACGTCCCTCAACGTTATCGCGGACTTAGCCTGCTCAGTGTGGTGCATGGTTGTGGATGAACTGTTGGAGGAGCTTAGTGGTACTGGATGTTCCGTGCTGGGCTACGCTGATGATATAGTGGTGGTAGCCAGAGGCAGGCACGAATCTACAGTCAGGGAGCTCCTACAAGAGGCGCTTAGGCGCATAGAACAATGGTGCAGTAGAGTGGACCTTGGGGTAAATCCACAGAAAACCACTCTTGTACCGTTTACTAGGAGTAGGGATATTGAGGTATATAAGGCAATGCCCTTCTTCGGGAAGATACTGGATGTGTCGGATAGAGTCAAGTATCTGGGGGTTATCCTAGATACCAGGCTCACATGGAACGCACACCTAGAATATATAGTGCAGAAAGCTAAAAAGTCGCTATGCTGTGCTACAAGGGCCTGTGGGAAGTCATGGGGGTTAACTCCAAGGATGACCCACTGGATATATACTCGGCCCATTATACCGGTCATAACTTATGGCGCGGTGGTATGGTGGCCTAAGACGGAACAGGAGACAGCCAAGAGATGCCTCAGTGGAGTACAGAGGCTGGGGTGCCTCCTCATTACGGGCGCCTTTAGAAGTGCTCCGACATCTGCGCTGGAGGTGCTGCTGGGCTTGGCACCGCTGCACTTGTTAGTGCAAGCGGAGGCGAGGGCCAGTGCACATAGATTGCGCAAAAATGGTCTTTGGAGGCAGTGCGGCTCCTTAGCCAAACATTTGGACATATTGCTAAAGGTTAACCCAGGCCCTGTGACAGACATGGCCCAGGATAGCATGTGTCCAACATACAACTTCGAGGTTCCATTTAGGGTGTTCCTAGGTTGTAGGGCGGAATGGTCCAAGGGGTGGGAAAAACTCTATCGGACAGGGCCTCTGTGGTTTACAGATGGCTCTAGGATGGAGTGCGGAACTGGAGCGGGAGTGTATGGAATGGGCCCAGAGGTATCTATTGAGAGGCCGCTGGGCAGGTATTCCACTATATTCCAGGCTGAAGTGTTTGCTATTAAGGTCTGTGCCGAGGAGAACCTGCGTAGAGCCCCAAGGGGCAAGGTCATACGCATTTGCTCGGACAGTCAGGCTGCACTGAAAGCCTTAGAAGCTTACAGAACTACCTCATCCCTGGTTAAGGAATGTCGAGAGGCATTGTCGAGACTCTCCAGGCACAACAAAGTGCAGCTGTTGTGGGTGCCTGGACATGCAGGGGTTGAGGGTAATGAGACAGCTGATCAACTGGCCAGGAACGGGGCTAACACTCCGTTCATTGGTCCAGAGCCGGTCCTGGGAATAACTGGCGGAGCAATTCGTGCAGCGATTAGAGAGTGGGGTCGCAGTAAGCATGAAGAGCTCTGGAGGAGAAGCCCGGGTGCTATACACAGTAAAAGGATGATGCCAGGACTGTGTAAACGAAGAACCCGAATGACCCTTGGTCTGAGTAGGAGCCAGATTTCTCTGGTGACGGGACTGTTTACGGGTCATGGCAGGTTCAGGAAACATCTGTACAAGGTAGGACTCATTCGAGCGGAACCCTTGTGCAGACTATGTCAGGAAGAGGAGGAAACGGCCTCCCACCTGTTGTTTGATTGCGTAGCAATAATCAGATTGAGGTATGAAACCTTCGGTACTTTGCGACCTGAGGAGATAGTAGCTCAAAACGACCTGGTGATGAAGGCCCTGAAACTCCTTAAGGAGGGAGGGTTTGTCTACTAGGAACCATCGGGGGTGGCACAATAAGCCTCTGTTGGCTGCAGTGCCGGGGTATGGCCCACCCGAGATAGGATAATAATAATAATAATAGCCTGCTCAGGGTAAGTGGGAGGCACCTCTGCAGCATGGTCAATTGCCCAGAAATTGTCAAGATAGCAGGAACCTCTTTTTCAACGAATATTTGACTATGAGGGTGAATCAAGTCTGTGCGCGGCTTTGCTTGATTAGATGTAATAAGTCCTCACGGACTAGTGTCCATCAAGAGAATTCGCCACGTTCTGAAAGAGAGCTCTTTCGAATCGTGGGCTACCTGGAAGTGGCAAGGAGTGGGGGTATGCCACTTTAGGGATAATCCTAAAGGCAATCAATTCGTCTGAATATGCAGCTGCTCTCTGGCTCCGAGTGCACTAAGTCCCTAAATTAAGTAACTATTTTGCTCCTCTTCGTGGAGTACCGGCGGTAGTTGCACAGACGTCAAGAGATGTTGAACCCTTCTGCCGCCGATGTGGCATGGAGAATGAAACACCAGCCCACATGCTTGGTCCACACAACATGCTCCTTGTCACTCGCCGGCACCACCGTGGCAAGCGCACCATCATGGAGCTACGCGAAGGTACAAATGATTTTGTGAACTACGAGGAGGTGCTTGCTGTCGACCCGGTATGCAGATATCCTGGTCTTCAGGAAGAGCAGCAATCCTGACATATATCCTGAATCCAACAATTAGATATGACTTTAACGATCTTGATCAGGCAGAGAAAATCGAAATGGAGAAGCGCCGTATCTATGAGAAGTGCATCGCCTAGTACCAGGAGAAATACAGAGAGCAGTTCGGTGATAGAGAGTTCCAGGTCCGGGGACTCTGGTTTGGTTCAGAGGAACCATACCGAACAGAACGTGACACGGTCGGTATCGACCAGAGCAAACTGACGTCGCTTAGTGAGCAATTTGTATAGATTCCCTAGCGATTATAAAAAACCATATTTACTAATGTTGACAAATGATCTTTTATTAGGCTGAAGTTGAGTTAAGTGTTTGGTTCTTTTTATTCTCATAATGTGTATATGTGTGTGTTTTTTATTTATTTTACTTTATTTTTATATGACTTGTCCTTGTTGATTGATTGCTACGCTGTGTTCTCTGCAACTCAACCTAGTTGAGCAGCCCCACTTAGTTTTTTAAAAATAAAGTGTATCGCTCTATTAGAGAATGTACGAGGACCCTGAGTCAGCTGTTCGAGGAAAAGAGGGTACGTCGGTGTGGTTCCGTGTATGTTGAGGAGTGAGGCAGGAATGTGCCGTTACTCCTTTTTACTCTTTTCGTAGATGGCCTCTCATCGATTTTGGGGTTAGAATGGGAAATATGCGCATTAATTTACTCATGTTGCTATCGTGGTGATGTTTTCCTTGCTGACAATCCCTATATCTTGATCGTAGCAGTAACGCCTTGAAGGAGTCCTGCAATCAATGGAACATCATAGAAACGGAGAATGCATTTAAAGCTAGTGCTTTATAGTTGGAATGATTTAAAAAGCGCGTAAATCTACACAATATCAAAATCAAAGGTGAGGCAGCAAAGGCAGATGCAGACAAAAAGTGTTCGACCAAACAATCTGCTCTTGAGATGTTTGTGAAATGCCGCTCCCAAAGAAGCCGAGATGACAACTCCTGACACATTCGAGTATCTGCAGCCTTCAGCATCAAGAATGTTGAAAGTTAACGGAGAACACCATTTTGCTATCAACCAAATCATCTATCACAAGTTGAAAAAATTACAAATATGAAACATTCAAGACATGTAAAAGTTCAAGAAACGCATTACATATTTATGTAAATCGGGGGGGATAAATGAATATATATATGGTGTGTGTAAGTATGTATGTATGGGTATGTGTATATGTATGTATAATAGGACTGGTTTATTGATAAAAACTCCTTGATTTCAGAAATTTTATTTATTCATTCAATAAACAGGACAAGGCATTTCAGGTCACTTTAGGGACATGACAGTTACTATTTACATTTAGTTCAAATGTTATGATTGTGAATTATTTGTGTTTTAAAATTCTTCACTCCTTTAAACAAACTTGTTACACATTATCTACATGTTTTTATTAGTAAAATAAACTAAAGACCGTTTCGCGAAATAATGGATATGAATACCTTTATTTTAGCTGAACCAAATGTAAATAAATACTAGCTGAGTTAGGGAGGGATTAGTTCAGTATTAGCGCGACAGACTTGCTCATGGACGTCCCGGTCTCGCGTCCAGTAGTGCTACCCCTAGGCTACTATGACTAGGCCCATCTACAGATCGCTGCCAGTAACGAGAGAACACTGTCCGGAAGCTGGCAGTGCACTGAGTAGGCTCCGGGCACCAATGACCATAGATGTTCACGCGCCTTAAATTAAAAAAAATAAACTACCTGAACTTGAGATCATTAGGTCTCAAATGTCCTAGTCTGTTTATTGAATGAATAAATAATTTTTGTTTTAAACCGAGGAATATTGTCACTAATACATCTCAGTTTATAAGGAGCTCAACTTTATCACTGTTATCAAAAATCTTAAAATCTAATTTGAATAAAAATCTTAAAATGATAAAATATAATATTATATTTATTGATTATGATAATAAATTCCTATAAAATTGTTAGCCTTTTGATGGCCATAATTGTAACATTATGTTCAGATTATTCTGAAATTATTGCGTATTAGTTGGATTGTAAAATGGTAGCTATGGTAATTATTTATACAATATTATTTGTATTAATTACAATGTTCTTGATTTACGTAAATAATTATAATATAATATATTATTTGAGAAAAATGCCAAAGAAGAATAGTAGCTTATCGGAAGAATTATGTAGTGGATGTTGTCAATCAGTCTGACATTTTGGGAGATATTGCTTTGTTAATTGTATGTTTATGCTAAGAAAATTTGGATTGCAATATAAATATAGATTCTGTAGTTTAATGTTATGAAAATTTTTGCTAATATTTTGGTCCAGTCTTGTAAGTGTGTTACAGACCTCTTTGTGGTTATAAGTTTTTGGTTGCATAAATTGAGCATGTATATGGAGATTGAAAATATTTGCTATTTGAAAACTGGGATGAATTGGTTGGGCATTTGGTTTTTTTATATATTTTAGTTAATCCTATTTAAACTTTCCTGCATAGAAATTTATTATTATTGCTAGAATATTTAAAATATATTATAATTATCGAGAGATATTACTTTTGGATTGTTGAAGCTGGTAATATTGAATTCCTTATAAATATTACATTCCAGATTGCAAAGTGTTATCGCATATTTATCTAAACCTGTTGGACAAGATTTGAGCATGTTGTACCAACTGCTTATACAAGCGATTTTTTGTTTTGCGAGCGCCAATTTCTTGCAATTTTCCAAACATCGTTCCTAAAATATTTTCATAAAATAATAAATTTTCATTATATTGCAAATTATATAAAGTATAACTAAATACATAAGTTTTATACAATATAGTACTAAATACAATTCTTATTTCAAAGTTTCCGATTGGAAGGCCTGGTTTGGAAAGGGATTAGTTTAATCCCTTGGAACTAATCGCACTGTAACTACCATCAACCGAATGTGCGACTGTATTACTTCATTAAGAAAGTTTTTTCTTTCAGTTTTCGAGATTTTCTCATAAACGCTGCCATGCCCGTCTCTAAATTCTATTTACTTTTTTTTTTGTTTGCTTTAAAATCCATATTGCAAAAATTCTAAAAGTATGAATACTATTCATCATACATACTAATATACACATACACACACACATGCATGCGCCTTGCAATCCAAATGCATATAAAGAAATATACATATAACATAAAAAAATATATATACCTATATACACACACACATCAGCATACACACACACACACACACACATACTCATGCCGCATTGTGTATTATACTTGCGTGTATCATACTTTATGTACGCAGCATGCTGTCATAATCGCTTCCTCTTTAGGGTTACTTTAGAGGAAAGAAACATATGCCTCATAGATATATATCCGCGCACACACAAATAGACACATACATAGACGTACAATTCACATATCATAAACTTAGAAAATATTATATTGTCCTCACAGGTTGGTCTACTGGCTAGCGCACTCGCCTTTCATGCGAGAATTCCAGGTTCGATTTCCCTGAGGGCAAAGTCGGTGTTGTCCCAGCATCGTGATAAAAAGTGGGAAGCTACAGTTAGTAGCGCCCTAGGTAGCCAAGGCCAGAACTAAACGGCGTGGAAACCTCGGCTGCTTACCACATCCCCCATCCCTATTCAGATCGCCGTCTGGCAAAACCTGGCCCTTCATGGGCTATTGCGCTATAGGGAAATAAAGAAAGAATATATATATTTTATAAAACACCATGGGAGCCGAGCTATTATCAAGGTGGGAGAAATCCTAGCATCTGAACAAAACGCCCCTCAGTGGCACGGGTAGCCAAAAGTACCACTCCCACTCCCAGTGGGGGTGATACAATGGTGGGATTAACCCCACCTAAACGAACGACTTCCTCCGATGGTGAGTGGAAGTTAGGACTTAATGTAAATATTATTAGGTCAAACGTTTTTGTTAAAACGTTAATAGGTGCGACGAAGATCCTGCCACAAGTGGATATTTCTATATATTAATATGTATGAGTCCATTCTCCAAAAGAATATACGGGGCTATACGACTAATTCAGAAGGGTTACGCCGAATGGTGGCGGAACACGATCCATTTGGGTTGTGCCTCCAAAAAACAAAGATTTGCCCGGGGCAATTTATTCGAAGACCAGGTGCAAGGGCGCACGGTCGTGTGGCCGTATGTGTAAGGGATAATATTCCCAGCAAGCGGCTACCCCTTCAAACTAACTTACAGGCTGTTGCCGTGCGTCTAGCTACACCACTGCAGGTCACTTTAGTTAGCATTTACCTACCAGATATATTCTGGCGGAGAAGTGCCCAGGAGAATCTGCTGTCACAGCTCCCTTTCCCGGTGTTAACAGTGGGTGACTTCATAACACCCATTCAACGCTCATAACACCTGGTGGGGGTCACCTAAAACTGATGCGCGTGGCAGAACTCTTGAGGAGATTATAGACAATGCTAACATGATGCTCGTCAACAATGGTGATGCAGCACGCTTTAATACACACTCAGGTGGTTTCAGTGTGTAATTGACCTGAGTGTAGCAACACCCACCATCGCGGTTTGCTTGGAATGGACCACACTTGATGACCTATACCGTAGTGCCCACTTTAACTTAGTATCGAGCTCCATGTCCTGGTCAGATTGTGTGATACCCTGGAGATACGGCATCAAAAAAGCAAACTTGCCTGCTTATACCACCAGAGTGGTTACTCCAAATTTTACAGGGCATGTCACCCTTGATACAAACATGTTTGTACAGGCGTTAGTTGATGCGGCCGCTAGTTCCATACCAAGGGTAGGTGGGAGAGTCAACAAGACTTTAAAATATTGAAAGCCAGGGAGAAGCGACTAATCAAACAGGCCAAAAAGGAAACCCTTACCACCTATGTGTCTGCGAACTCCACATCATCTATCTTAGAGGAGGTGTGGGATAAGATTAAAACCCTCTCTGCCAGAACGCCGTCGACACCAATACTAATGCCTTATTAGAGTTAGCAGACCCGTGAGAACCCCCTGGCTGAGGCTTGCGGCGCCAGCTTCTCCTCCCCAAAGAGGCGAAACCTCAGAAATACCAGCCACTCGCACAGTCACAAAACGTGCAGTGCTGTTTCCTCTTTTTTCTGACTAAACCTTTGGTCATATGTAATGACCTATAAGTAATTAAATTTGTATACTATTTACTCACATAAATACCTATTGCTTTAGTTTGAAAACGTGTGAATAAGAATTTTTTTTAAAAATTCCAAGGGAATAAGGTTATATTTTCTTCTAAAATGCAACTTCAGTATGATTATGCCAACTTTATAGATTATTATAAATTAGAAAGTTTGATAGAATTTGAAATTTGAAGAAAATCGGGTAACCGGAAGTGTGACTTTAATGGACAGGTTTTTGAGTTTTTTTGAAGTCGCGAAAACGGAAATAACGATTTTCTTTATAATATAAATGTTTACTTTAAAAGTATATAACACGTTTATTTCAAACACTTTCCATAAAGATAATCTATCAAATTATTTAAGCCCTGTTTGTCATCTGATGATTCAAAATAATAGAGCAGTACTGTTGGAAGATTGCTCTGTCTGGATAGTTTATGAAAATCGTGTAGTACCTAATTTATACCTCTGGTCCGGCCATTATTGCGGTTAAACGACTGTTGGAATAAACTGAGTTATTAGATTAGATTATTATTATAAAGGGGATGTGCACTGCGAGCTGAAAGATCTATTGTGCCCCCGGAGCCTTCTCACTGTGCATTACTATTACCGGACAGTGAGCTGTAGAGGCTCCTAGGAAAAGAAAAGCTAAAACAGCACTATTGGACTTGAACCCAGGATCTTCGCGTTGCTAGTCCAGCCGCTACCACTGAGCTAATCACTTCCTTCTTTCTTGATTTACGCCAATTTATTAATTCGTGACAAAAACCCTAGTTTTTGTACTGTGAAAGTCAATGTCTATAAAGGGGGATAATGTATGTAGTTTAGGTGCATCGTGTATTGTCCTGATGAAGTGCTACTGAGGTGGTAAACCCAAGTAACGGCATGCAACAGATACCACTTGCCACAATTAACTGAGTTTATAAACGGTACTAAAAGTCGTAGGACTGAAGATCAACGAATATAAACTACATTTTAAAGTGTTTAAATTTATACAATCCCAGATAAAAATGAGGTTTGAACTATAATCATAAAATCGGAAAAAATCTTACTGTAAATATGGCGGATAAATAACTTTCAAAAGTTACATAAATGCTCATGATGGAGGGGGATATGCCCTGTCTAGAGCCCGTCAGCGTATTAGGATTCCTCACGGATTTTAACCTGGTGGAAGTTTTGTAGTATGGATGTCCTGTTGGGCCATCTGTTCGGGTGCTGTGGGTAAACATGCTGCGCTACCCAGGGGGCATCACACAATAGATCAAATGTCGCAGCGCAATGGCCCCCTTCAAAAAAAAAAAATGCTCATGATTGTTTTTTTTAAATTTGCTAATAATATTATACTTACAGCAGTAATTTGCAATAGTGGAAAAATTATTAACACCTTAATATACTTGGAGCCAATCATTTGTATTTACCTTCTTTTAGTTTACAATTGAATACGATCCTTGATTAGATTTAATTTATTTTATATTCACCATTCTAAAAAAAAAAATAAAGCAGTTATCTTTTTATTATTTCGTCCATTTATAATTAAATCATCTTATCACTGTTTTTTAAACAATCACTTCTTTTGTCAATTGTTATAAAAATTTTGTACAATGGTTAACTTTATGACAAATAAAATATTGAATGAAATCATCACAATAATATTTTCTATTTTATGGACTATTCATACCACACAATTTCAATCATTTTATAAATATTTGTATTGTTATTAAAATTTAAATGGACACATTAAAATTATAAATTTTATGTGAATAAATGAATTGCGATGTTATACTGATTCCAAAGAAATAAACCTAGAATTATTATATTTTACTAAACGGCCATCTTGTGATCCATTTGATTTCCAACGAACTACCAGGATTAATCCCTTTAGTTGCCGAATTATTTTAGTTTCTAGTATCTATAAATACCCCCTAGAATCACTGATATTGCGGTCAGACTCTAGAAAATGAGAACATGCTGATGCCACCTCATCGTAATGATATTATCGAAGCTCACTAATCCTATCACATATATTGAAACAAGTAGCTGGAAAATTAAACAGGGTTTGGGTTTTTATACAATTTTTAACTTTGCCTCCCCCTCTGTTAACCACTTTCATTTTTTAGCTCCCTTAAATCTTATAATAGAACTTTAAATTTTTTTTTTTTTATTCCAAGCTTGAAGAAAATTGGTAAATTATCTCAAACCTAGTAAGTAAGAAAGTTAATCAATTTAGTACTCATTTTTTTTCACTTGTGTTACTGCTGGAAGACGAAATATTTCGATCGTGTCAAAGTTTCGAAATTGATTTTTCCTCAAAAATACATATTTTGGGGAAGCTGAATGTGAACAAATTATTTCGCGAATGATCTAATAATGAATGCGTGTTATATAATATTTGAACGATATATCCCAAAATCGGAAATCATAGGAAGCTCAAACTAGGTTCCGGTCAAACTCCATGAACCGGCTAAATAGTGGTAAATCACTTGCCACATTTTTTTATAGCAAGCGCAAGTAAACGTTTGTAATAACTTCATTTCAAAGAAAATCTATCCAATAACTTGTCTCCAAGAACGTTTATCTAGTGGCTAGTACACTCTCCTTGGTGCGAGAATCTAGTGTTCGATTTCTGTGAAGGTAACGACAGTGTTGACTCAGTATTGTTAGAAAAAATGGGGAGCTGCGAATAGTATCCAACCTAGATAGGAAATAATTACGAGTGAGAACCCGAATACTCTCGACTGATGATCGTCTCGATTTTTTAGATCGAAACTGTACAATCTGTTTTTGCTCTGTGTTGCCAGCTAGCTCATTCGTGGGTTTTTGGTGATTTGAGTCGTTTTACGAGTAAGATATAAAAGAAAAAAAAAACGCTGGTTGTGCACAATATATAATATATAAAGTACTTAGTACTCACAATTAGTTGTGTAGTCGTTTAATGTCAGGGGGTTTAATATGCAACTATGAGCCCGGTCAATAGTAATTGTTCACCCATTCATACAGAAATGCCATAATTTTATCTTTTAAGTTCCCAGGGCCATTTTCATGAAAAACATTTGAGTTTCCGGGTTGAAATCGCGTGAGTTGTTTGCTAGAAACCGACTTTTCGCCCATATTGCAATGTCTGCTTCAGGATTGTTACACCTTAAAAGCTAATGGTGCAATGAACCTTGATTAGGGCATGGTCTTTTCCTCCGCCTTAAGTTTCTTTACCTGAGGAGGCTGTTTGTCCCTATTGAAGAGCGTAGTTATTGGTCACTACGTTGGTCAAACGTGCTAACAAGATTGCCGAGCCAACGCAGTTGCCCAAAGAAAAAAATCGTCTTCGGCAGGCTTTAAACAAAATTGAGTACAAATAGAGGCTAATAACTACATTCTTCATACGGCCAAACAGCACCTCATATAAAGAAACCTGAGGAGATACAGGTAAGAAAAAGAAAACTAAAGCTATCCCTCTTATAATCGCAAGGATTTTCGGAGAAGATTTCTGAACTCCTACTTAGGCCCAATACAACAACCATTCATGGAACGGACAGAAAAATGGCCCAAAACAGATATCCAGTGCAAAAAAGTGGGGCCATGTGATACCTATTTTGGGGAAAAATACATAGGTCAGACTAAAAGTTTAATGACAACTCTTCTTAAAAAGCATATTCACTGAGTAAGGCAAAACAAAACGGTAGGGCGCTCTCGAACCCATGACATCCCAAGTAAACAATTATTACCAACGTGAGAAGGAGGGATACGGTCTAAATAGAGACGAAACAGAACATGACTTCTCCTGCTCAGGGAAATGAGAGAAAAGCAAGAGAAAAACGTTCAGTGGAAGGGTCGATTGACGGGTTCTGCCCCACTTTTTTGCACAACATAGCGGCCAGCCTCATATATTTTGTCGACAACCTAATACGCCTAGCCCTACCTTTCCTCCTTATTCCTCACACCAACTACCCTCACTCATAAATCCAACATCCAAACCAATGCCTCCATCTTCTCTCTACCCCTTCAACGTCTCCACTCTACACCTAAGCCATGTATCGAACTATTTAGAAAGCACCAATTTTTTACTCCCCCTCTCCAAAGGACGAAGAGGTGTTTAAATTATTTTTTTCTCTTTGGTAAACTTCTTCTTCTGTACGATTTCTAATAGGTTTTCTTAACATAGATACCTGAACTTTGATAAACCCTATTCGTTATTTTCTTTCTCATCCGTTAGCAAGCTTTGGAACTAGTTTGGTTCTAGCAAGGTTGGTAAGAGCTCTGGGTATGGTGATTCTTTCTCGCGACATCTTATGTTGTCTAAAAATTAAGCTGAGGTCACTGGCGATCAAAGCTTTCTCAGTGCACTGCGGCGGTTAAGACAACAGTGCCCATGACCGGACAGGTGTCTTCAGAGGGTCCCAGGAAGAAAAAATCTAAGGGAAGCACTGCTGGACTCGAACACGGCACCGCCGCATTACTAATTCAGTGCGCTACCTCTGAACTAATCCCGCCCCTTGCTTTACCATTACAACTAAATTTGATAGAAATAAATGATGAAAGAAGGGATTGACTCAGTGTGATTAGCTGTGGTTTTGGGTTGAGTGGCTGGCTGCCCTTGGATTATTTTCCTAGTAGAAGCCTCTTCAGCTCACTATCTGATGATAGACAGTGTTGTCTACAGCGAAAGAACACTGTTCAGTGGCCGGTATTGCATTGAAGGCTACGGGCCCAATGATCGAGGCCCCTTAAAAAAAATAAAATTTTTGTTAATGACCCATATTTATTCGTCTTTGTGGAGGGAGAATGTGTAGTTATAAAAAAAATGTTTATTTTTATTTTCATTTTTAATTTCTTAAAATATTTAACGTAAATGACAATATTGTCCATTAATTTTCAGTTTGTTAGTCAACTCGTCAGACAAACTGTAGATTCAATATCTATTAATTTAATTATTAATCATTTCTGTAAATCTGTTTGAAAATGTAAAACTAATGTTTATTAGTGCGCTAAAATATGTCACTGTGACGTGCTACGCCATCCTAACAAGGCAGAATGGAGCCCTACTTAATGCATATTACTTCCATGAATCCCCACCTATTATTATTATTATTTTAATTTAAGGCGCGTCAACATCTATGATCATTGGCGCCCAGAACCTTCTCACTGCACTGCCAGCCTCCGAACTGTGTTCTCTCGTTACAGACAACACTGTCCATCACTGAACTGTGAGCTGTGGAGTCTTCTAGGAAGAAAAAAATTTAAAGGCAGGACACCTGGACTCGTACCCGGATCCTCTGCGTAGGAGAGTCCAGAACGCTAACTACGTAGCTTTTCCCTTCCCTGCCTGCTTATTAATATTTTTATTTAATTTACTTCTGACCAGCGTACATGCTCTTTAGCGGAAGGCATACAATTGACTATTAAAAGAAGCTCTCTCTCTTGTTGGTTGCTAGTTGGACATTTTGAGCACATTTGTACTCAAATAGCGCCTTACTCTGTGTCAGAACTAATAATATCGTAAGAACTTATGCAATAACCACTTTTGAATGGACAATTCTGCCCGTATTCAATAATGACTGAAATACTTGAATATTTGCCGATCCTTAGGTCTAACTTTCATCTTGTAAAACGAATTTTCCTAATAAATCTTGAATTTCACTATAGAAAATCGTAGTAGTATTATAAAAATTGAATCAATTATTAAAAAGTTATTTTTTATGAAATCAATTCATTTTTTGGCGGTAATTTCTTTTCATAAGTCGTCAAACTGCGAACACATCTCTTGTAAATAATTTTGATATCTTTTCATCAAATATTAGTATATTATCTCTTTATATTTTTCATGCGTTTTTAGTACATTTGCTTTGAATTATACAGATTGCAAAACTTTTGCCTGTCTTCTATACATTAGAAAAAAAAAAATTGCAACGAAAATAATTAGAATAGTTCGTCAGTGATTAGCAAAATTGATGATCAGTGGCGAATATGAAAATTGTAGGAAGCTGCATATATACAAACTGATAGATTTCATCCATATTTTTTCCCCAAAACAGAATGAAAATGCCTTGACAAAACACTGAGCATACATTATCTGCGCTATTAAAGTTTAATTATAATGTATGCTTTGTGATGGATGCCAGAAATATAGAAAAATATTTTATTTGTAATATCAAGAAAAAAATTTAACATTCGTTTGCAAAGGGACTATTCCAGGTAGAAGACCACCATTGTCTTTTAGAGTTTATAGAACTCGGTTAGCATTGTCTACCCCTTCTTCTCACAGGGGATGATTTGAACGAACTATTTTGTAAGGAGAAACCCCTTGCGTAGATATGCGTTAGATAATGCACAAGATATGGGCATCGATGCTACTGTAGATATTTACTTGCTCAGCAGCAATTAGCCAATCTTCCTGCCACCCCAACAATCAACCTGCTAGCCCCTTGAGAAATTTACAATTAATAAACAGTTTACCCACCTTCGATGGCGAAAATTCAGCCAGTGTGTTCGATTTCCTAGACCAAATTAGCCATTGCGCTAGCCTTTCTGGCTGGGACGACGCTGCAAAATAAGAAATAGACTCTCAGGTTCTGCAAAAATATTTTATGATACGCAATTACAACGCCAGGGTACAATTATAACGTATCCTCTAATTTCAAGCTACTTCTTGCCCGATTTTGTAAGGAGAAAACCCCTCTAGTCCTCTTACAACAAATGACTAATATTCAGTCTCTTCCCATAGACTCTCCTGAATCCTTCGCAGATAGAATTAGACATATCCAGTCCGCCATTAATTTAAAAGCTCAAGCTAATCTACTCGAGGCCTTACATTCTATTTTAGACAAACTGGCCACTGATGCGTCTCTGAAGTCACTTCCTCACCCGCCACGAACAAAGCTACCTCAAAAATTAGACGAAGCACTTTCTTATGCCAATGCTCTAAAAGAAGTACAGGCTTCGGAAACAAAGCCTACACTTTCGTAGTCACCTCGAAAACTTCTAATCCTCGCACACCCTTATGTCCATGTCGTTTCTGCGGATAAATGCATTTCCACAAAGAATGCCCACATCGAAATAAAAATCAGAAACCACCATTAAAACCTACTCTTACTCGAAGAGTTTTCTATGTATTAAAGAATAGGGCCTGCCGCCATTCTTCCGGTCCACATTTTGACGTGGACTGCACAAGTAAATTTCGACCAAAACCCCGCACTAACTCTGGCAAAATGCCTAACAATTTTAATATTCCTAAAAATTTTGATCGCGGAGTATATAGTAATAATCGCTATAATAATAATAGAATAGAATAGAATAGAATAGTGTTTTAATGACAAAAAAAAATACTTACAAAGAATTACAAAAATAAAGTAACACTTATAAGACAATGGACATCTGTCCGTCTGCCAAGTTAGCCAAATAATAAACTAAAATTTACTTTTTACATTATTAAAACAAATTATAAATCCATAATATTCAATATAAACCAATAGTTAACATTTTTTTATTTTATTTTTTTTTTTATTTATTTTTTTTTTTATTTTTTTTTAAACTAAACAAATGATGCATCAAGAATATACCGTGAAAAACGAGAAAGAAAATATAATGAAACACATCGTAAGCAGAAGTTTAAATGACAACATTTAATGGCCTATATTCAATCTACTCATTATCAATTAAAAATTGTCTGTACACAGCCGCCCTGCTAACGAATTGATATAGGCCGCACCAATTTTGGCCGCTCAAAATGCCGACCACTTCCTCCTCCGTAAACCGCGCCTTCCCCAACCATCTCACTCTATATTCACTTAAAATGGGACATACACCTATAAAGTGGTACCCATGTTCTATCACCCGCCAATTGCATAGAGTACACAGACCGGCCCCAGCGCCAAAAGGCCTATAGTTTAAATCCAACAATTGACATCTCGACCGAAACAACACTCTCATAAAATGAAGCTTATTGTTATCCGACAAGTATGTCTGATAACATTCATTAGGCCATAGTTTGCTATACAAAGAGTAGTGCTGCGATCGCGATGCCACTGCCACCCAGCTTCTTTTAGACGCTTCCTCAATTTGCCTAATTAGACTTCCCGCGAACTCTTTATAATTGTCGTCATCTATACACAGATCGTACTTACGTGCCAGATCAAGCCACTCTTTATACCAAAATATTTTCTTACGAATTATTTTTTGGGCTATACGTCTTGGTAATCGATCCTCCGGCAAATTAAGGATTTTTAAAATATAGTTAAAATGCAGCTGTAGCGTGTATAGAAACATAAGGTTCCGGCCAGTCTCCAAATGAAGCATATAATTGGGCGTAAATGGGGGGAGTCCGAATAATTTCTTTATAAAAAACCGATGTAATTTTTCCACCTGCTCCACCTCTGTATAACCCCAAACCTGAGCTCCATAACATATAACCGCCCGTGAGACAGATTCAAAAAGGGTGTACCTGGCAGATAGGGGCACTTCATTTTTAACTATATAACTGGACCAGGTAGTATTTATTCCAATTTTAGCAGTAGTCAGCTTTTCATCGAAGTGTCTTTTTAACACTAACTGTGGCGTAACTCCAATACCTAGGTATTTATAAAAGTTTACCACCTCAATAGCTGTTCCTTCCCAGGTCCAGTGTTCCCGTCGTGCCAACTTACCCCCATTTCGAAACACCATAATTTTTGATTTGTTTAAATTAATTTTCAAATTCCAAATCGCTGAATATTCGCAAAGTTTATTAATCATTCTCTGAAGCACATCGGGCTTCGAACTGAGGAGTACAATGTCGTCCGCGTACAAAAGGCATCTGACATTCATTTCTTCTATGTTAATCCCTCCACCAATATATTCCGGCACGTCATTAACGTATAGAGAGAACAGGAGGGGGAGAGGAGGCATCCTTGTTTTAGACCAAGCGCAGTTTTAAAACTTCGCGTTATACCCTCTCTGACCCAGACCGCTGATTGAGTGTCTTTGTAAAGTCCCTCCAATATATTAATAAATTTCGCAGAAACTCCCAAGCAGTGTAACCTATAAAAAAGAGATTCTCTCACTATGCTGTCGAATGCGCTTTTATAGTCAATAAAAAAACAATATACTTTCTGACGCTTCACAGATAGAATCATTTTAATAATATTAAACAAATTAAAAATATTATCGACAGTAGAATACTTCTTTCGAAAACCGGCCTGATACTCACACAAAATATTATTTTTAATGCACCAGTTTTCCAGTCTCCCTAGTAAGGTCCCTGTAAATAACTTTGAGATCGCATCTGCGAAAGATATACCCCTATAATTTTGTACGTCCTCAATTCCACCTTTTTTATACAAAGGGAAAATGATCGACTTCGAAAACGACGGTGGTACATTTCCTGATTCAAAAATATAATTAAAAATATTTAGCAATTCATTTATAAATGTTTGCGGAGCATATTTATAGAATTCAAATGGTATCCTATCAAGGCCAGGAGCCTTGTTAGTACCTGCCTTATTTAAAACGATATGTAATTCTGAAATATCAAATTTAGAATCCAAATATTCATCACTAAGCAGAGGGGCTGAGTACGAAAATAATGGAAAGTCGAAGCCAGGGTTCAACAAATTACGGAAATGATCATACCACACCTCTCCACTGATATTCGGACTACTTACAAAGTGTTTTTTTCTAAATACATTAATTAGTGACCACATTTCTTTCGTGTCCCTAACTGTTTTAAATTTTTTATTTAGCATATCAAAAAACTCCTTACGTTTATCTCTACATATTTTTTTATATTGTTTTTGTGCCTCTAAGTATAACTGTTTGTGCCTCTAAGTATAACTGTTTGTGCCTCTAAGTATAACTGTTTGTGCCTCTAAGTATAACTGTTTGTGCCTCTAAGTATAACTGTTTGTGCCTCTAAGTATAACTGTTTGTGCCTCTAAGTATAACTGTTTGTGCCTCTAAGTATAACTGTTTGCCTCTAAGTATAACTGTTGTGCCTCTAAGTAAACTGTTTGTGCCTCTAAGTATAACTGTTTGTGCCTCTAAGTATAACTGTTGTGGCTCAAGTATAACTGTTTGTGCCTCTAATAACTGTATTGTGTGCCTCTAAGTATAACTGTTTGTGCCTCTAAGTATAACTGTTTGTGCCTCTAAGTATAACTGTTTGTGGCTCTAAGTATAACTGTTTCACATAGTCAGAATTATTTTTACGAAAAATATTAAGTAATTTGAAAGAACGTGTTCTATATTTTGTACAAACACTATCATACCATTTCTGTTTATGAACGGGTCTAAAGGTTTTAACTTGTTTACCAAAGCATGCAGAATCTCTTACCATATAGTAAACACTGTTTATTGCATTTTGTATACTGTCTGAAATTATTACATGATTATTATTACATCTATATTCCAATTTTCTTTTATAAAATAGTTCATCATTTTTAGACCAAATTAACTTAGGCAAAAGTGGTAGTATATCATCGCAGTTCGATCTATTCCGCAAATAAATAGAAATACATATTGGCATGTGATCAGAAAAAATTGTACTATTTACACTAAAACTTCTTATGCAGTGCAAAATATCAAGAGATACGCAACAGATATCGATAACTGAATTACCTGGCCCGCCTATAAATGTAAATTCGCCTTCAGAATCATCGGCTGTTCTTCCATTTAATATTAACATGTTAAAATCGTCACACACCTCCAAAAACTGTTTACCCTTATTATTCAGAACTTTATCTTTGGATTTCCGTTTTACATTGAAATAATAAAAATTATTTAAAATGTTCCCAGGTATGATTTGCATATCCGCAAGTCTGGCATTTATATCCCCTATTATTATGTACCTGAAATCTGCATGTTTGTTTATAAAATCAGAAATTTTTTTAAAATCACTGTCCCAGCTACTGACATTTAAATACAGAGGAACTATATAAAATTTCGAATTTTCATTATCACATCTGATTACTATCATACCATCCATTTCAACAAAATTCAAAAATTTAGCGCAAGGTGAAACAGTTTTTATACCTATTATACTTCCGCCTTTACCTCTACCATATCTATTAGTTTTTTCTGCTGGGACCCATCGTAAACTATAGCCCGTAAAATATTTTTCATATAAACATATATCTTTTTCAACTACAAACGTTTCTATCAAATGTATTACATCATATGTCTTAACAAAATTTAAAAAACCGATTTCTTGTATTTTTTGTTTTAATCCGCATATATTATATGACAATAAGTCAAAATAAAAATTATTTCTTACATTATCTTCTCTTCTTTCTTTTACCTGGCAGACTGCACTTTCTCATACCATAGAACCTGTATTCCCTGGCGCCGCGATAACTGAAGTACCAGCGGGTATCTGGAGCTCTTTTGTCCTCGTGTCACCCTGAATATACTGCTGACGTGGAATCATCATACTTGTTCCAGCTGCTTTTTCTTTTTCATGTACCAGTTTGTGGATGTAGCCTCTTAAATCGCATTTAAACAATTCATTCAACTTGCTTACTCCACACACACCATCCAAAATAAGCCCATTTTTTTCGCACCACTGAAAACGCATTCCATTTACGAGCATACTATTCAGCCGAACGTTTATTCTTGCACCTTTATCAATTAACTTTATCTGCTTCCTCACAGCCAACAACTTGTTGTGTTTATAGCGAACACTTGGTATCATATCCTCATGAATCGAAAACTGAGTACCTCTTAAAACTCTACTTTTTCTCAGAATAAATAATCTATCTTCCGCACAGGCGAATTCCACTACAAGTATTTTTGCTTCTTTTTTGCCAATGTGATATACGTAGGGGATATTCACCTCCTCCCTCACACCAAGCATATTAATGCAAAACGTTTTAACTTTTTGAATATAATTATCACTTTCAGCACATTCTATACCTCTAAAAACGAGATTGCTTTTTCTTAAATTTTGCATAACGTATTCCAGCCGGTTACTCACTTCTGCATACTTTGTTTCCACATCGTTTAATCTTTGTTTTATTTTTACATTTTCATCAACAATCAAATCACATTTAGCGTTAATCTGCTTAATATCTCCTTTTAACTCATCTTTAACCTCATGTAAAGAGGAGTCAAGAATACCTTTAAAAAATTCTTTCAACTGACTAACAGACATTTTTCCTACCTCCCCCATCTCAACACCTGCAAACTGTTGTCGTTTTGTCTGCGATCCAGCACTTTGTGGCGATGTTTTTTCTCTTCCTGGTAGACCCTAATATAATCAGAATAATAATAATTATAACGAAACTAGTAATAACCTCCAAAGTAGGCCCACTTGCCAGTATTGTTCAAAATGGTGACATTCGGCTCGTAAATACTTCCAAATACAGCCCAAAACGAGTTAGCCCTCAGTCGCTTTCTCGAACACCTGATATTGACCACGGCTATCATACCTACTTCCATCAATCCTGAATAACCAGGTAATACCTAATTATGGCATCACGTCCCTTCATTTGCTTGCGGACAATGTCGAAAATTCCAAATTTTCTGGCGAATCCATACTTTCGCAATTAAAAGGCAATTTCCAATTAATACTTGATAGAGATTCCTTACACTAAATAGGGCAATTATTATTTGCATACGCTGACAGTTAATAAATTCAACATTCAATTTTCAAATAGACTCAAACACACCAATTTAATAATAATCGCTAAAAAACTCTGTAACTAGCCACCAAAGTTCAGTGCCACCTCCCGCACACAATACATAACAACCATACATTGAATCACTTGAAATTATTATTCTCAATCTGTCACACTTTTAAACTCTACTACATACTACACCACATGTAAATGTTATTTGTAAGAATTTTGTTATCCCTAAGAACAAAAATGTTTAGTGTATTGATATATTTAATTTAGTTGTTCCAATTATGGACATATTATTTTTGTTTCATCACTGACAACTCTCGTATCACTAGTTATAAATTTATTCAACCATTTGGTGTTTGTAATTATTGCATTGCATATTTCAATATTTTTAAATAACAATTTATTTTATTTTGCAGCAACCAAGATGACCACGTAAACTTGTTTGATATTTCTGATATGTAATATTATGTTTAATACTGATCTGTTTAATTAACACATTTTTTCTGTTGCAGCAACGACGATTTCAATCCTGAAATTAAGAATTTTGCAACTGTTTGACATTTCAATTCATTTAGTATAAATTTTTGATCATGATATACTTTTAATAATTTATATTTTTTTGCAGATTTAATGTTGTAAAGCATTAAGCCGATATTTGTTGAAATTATTATTTATAATATTTTTATAATAAAGTTAAATAATATGAAATACCTATCCATAATATTGTTATGTTAGCTGTTAAAATTTAAATTTATATAACCACTCCTGACTAACAATTTTCTTTGCGTTGTTAGAAGTTTAGTTTTTCGGGAATAGTTCCCTCGTTTGAATTTTGGTTTAGCTTTGCCGTAGTGTTTATCGCGAATATAAACTTCACCTTCGGGGATTTCCATGTTTTCCCAGTTTGATTTAGCGTGTTAGTCCGAGTTTCCTTTTTTTTTTTCAATGATTTCTTTGAGGGCGCGAGTTATCAGTTCTCTGTCATCGTTCATCGTCATCTTTAACCTTTTGTTCCAGGATCAGGTCTTGTGAGTAAGGTTAGTTTGAAGTCCAAAAGTTATTTCATTTGCTGTCATCTTTAAATTAGAAACAATGACATTGTTATAGGCTATCAATCCAAGTCTTAAAATTTTGGTGATGGAGTAGTCTTTTTCGTGTTTTATTACGTTCATAATCATAAGTGTTGAATGGGCTCTGTTTATTAGTCCATTGGAGTCTGAATGGTTTGGGGTAGTGAAGTATATTTGGGGATTTTATTATATTTTAGAAAATTTTCGACTGTCCATTTTTGAATTCGGTTCCGTTATCAAATTGGATAGTTTTAGGGCAAGGGAATAAACTTAAATAGTTTTCCAAAGAATTGACGATTTCATTTGCAGAGGAGGTTCTAATTAAATACCGTACAGTTTTTTGGAGAAATAGTCTATGAGTGTGAAAATTTGTTTATCGTTATAGTGCAGTATGTCCCCTTGAAGTTTCTCAAAACGTTTGGAGGGAGTAGGTGTAATTTCGTAGATTTGTCGGATTGGCCTACGTTCGTATTTTACTTCTTTGCAGAGAGAGCAATGTTATATGTTCTAGCCTTTTCGGCCAGTAGTATCGCTGGGATAAGTTATTGTAGACAGGACACCATATGTGTGGTTCGGTTGTAAGTATTCGAGGCAGTATTCTTCTATGTCTTTAGAGTATGGGTACCTAGTATACCAGTTGTATCTAGTTTCGTTAAAAGGTTTTTCGATTAGTTTTCATTTCAGGGTTACCGCGGGTCAGGACAATTTGGAATTTTTCTATGTTGATACAGCGGGCTTTGTCGTCTACTATTTTGTTTTACAGTTAGAGGATTCTTGAGAATGCTGTGTTTCTAAATTTTCACTCTCTTCTTTGGCGGTAATGTTTAAGGTTCTAGCTAAGTCTTCTATGACTTCTCCACTATTTTCAGGTGAAGGGGCGGAAGGAATACGTCACGATTTCGTCTGGATTTGGAGATGAGGTTTCTAAGGTATTTAAATTTTGTTCTTCAGTTGGATTTCGTGATAGGGCGTCTGGTGCTACGTTAATCTTTTCCTGTACATATTTGATGTCAAAGTCAAAGTCGGCTAGTTGTAGTTTCCATCTGATGAGTTTAGAATTCGGTTCTTTCAAATTATGTAGCCACTGTAATGGTCTATGGTCAGTTTGTATAGTAAATTTCCGTTTGTAGATATAAGGTCTAAAATGTCTGCATGCCCACACGATCGCTAACAGTTCTTTCTCTATTGTGGAGTAGTTCTCTTCTTGTTTGTTTAGAGTACGGGAAGCAAAGGAAATAGGGAGGTGTTTTCCGTTGAAGTTCTAGATAGGACGGCTCCTTTTGCGTAGTTGGAGGCATCTGTGGTGAGGATAAAAAGTTTCTCAAAATTGGGCAATTGTAGAATGGGACTGTTTTGTAAGAGGGATTTTAGAGTTTCAAATGCTTGTCTATAGTTGTCTTTAATTATTATATCTCTGTCTTTCCTTAGTGAGAGTGTTAGAGGTCTGACTATCTTGGCATAATTCTTGATCATTTTCCTGTAGTAGCCTGTAAGGCCAAGAAATTGTTTGATTTGTTTTTGTGTTCTGGGAAGTGGGAATTTGGCTATAGCTTCTAGTTTTGCTGGGTTAGGTTGTATACCTTTGTCGGGATGATGTGTCCTAAAAAGAGAAGTTCTCTTTTGAAAAATTCTGTCCTATCGAGTTGAATTTAAAATTGTGTTGTTTAAGTTTGTCAAAAACAGTCTTAAGGTGTTTTATATGTTCGTCCAAACTATCTGAGAATATGATAAGATCGTCCATGTATACTAGTACATTAGGGATTCTGAAGAAAATGGAGTTCATTGCCCTTTGGAAAGTTGGAGAGGCATTTTTGAGTCCGAAAGCCATGCGTAGGAATTCATAATGTCCGTTTTCTGTGGAGAATGCTGTCTATTTGAGGGTAGTTTTTTAAAAATTCTATTATTTTTTTTTTCTGAATTCATGTGCTCAGTCTGAATTAAAAGAGGGATTTCATTTTCTATCTCTCTTAAAATAGAATCACCAGACATTTCGGGACAATTAGTCACTACTAGGTCGGGTATATTTGTACAAATTTCTTGAGGTTCGTCGATATCCATGGGTTCGGGGCAAATGGCCATTACTTGCTTGGATTCGACTTTGCATAAGATTTTATTATTAACCCTTTCATTGCTAAGTTACTGCAGAGTATTAGTTCTCTACATGCTAGACTGTCTCACTGGCAATAGTCCCCACCATGCTGAATTGTTTTCTCAGTCGTAGATGTTGCCCCACTCCTTGTTTACAACTCTTTAAGCTTTAAAATCCGCTCTTTAACTTTTTAAATCCCTATTTTAAACTTTTTAAATCTCTTATTTAATTAGTAACTGTCTAAATTTCCGGTGAATTAATTAATATTTATCTTAATATAATTCTATTAAAGGTTTGTTAAAAAAAAAAAATATACCAAAAAACAAAAAATTTTATTTAAAATATCTTAAACAAATATACAATTAAAAACGTAATAAAAAACACTAAAAAGAAAATTAGAATGTTTGTTTAGTGTGATATATCTCGAAATACGGCACTAAACACAAGCATTGGTTGCAATTTTCACAATAGTATCTAAACGCAATAAAAACTAATGTATACTCAAAAATTATAACCAAAATACTAAAAGTGTAATAGAAAATTATATTGAAAAATTGCAAAAGAGAAGTTATTCAAACAGACGCAAACGTTAGAATGACAAACAATTGGTTGTTATCAACAGTAGGTACAAGGGTTGTTTGGAAAAGGGATGGTAATAAACCCAAGAAATTTGCCGTCAAAAATGTCGCAAGGGATTACTGCCTTCTTTTATTTTAGTATAACACAATAGGCAAAAGAAACTATTCTGAAAATTGTACAGATGTGGATGGGAGATTTAAAAAGGAAGGCGCAATTATGAGAGACTAGCTAAAAGGCCTGTTGCCATCTGTTGCCATTTAAGTGAAATAAAAATATTCTATGGATGCCTATGGATGTATAGATGTCGCTGGAAGAAGTAAAAAAATATACATTTTCATGTAGGAGTCGCAAAGATACGAAAAAGCATCAAACCACATATATGGTATTAGCCTGTGGGAGAATGCTAGACCAATACACATTAATGTGGTATTAGCCTGTGGGAGAATGCTAGACCAATACACATTAATGTGGTATTAGCCTGTGGAGAACGTCAAGTGTACCCCACATTAATGTGGTATTATCAATGAAAGGGTTAATAATATTATAAAGACCTTCTTTTATTATGACTTTATCATTTATTGCTATATTTTCATTAATTAAACAATACTTTAGTTCTTTATTCTTTACAGGTATTTCTATAAAATTAACTCTTTGCTCTAATTTTATTATATTTGAATTATTTTCAGGAATATTAAGTGCAAATTTTAGGGGAATTATACTTTGGGGGTAGGAAAGGATATTATTATTTAGGTCTATGCTCAAGCTGAGTGCTTGCATGGTTTTGTGGCCTAATAGGATGTCGTACTTGTCGGAGAAGGGAAATAAATGAAATTTGGTTTCTAATTTTTCGTTGAATGTATCAAAAATATGACAGTGCAGGATTTCTTACCATTCTTTTTGCCAGCGGATGTGGCTATTATAAACGGGTCATTGGATAGTACTGCGTCAATTAAGATAACTTTAGGGTTTATATAATTTTCAGACGATCCAGTGTCAATTAGCCATTTCAAGCCAAATTTGTCTTCGAAGTGAGGCAGGGATTTGTTCACTAAATTCAGGTTGAATTCGGGGGGGCTCTCTTGGGTCAACGTCTAAAAAATGATCGAATTTTTCTGTGTTTTTATCTATAGTATTCTCTAGAGGGAAAGTCTACTTTCGTATATGTTATTTTGTACACAAGAACTTTCAGGGTTATCGTAATTTTGGCAATGAGTTAATTCATAAGGAGAAAAATAGTCTTAATCTAGGTCGATTAAAGGGATGATTACGATTATTTGGATTCATTGGTTGCCTAAAATTTGGTCGTTGTTGTTGTTGCAGTTGTGGTTGTTGCCGTTGTTGATAAAATGAAGTTTGGGGGATTTGTTCTGTAGTCCTAGGATTAAATTCAAAGTTTTGTTGGTAGTTGTAGCTAGGAGCACGATTCATGGGGACGTTTGGAACGATGTATTGTGGATTCGGTTTATAAAGATGTTGGGGTTGGTTGAATTGGTTTTGTTTCCTGAAAGGTGGATTGGGCTTTTTGGGACCTTCTGGAGAGTTTAAATTAGCTACTATAAATGAACATTTGTTGTAAATTATACTTCTTACCTCATCTAGTGTACTAGGGCTGAATATCATGATGTGATTGCTTAATGTAGGGGGCAGGCATTAATATATGTGAAAAATTACTTCTTTATCTACGCGAGTTATGATTTGTTTCAAGGCATCAGCTGAAAGTCAATCTAATTTTAGCCTAATGTAAACTAGATTACGTAGTTCATGTATTCTATTAACAAAATCAATGGGAGACTCTCTAGAGTACATTTTAGTTTGTAAAATTTCATCTTTAAGTATTTCATAGGATCTTGAGTCGGCAAAGCTCTCTTTTAACAATTTTAATAAAATTAATAAATGTTCTGTATTATTAGAGAGGAGTATATTTCTTGCGGGTCCTAATAATTTGCTTTTTACCTTTATGAAGAGAACATTGTGGTCATAATCTCTTTCAACTATATTTTCCGCACAGACGGTAGAGTATGCACTTTCCACAACAAAAAAATGCTAATTCAGAAGGATTTCCATCAAAATAAGGTATATGATCATAATCTTCTTTAGAAATTCTATAATTAATTTGTGACATTTCGGGGATGGTTTCTTTGGGGAGAACTATTTGGATGGTTTAAGGATAGATGAGTTACACTTCTCGAGAGTTGCTGTTGGTTCGCCAGTTTGACTTTCTTCTAGAGTCTGAGGGTTGTTCTTGCTCTTCTTGTAGGTAAAGATGCCGCGAATGAGACACTGATGTGTGAGCTTAAAGTCCTTCTTGTACACCGTAGGACAATTGGTCGCACTACTAGACTTTAGCCTTCGCGGTCCCTGTTCGGGGCCAGTTATGGAGTGATAGACCGTAAAAACCTTTTTACAAATTTTTATTTTGTAACACATACATCAAATTAAATACTGGCTAACACTGTATGTAACTGCATGTAACTCTAAGTAAAAAGTAAGTAAGCAACTGCCCTACTATTGTACAAGTAGGAGTATATATATATATTGCAAGCTTTTGCTGACTCAGTAAAGGTTGGTCTCTGTCACTTTGATATTAAATAAATATAAGCAAAGACTGGGAATAGTTTGTCATTCTCCTGGAATATAATTTAATAGTGTTAGCAGATTATACTGTATAACAGCAAATATTATATTTATATAAATATTGTATTAAAATAAATTAATTATTATATTAATTAAATTCAATTATTTAATTATTATATAAATTAAATATTTTATTACATAAATATTATATTTTACATATAAGAACCAATTTTATAAATAGATTTCGGAACAGCAATCGGTCTATAATATCAGCAGCTTAGGACCAATTCTGGCTAATATTATCATAAATGGCTTAATAGAAAAATCCAGTCCCAAACTTCATTTTAAAATGCCCTTTGTTAAAAACATGTAGGTAATTGCCAAACAGCAATACTATCTAAGTAAACACAATTCTCGACAGATTTAATTCATTACATCTTCATCTACATTTTACTTACGAACTAGATGACAGTAGTATTATTAACTTTCTAGGCCTAACCATTATAAACGATGTTAACAATACTCTTAGATCTAACTGACACTCAAAAAACATACTTTCCGGCCGTTACCTACATTTCAAATACTCACATCCATATTCTCAAAAAATCAATTTTCTTAAAACTTGAGATGTGTGTTTTCCCTTAGTCATCCCTAATTTCATTAGGACAATAATAAAAGACTTTCTATAATTTTTTCTAACAATGGCTATGCACAGCACCTTATTAAATACAACACTTAATGAAATACGTCATCTGCACTCACCAACACACGACGTTACGATAACATTTTCACTCATTCTCCTGATATTTCTGTTGGCCAACCTCCTAAATAGCTTTCTTTTATATACATTAACAAACTATCAAAGAAAAACTCTAAAATTTCCAGACGCTCTAATATCATTTTAGCCCACAAGCGCACTAACACTAGTAACAAGCTATACAACAAACTTAAGAGACCCTACTTCCACCAAATACAATCACACCTCGATAACAGATAGACTGTACACGATATTCAGTTGTTTATGTTGGTCAAACTACACAATACTCAAAGATAGAATGTACCAACATGAATACGATTGCCGATATAAAAATGACAAGACAACATTACTGCAGTGAAGAATCATTTTAAGGAAAAAATTCATAAATTTTTCTAAAACAAAAATACTAGCAAAAGAAATTAACAGGAAGAAAAGAAATATATTAGAAATGATATATATTAAAAAAATAAATTTTCTATTAATTTTCGAAATGATACTAATAATTTGTACTCACTGCATAACGGTTTTACAAAATAAGTTCTAGAATTCCCTTTCACCTACCCTAACTCTAAAAATTTCTAAAAATCTCTTTCACTTCATTGCTTAATCAACCCAACAAAATGAAATGAAATATAAATTTATTTGTTTTTTTTTTTAAATTACAATTCTCATGAACGTAGGAGACCAGCAAGTTACATACATACAAGATCTGTTTGTTTTTTTATGTGTCTATAGAAAGAAAATACAAAATACAAACAAAGCACAAAACCCTCAGATACAAAATTATAGATTATATGAACTAAATTATAGATTATACTTTCAGATTACACATCAAACAAACTCATTTGACATGGTCTTAATTAGTTTCTATACTCAAATTTTTACAATATTTTAGTTGGCTAAGTTTAATGAATAGTTCTTGAAAGCTGGTTAAGTTTTGGCATATCTGGGCAGAAAATTGAGAATTTATTTAATTAGGCAATACTACAGGTGGTTTTAGTTTTAAGTTTCTTGTATTTGATCTTCTAATTTCAACAGCCTTTACCAAACTAATGAGTGTAATATTTTATACCATATTCAGCTGCTCTATTAGGGTTCTAATAAAACTGCTATAACAAGGGTTGGTTATAACTACCAACATGAATATGATTTCAATTTTCATTCTGATTCGCATATCATTGAAAAGGTACTATGCAATAAAGCCAAAGTTAAATATTATTTTTAACAATCAAACAGGTTTTTACGTAAGTACACAATGATCTAATTTGATCAACACTAGAACAGTTCAATAAAGAATCTAATTTATCTAAACAGGTATTATGATCTATGAACTGATGTTGACTAAAGAATTTTAGTCTTTGGTTAGGAAAAAAATTTGCAATCAACCAAAAAGTGAGCAAGTGTGTCAGGCAGGTAATCAGAACAGAGCTTACAATTTATTAGTGTCCCGGCTAAATTTATACAGTTTATTTTTCAGGAGGATTCTTGGAAATTTTTTATTAGCCAATTTAAACTGTGACAGTATTTTTATACATTCAAAATCTATATTTAATATCATGTAGGAATCTTAATTATGAAAATTACTAATATAACTGTTGTATTTGCAATTATAAATTTTATTTATATCCAAACTTATTGGATGTAATCTATAAGAATTAATTAAACTATTTTTACTTTTCTTAACATCGTTATAATTATTGGCCTTCCAGAAATCTATCGCTCCTGTTTTTTTAAGTGAAATTAAAAGTAAACTGCACCAGTTAAAAGGAATTTGTTGACAGTATCATCCCTCTTGGGATACCCGTATCATCCATCTGAAGTATGACCATTCACAAATTTAGCAATCTTTAAAAAACTCAAGTTCCAAATGAACTCTGCCAGTCTTAAACCTTACCAAAGCATCAGGAGTTGTTCTAGGAAGCTGCAAAAAAGATTTGAAAAAGTATATTTGAACTTTATCGAGCGTGTCAGCAAATGAAGCTGCCCATACCTCGGCACAATACAGTAGCACAGTGGCGCCCATGGAGTCAAACAGTCTCTCTTTTGCATCCCACGAGTCGGACTTCTCCTTACGCAAAATCGGTTTGACTTAAGATGAGGCTGCAATTCCCAACAACTTACTATGGCCACTTGCTTTTTTGAAATTCCGTTGGCTGCGAAAGTAGCGACAAGATATTTAACTTGTTTAACAATTCCTATTTCATTTTGTTGGTAAAAAAACTTCCTATGCTTCCTCAGCTTTCCCCCCTTGTGAAAAGGTAAAACTTTTGTTTTATCCGTGTTTACGCTCAGAAGATTAGCATTACAATATTTTTATAAGAGATCCAATTTGAATTTAACATCCTGCCATGAGTATCCCAAGATCACGATGTCATCAGCGTACAAGAGCATTAGAACATCATCTCGTTCGTTTACGCTGACACCAATTGCACCATAGTCCCTAAAAAACCGAACTATATCATATACATATAGCGAGAACAGAAGGGGACTGAAGTTTTCTCCTTGGAGTAATCCCGCTTGCACTTTAAACTCACCAAGATATATAAAAAACACCATCTCTACATTCTCTCCCTTGTCTGAAACCGTCTTGCTCCTCAGGAATAATTTGCATACTCTCAACCTAGTTCATTAACCGCTTGTTCTGAATTTTAGTAAAGATTTTAACAATATTATTTATGAGGACAATCCCCCCTATAATTTGAAGGCTCGAAAGGGCCACCAATTTTAAACATCATTTTTAATTTAACTTTCCCCCATCTTACTGGAACTGTCTCTGTTAACCAGACAGTGTTAAATATATGTAACACATAATGAATCCAGTTAGCGGGCAACAATTTATAACACTCATTAATGATATCATCCGGCCCAGACGCTTTGAACAACTTGAGTTTATCTATACTATCAATTAGTTTTTCTAAGTCAAATGGATGACAATCAGAATTGTGTAAACAAACAGGAATAATTTCTTTATTATGCAGATTTGCAAGGAAGGATTCCCACAATTCAATACTAATGGGACATTTTTTGAAAATTTCTGTTTGTTTTTTCAGATCACCCACAGCAGTCCAAAAATCTTTACTGTTCTTTACGTTTCTTAGTTTTGATTTAGTAGATTCATAGTAACTTACTTTAGCTTTAGATAAAGTTTTTCTATAATGTTTTTTGGCTTGTAGATAGTTAAGAAGGTATGATTGTTCAAAATTATGTTTATAGCAAAGCTTATAGACATGATTTGGTTCTTTTTTTGCATCGAAACAGTCTTTATTACACCACGATTTGTCTTTATTGCAGCTACTGTTGATGTTATTAGAACGAATAGTTTTCACAGCGGTCTCTATTAATGCTTCTTCTATAGTTTTCTTCTAAATTATCATTTTAACTGTCGGCAGAACTACTAGTATGGTATATATTTCTGGAGTTATTTAAAAGTACACAAAACTGTTGCATGCAAGGGGGGGGGGGTCTATTAAAAACACTATAACCAATTTTCTTAGCACAAGGAAGAGAGAGGACATCTGGGTAAACATTTACCTTTAAAAGAATTGGTAGATGGTCAGATATTCCAGTTTGAGTGTTCCACACCTCGATTCAAGATATGATTCAAGAGTAAGATGATTAATCCAGACATGGTGGATCACACTACAACCGGTGGCACCAATATAAGTATAAGAAGCCTTCCCTGGTCAGTATAGTTTTCACATCGGGCCTATATTTGGTTGTTATGCACAATGCACAAACGTATAAGTGCGTGTAAAATTTTGAAAATTTGTCTGTTTATTCTTTGTGATTGATTGAAACAGGTAATATAATTTGAAATTGTTTGGTGCACCATTTTTTGAGACAAAAGTAAATTAAACTTGTTGAATTAACTGTAGTTACAGCGTATGTGTATTTGTTAAAACCGGACCTTGAGTTATTGAATATGTTTATTTGAAACTTTATTTATTATGAATAATAAACAGGTAAGCATTGAAGAGCAAGGTGGCGGTCCGTGCGTCGATAACAGTACTACTGTAAGTGATACACTGCTTACTAGTGTAGGGGTAGTGAACCCCCACCACTCATCCACACTAGCGAGTGAACCCCCACCACGCATCAGAGAGAAAGAGCCCCTCTCGAGAGAGAGGAGAGGAGAGGCCACTTGGATATATACGAGAGACAGAGTCAAAAAGAGATATTCTGTTCACAGTCTCACACTTGAATTGTACACATCGTTTAGCCACGTCAGTCAGTCTGTTCAGTTCTTGTAGTGTAAAGTATACAGTCCTTGGCAGTCAGTCATATACATATATATCAATTATATATCTTATACCGATATTGAGGTGTTATTTATCTATCAACATCTACAACCAACATCTCCTCCTACAACCATTACATTGGTGGCAGCGCTATCGAAACCCAGCCATTTCTCATTAAAAGGTAAGATATAAATTTCTATTATTTTTTTTAATTATTATTCATTTTAGTTTTACACTTTTAAATATTTTATTTCCGTAATTTTTTGTTACATCTATTTGTATATTTCATATTTTTAAAATTTCGACTTCATTTTTATGAAAAGAGCCGAAATTATTCAAAAATTAAAACAACATAATCTTTCCACAAGTGGCAATTTGTTAATTTTAAAAGAAAGACTATCAAAAATCATGTCTACCTACACAATCGATGGCCAACAAAAATCTGCTGATGAAGCAATCGCGTACCTTCTAAACAAGTGCAACGCTCCAAATCCCGTAAACATCCGGAACTTGCAAATGATAAATAATTTACCAGTTTTCGACGGTTCCCATAATAGCGACATAAATTCCTTCATAGACCAAATTAATAATTATAGTGCGATTTCGGGATGGTCAGAAGCCGACAAACTGGAAATCCTAATTTTAAAATTAACGGGTGCGGCAAAAATTTTCTTTGGGATGATGTAGGGGTAGTGAAACCCCACCACTCATCCACACTAGCGAGTGAACCCCCACCACGCATCAGAGAGAAAGAGCCCCTCTCGAGAGAGAGGAGACGAGAGGCCAATTGGATATATATACGAGAGACAGAGTCAAAAAGAGATATTCTGTTCACGGTCTCACACTTGAATTGTACACATCGTTTAGCCACGTCAGTCAGTCTGTTCAGTTCTTGTAGTGTAAAGTATACAGTCCTTGGCAGTCAGTCATATACATATATATCAATTATATATCTTATACCGATATTGAGGTGTTATTTATCTATCAACATCTACAACCAACATCTCCTCCTACAACCATTACACTAGCATTATAAATATTTCTACTGCTATGAAATCTCTCACCGCTGAAATGAAAGCAATGAGGAACGATTTTGATATTATAAAAGAAGAAAATAAGCGTATTTCATTGGCATTAGCTTCTTGTGATGACCATCTGGAAAAGACTCTTCGTGAAACTAAACAAGAAATTATTCAATTAAAAAATACGATAAATACTTAAAAAAAAAACAGAATTTATTACTGACATCTGAGCTAACCCAGATACAACAGTCAATACGCTATAATGCAGTAAAAATATTAAATTTCGCTAACGCTGAAAAGGAAGACCCTTTAGATGTTTTAAAAAAAGTACGTAAACATTAATTTTTATCTCAATTTTGAATTCGTAAGTGATTATTTCTGTTTAAACACAAACAAATACTAAATTTCCTGCAATAATCATAATTAAGTTTCTAAGAGAGAAAGATAAATTATCTCCGTTAAAATTTTTAAAAGAAAAGAAAATTCGCCTGAAATCTGATATGTTTGATATTCCAGCGTACCTATTTATAAATCCAAATTATTATCACCTGAACTAAATCAACTTTTTAAAGATGCCAGATCTCTTGAAAGACGTGATAAACTTAAATACGCCTGGGTGAGGAAGGTTAGAATTTTTATAAAAATATCTGAAAATTCGAAACCAAAAATAATTAGAAGTAACCTTGATTTGGAGGGATGTTTGGAAAAAAAATCTAATGGAATTAGATAAAAAGAATGTTACGAAGATTCCTATTTCAATGATTCTGAGGCAACGGACATCTCGAAAATAGATCAAGGGAGCAGGATGAAGAACAGGAAGAAAGGAGAAAGGAAACTATCGAGTTACGAGATCATTTTTTCGTCTACCAGCGAAAAGAGAAAAATAGGAGGAAACGTTTACCTACTGATCATGGCTTTCATATTGGGTTTAGGAATAGTTATGGATTCAAAAACATTTTTGAAGTAGGTTCTGATATCATTACCATATTTAGGTTATTTGATATCATTTATTTTTGCAAGACTTGGCTCACAAATCTTAGCTTGCCCCTTCCTGAATTCCTATTATCTTATGAAAAGTTCCATGTACTAGCTGTTAAAGAAAAGTTAATGGGGCGTCGCTCTCGAGAATTTTAATTTTTATAAAGAAAAATTTTGCTAGGGAAGTTGAAAAGTATTAAACAGTTCCTTTTCATGGATTTTTATCAAACTTAACGGAACATTAATAGTGAGCTGATAATCTTAGGGGTTGTATATGTAGCGGAATCGTTTATTGTGATTCCTATGGTATGTAGTAGATGTCTTGAAGAGGGCGGAAGTTAGTTTAGAGATTTTGGAAGTTAGATCTCGAATTACTAACACTGAATTTATAAAGACTATATTTTTACAGTAATGTAAATGTGAAAAATGGTAACTATTAACATGAAAGACTTAGATAATTGAATGTTAAAATGACAAATAATTTAAGATGATTAAAATAAATAAACTAAGATGCACAACTATGAAAATAAGTATAAGTAAAACCTGTATAAGGACGCGGAACTGCTTCTCGTATAACGATGTATCGTATATATAGTCTAATGACGTATGGTATATAATAATGATGTATATTAATCTAATGGCGTAATGGTGTATAATAATCTACTGACCTACTCGTGTATAATGATCCCCTCTTCCAATGGGCGGAGTTTATACTAGTATTAGCAACACTCACACCAAGACATCTCTCCTAGTGTGCGACCTTGGTTAGTTCGGTGACCAGTGATTTAGGTCAGTGGCCGGCTTTATCGGTGCTTGCTTTGATGTAAAGTAGTGACCCTTGGTTTTGTTTGTTTGGCTGCGGCCTTGTCTTGAAGACAGCGGCCGGCTAGGCCACTAGTAATAAAATATCCTTTATTCCTGCCATCCTTTGTGAAGATAGCAGCTGGCTGGAACCACTTTGACAATGCTATGACTTTGATACCACTTTGACATTGCTATGACTTTGATGTGTCATTACATATAACTTAAACCTAATTCAAATGATGCTTTGTTTGATGAGTTTAATGGAATTTTATATAATATATATTTAATCAGTTGAATAAATGCAAAATAGTTATAGTTGACTGTTTTAATGTTCGCATAGCGAATTCAAACTCTATTGATGAAAATGTTTTTTGAAGAGACATCTTTTTATGGTGATAGATATTCTTAGGATTCTACAGTAAATAAACGGGGGAATAGAATCTGGAAATAATGGAAAATTACAGTATGTGGTTATGTAATAGTAGGTCATCCAGGGACCGTCCTGTTTCTGGATCAATCCAACATTCATTTCTGTAGATGATTTAACCCAAGAACCTTGTAACTTTTAATTTTATTTTTTTATGTTTCTGTGATATAATAAATGTGTATGTTAAACATTCTTTCTCCACATCTTTTTTAATTTTTTTATTATTATTATTATTATTATTATTATTATTCTGCATTTTACAAAATTATTAATGTATAGTCACTGGAAACTGTTTTGAAACGTTAACATAATTGAATGTTTCTTTCTCGTACCGATCCTCAACAAATTTCTCCATTACGTTAGCAAAAATATATTTATTTACTATTTTATGCTCGTTAATTGTATGAATAATATTGGGATTTACACAAATTCATTAAATAAACTATAGAGAGAAAATAAGCAATAAATAAATGATAGAAAACAATACGAGTAATCAAATATCATTTTCAAAAATAGCACCAAACATAAAATTAAACTTAATATGCTTAGCCTTCCCACTAACCAATCTCACTTACGTCAGTCGCATTATTTTCTATAAAAAAAAACTTCATGTGTGTCATTCATTTATTATATTAATATTTTAGGGTGATTTGAATAACCCTACTTTTGGGTGATTAGTAATAATGTTAATACTCTTTCGAATTAACATTTTTAAATAAATCTTGCAGAAAAATAAACTATATTATAAAGAGCTATCTGGTGTTAGGAAAGTTAATGATGGATTCAGTTACAGGCTTCACTGACTTTAGAACGATTTGCGGAACCGGTTCCAATTCCAAGCTTTCTATTGGCTAGATTCAGTGATTTGATTTATTCGTTTATTGCGGAACCAAATGATCTAAAACAACTTCTTTTTCGAATCCGGTCGATTCTACGAATTCAGAGGATGAGAATGCTTAGATTGGAGCCAGTTTCAGAAATTGGACCTTTTATTCATTGCTGCTTCTTACTGAATCCATCTTTACTTTTCTACCACCAGATCGCATTTATAAAAAAAAATTTTATTTTATATACGTAACTAGATGAGCTCCATTATTATTATTATGGTAAGAGCTTATCATGCCACTGTTCTTTCAACATGGCCACAAATCAGTCTAATTTTTGTGAAAACATAATTATGGTGTTATACCTTCTTTAATTTAATTTTAAATAATACAAGTTTTCATTTAACTATGCCAAAATCAGTCTTTTTAAGATAAGGGATTTGAGTACTAGTAGTGAACCAGCATACCATTAAGTTGAGTACTATAACGCTAAGTATATGTTACAGTGCACTATGCTAAGTGCTGTATACAGTGTGCAAACTATTTAATTACAACATAACGGTCACATGCAACCACCTTCTATGTTGCATACAAAATAAACATCAAAAATGAGAAAATAATTTTCGTATAAATATTTATGTAAGCCATAATCTCTACACTTCTCAGTATTGTGTATACATCCTGAAGAAGATGTTAAATAGGTACATCAAAATGTTGACCAGGTAGTTTTTATTTTATTTACAACCTTATAGTTCCTCAGGAGGAGGTGTTGATAGGTGAAATAACTGAGATTAGCCAAGGATAAATATTTCATTTATTTTTTTGTGCTTTTGAGATACAATCCATAACAAGAAGTGGGGCTTAATGAAAATATAAACTTAAAACGAACAGAAAATATATCTATCACTTTATATATGAATAAATTTATATATATCAAGAAAGAATGAATCAAAAAGAACTATATTGGTGGCAAGAAATTAGATGAAATCTTTACCAATTATGTGATGCCAAGAATCAATTATAATTGCGAGCAAGTGTGGAAGCTAAGGCGTGCTGTTGTTCTGGATAATGGATGTTACAAGTATTACCTGAGTTTTGCCAAGGATAACCACTATTGATAGAATATTGTGCTGGGCAGTGATTGTCAGAAACACTGTAAAGTCGATAGGTTAGCTATTATTGTGCGCATGTAATATTAGATAATATGCGTTATTGAGAGTATTACCCGACTTTGCCAAGGATAATTCACTTGTTTATAAATAATGTTAGCCTCGATAATTTGATTGGTCCTCCTGGCGTCAAAACGGGTACAAACATGATCTAGAGAATAATTTCATGATTATTTCTAATACGTTTCTAAAAAAACTAACTATTTTAGGGGTTTTCTTTGAGACGTTATACTTAGGTAAAATTTATTCGGCTGCCATACCTATCATCTAGAGAGAGAGGTTACTGCCATATAATTACAGTCAGTATCAATGATAACCTATTTTATGACACGTCAATTTAATGTTTGCAACATTGCAATTTGAAAAAGAATTATATTGCCTTAATTGAAGTAATAGAAAGTCGTATGAGTGTTTGACACAGATTTATTTTTCATTAAAATGCGATACTTTCTTTTTACCTACGCTTCTTCAGTTGGCACACGAACTGTTGAAAAATTGCATAGTCTTCACAATTACAGATTTTTCCAATTTGGAACCTAATTTAAAGCCAATAATTGTAGAAAGTCATGATTGACTAAATTGAATTATGATAATAGTGCACTCGTTGAATAGAAAAAATAAATAAGTTGGAAAGATATATGAAATTTTAAAAATTAATCGAAGAAGAGAATTAACCATTTGGAACTAACCACTTATATTGTAGGAAGGATGATAGTTGGGAGGATGTCGGCTATGTTGGTGACCCTATATAACTCATAGTTTATATTTTTTCTCTTAACTGCCCAGACTATTAGCCAGGATGATGAAATTTATGAGCATTAGTACAATGAGCATCCGTGGCCCATTCAGGATAAGTACATTTAAACGGCTCATCAGGCCAGTGCAGTGTTGCCATCTGACTAATAGTAGTACCACCACCTAATAGCCCCAGTAGTCGTCGTCGTCGTCGTCGTCGTCGTCGTCGTCGTCGTCGTCGTCATCGTCGTCGTCGTCGTCGTCGTCGTCGTCGTCGTCGTCGTTAGAGGGAGGAGGACGTTTTCTCTTCTTAGTAGTTGGTCTTCTAGTAGTAGGTGTTTCAGTAGTTGTTGGTTCTTGTTGTGGACAAGAACATGCAGTTGTTGAGGAAGTTGAACATTGTAAGTTACTAGGAGCTAATATTACTGTATTATTTAGAGAAAATGGTGGAAATTGTGAATTGTTAAAGGGAGCAAACTGACCTGATGTTTGGTTGTTAGGGATATAAGGAAGTTGTACTGGCAAATAATAGGAAGTTACGTTTGGCGAAATTTGTCTCTTTGTAAGTTTATGTGGTCTATAAATTTCTGCAAACTTTCGACCTAGATTTTTAGTTTTATGTGGAAACATAACTTTGAATTGTCCCCCATGTTTGCTCGCCTCTTCGCCCCATAATTGGTAATGATTCATCTCTTCGTTATAATATCTTTTCAGCCCGTATCTAATGTTTGTTGGCATAATGGAATTATGTAATTCGCCATAATTATTACGTGGATGTAAATATCCTGTATTAATGCTATTTAAATCGCTTTTATATAAAAAAGAAGTTTCCATTGTTTTATTATCACAATCTGGCGAATTTTCGGAGCAATTTACCTTTCTATTACTGATGCTGGATGTGATTATTTTATTTACAATAATGCATTCTTCATTACAAATTTTAAACACATAATCATTTGCATCTTTTGCGCAAATTTTGATTATGTATTGCCATTTGTTTCTGCATTCCCTATTTTGCATTGCAAGTGCCGATTTCATACAGTTTTCCGCGCATTTTTTTCCCTAAAACATTTGAAAAAATAATCTAAATGAATTATATAAATAGTGTTCATTAAATATATTCCCATAAACCATGGAAATCAAATTTCACTTCTTTAGCATTCCATCTTTGCCCAGGTAGCTATCTATTTATGTGATTATATATATATATATAATACATTTATATATTTGTGCTCAAACAATCTTGAATCTTCTTCCAAAATCTGGCTACAAAATTTGGAGCACCATTTATTACTATTTATTTATATTATTTATTATTTAGTTAGTAATAATTCTTTTAGTGCCCTGTATGAGACTGATATCTTAATAGGCCTTGTCCAAGTTGGATGATTAACAAGGCTGCTGCAGGTTCATAAAGATTTGATTGAATGAACTACTAGGGAAACTGGAAAGAGCAGAAAGTTGCGGTCAAGGAATGGTACTATAAAAATAAAAGAAACTTTTATATAATGTTGCAGTTCAAAGTAAAAATATAATCAGTCAAGACCGAACAGAGTGAAGGAGGGGAAGGAGGGGAGTCCTCTAAAGAGGTATTAGAGGATTATACCCGGAAATCATAAATATTTATTTATAAAAAAATATAACAAATATTGGTCGAGAAATGCTTTTAGCCAATTTTACTAGCCAATAATTATTTTATTGAAAACTTGTGTTTTATATTACCAACAATTAATTTGTTAATTTATTTTGTAACTGTATACAATGCACAACAAGCAAAAGTGATGAGTGCGTAATCTGTGTTCATATATATATATGTCAATCTGTGTCAATATATAGATATGTCATGTTGCTTGAGAGCTATGAACGACTACCATCCAGAGATTGAAGCCTTTAGTTTGCCACTATGGAAAGCTTACACAGCAGCTACTGTAGGAGGTCAGCGTTATACGATAAGATGGTCGCGTGGCTACCGCCGCTTCAGCCTCCGATTAGGATTTTTGGACATATTCTCCGAAAAGTGTTTTCGTGGACATATTCTGGTTTAGGAGTGAAATTTTGTGTAACGAAGTTGAGCTAGCTCTGAGATGAATGGAATGTTAAGTTCGGAGTGGATTGTGTGGGTTGAGACGTAGAAGCGAGCATCAATTACTGTTCTTAGGATCTTAGATTGCAGAGCTTGAAGTCGACTAAGGTTGGCTTGTTTTGCACTACCGTAGTGTTCTATGCCGTATGACCAAATGGGGGTTAGAAAAGCAGTGTATAGCATTTTCTTGTTCGTTAGAGTCAGGTTTGAATGTTTGTCAAGTATTCTTTTTAGCGTTTTATACCTTAAGTAGCAGTCAACTCGTTTCAATCTGGAATGTTAGTCGTTTATTAAGATATAATTAGAGATATCTACTTGGTTTGCAATAGGAAGGATAATATTGTTAAAGAAAAGGGCAGGAAGGTGTACATTATGTATTTGGCTTTATGTTCGTTTGCATTGATCCTACACTGCCAAAGCCAAGGTTCGAGAATATGAAGCTGGGATTGTAGAGCATTAGTTGCCATAACGGCATCCACATGAGGAGAATGAATTGCAGTATCGTCAGCAAATGTAAAAGTAATTGTATCTGGAAGAATTGGTAAAGATAGTGTACTGTGGAGATGTAACTCCCCTTGTGTAACTCCTGCTAGAACTGGGTAAATAACAGATGATGGTGAACTTGGATGACTTGGAAAAAGATCGGTGAGATAAGATTTAAGTATCAGACAATAAGTAGAAGCTCGATAGGTTTAAGTATCAGACAATAAGGTCAGAAGCTTGAGATATGTCCAAGAAGACTCCTGGACAATACTGCTTCAGTTCCAGAGAGGTAACGATTCTATCCACAACGCGATGCACAGTCGAGTGGTAACTCCGAAAACCGAATTGGAGTTCAGGAATGATATGTAGTGGTGCTAATTCATTTTGGAGGCGAAGTACTAAACGTTTTTCAAGAATGTTTCCTAGAAGGGGTAGGAGGCTGGTTGGTCGTATGAGCTAGAGGGATATGTTCGTTTATCTGCTATCATCGAAGGAGTGAATAATTATTGTTTTTCTGGAGAGCTGTAGTAGGATGTTAGCCGTGATCAAATTGTAGCAGGGCTTTGGGGGGGGGGGGGAGATTGTAAATTATAATCATTACGTCTATTGGAGTGAATGGTTTAGGAGGAAACGACAGTGGAAGAGGGTCCAGTTCGTTGCGGATATTTTCCGTATATTGTAAGTCTTGAACATCGAGGTGCGGAATGAAGACTGTGGAAAGATGTTCACCTAGACAGTAAGTTTTCTCTTCATCTGATTTGGCCTAAGAACCGTTCGTACGACTAAGTAGGTGAGAGGTTTGTCTGTATTTGAGGATTTTCTCAGTAGATGCCAGAGTGAGTTGTCTTGTATTGCTAGGGATTCTGTCAGATGAGTATTGGTCATCGTAATATTTATGTAGTTTTTCGTCAGTTCTCTTGTCAGATGGTTAAATAATTTTTTATGGGAGAGGTAACTGGTGCGATGCCATAGGGCTCTCGCACGAAGTGTGCGGGTTATTAGTTATAAATGGAGAGGCAGATTGTAAGGTAACTGTGTACTTCTAGGTGAAGTGTGTTGGGTAGATTGCCAAATGCTTCGCTGAATTGAAGCAGTCAATATTCTACGTTATCGACTAGTTGTTGTAGGGTCTTCAAAGGCACGTTTTTGTGCAGTTTCTATCAAAGGTCTATCGGAATAACTCCCAGGCCACAATCACATTTATAAGTGACGGTTGTTGAAGTGTTTGTTTTGGGTTAATGTCTACTGTTACTTTGTTCGTTCCGTAAGAACCGCTTTATTTTGGAATAATTGCAAATTGTTCGTTGCAATCTTATTAGCCCCAATTATGTCAATAATGATGTATGTACAGATTTATATAGAAATTTGGGCATTGCTATTTATTGGTGGTTTCACTTCATCTATCAATTAAGTGTTAGAACTGTCTGATATTTTAGTAGGCCTGTCTTAATTTTAGGATGATATGTGGAGTCAACTTGGAAAATAATAGATCCCTAGGCCAGGACCGTATAAATTACGAGGTTTTTATCTGCTCCAAGTATAATACAAGATAAATTGTTATTGCTCTTTAGGTACATTTATGATACTAGTACAACCCTTCCTCCTAAGTAAATAAAAAAATTTCCCGCTCTTCAAGCACGGAAACCTCAATGATCCTTCTAATTATACAGGTACCTCTTGTATAGATTTTATCGCCAAAAATTGTTCTGGACTTCTCCATCAACGTTTAAATAAGGTTTCTTCCAACTTCCTCCGAGTGAAACTCAGTCTGGTATTCGCCGAGGGGATTCCACAGTCGATAATTTCTTTATTTTGGTCAATTTGATTAAATTGAGATTTCTCGAAGGGAATAAAAAAATATTCTAGTTTATCATTATTTGAAATATGCCTTCGATTGTGTAGACCGTGGTACGCTCATGATTAAATTACACAACCTGAGTATTTCAACCAAATATAACGTTATATTTGGTATTTCAACCAGATGTAACGTTACTAGGCGCTATCCTCAGGGATGCCAAAAAGAAGTTAAGAAGAAGAAGATTGCGCTTCTGTGATCGGCGCTTTTGAAAATATAGGCCACGCGCATGTAATGAAGTCACTGAAGGCGAAAGGTGTCTCTTCGGACCTTCTATGTTTAATTTCGGCCCTTCTTACCAACAACTCTACAAATATATGCCTTGTAGCGGAGAAGACGGGTGACATCCCTATATGGCGGAGTCCCACAAGGTGGATCCATCCCTATCTCCTATTCCTTTTAATATTGCCTTAGATTACATATATTGTGAAGTCTATGACATCCTCTTGGCAAATACGATGGGGTATAAGCTTCTGGAAGGAGAGACTGGTATCAACCTTACCGGAATCGCGGACGATCAGGCAGTGACAGTCTGTAGCGCAGAAGCGACTGAACGTATAATTAACTTAATCCAGCTTCTGTTCAGAGAGATATGTTTGTCACTGAATCCAGCTAAGAAAAATTAAACGTTAATTTAGCCAAGCTTAGAGCATCCAACATGCTAAACCCCGATCAAAAGCTAAGTATCCTCAAACAGTACCTGTTCCCTGCACTGACTTGTCCTCTTCAATCATCACCTCTCACTAAGCTTTGCCCTACACTCTTGGACGGTATAGACGTCACCATAAGGCGGTAGTTTGCCCGCTGACACAAATAGCGGTATGCTATACGTCCCTCAACGTTATCGCGGACTTAGCCTGCTCAGTGTGGTGCATGGTTGTGGATGAACTGTTGGAGGAGCTTAGTGGTACTGGATGTTCCGTGCTGGGCTACGCTGATGATATAGTGGTGGTAGCTAGAGGCAGGCACGAATCTACAGTCAGGGAGCTCCTACAAGAGGCGCTTAGGCGCATAGAACAATGGTGCAGTAGAGTGGACCTTGGGGTAAATCCACAGAAAACCACTCTTGTACCGTTTACTAGGAGTAGGGATATTGAGGTATATAAGGCAATGCCCTTCTTCGGGAAGATACTGGATGTGTCGGATAGAGTCAAGTATCTGGGGGTTATCCTAGATACCAGGCTCACATGGAACGCACACCTAGAATATATAGTGCAGAAAGCTAAAAAGTCGCTATGCTGTGCTACAAGGGCCTGTGGGAAGTCATGGGGGTTAACTCCAAGGATGACCCACTGGATATATACTCGGCCCATTATACCGGTCATAACTTATGGCGCGGTGGTATGGTGGCCTAAGACGGAACAGGAGACAGCCAAGAGATGCCTCAGTGGAGTACAGAGGCTGGGGTGCCTCCTCATTACGGGCGCCTTTAGAAGTGCTCCGACATCTGCGCTGGAGGTGCTGCTGGGCTTGGCACCGCTGCACTTGTTAGTGCAAGCGGAGGCGAGGGCCAGTGCACATAGACTGCGCAAAAATGGTCTTTGGAGGCAGTGCGGCTCCTTAGCCAAACATTTGGACATATTGCTAAAGGTTAACCCAGGCCCTGTGATAGACATGGCCCAGGATAGCATGTGTCCAACATACAACTTCGAGGTTCCATTTAGGGTGTTCCTAGGTTGTAGGGCGGAATGGTCCAAGGGGTGGGAAAAACTCTATCGGACAGGGCCTCTGTGGTTTACAGATGGCTCTAGGATGGAGTGCGGAACTGGAGCGGGAGTGTATGGAATGGGCCCAGAGGTATCTATTGAGAGGCCGCTGGGCAGGTATTCCACTATATTCCAGGCTGAAGTGTTTGCTATTAAGGTCTGTGCCGAGGAGAACCTGCGTAGAGCCCCAAGGGGCAAGGTCATACGCATTTGCTCGGACAGTCAGGCTGCACTGAAAGCCTTAGAAGCTTACAGAACTACCTCATCCCTGGTTAAGGAATGTCGAGAGGCATTGTCGAGACTCTCCAGGCACAACAAAGTGCAGCTGTTGTGGGTGCCTGGACATGCAGGGGTTGAGGGTAATGAGACAGCTGATCAACTGGCCAGGAACGGGGCTAACACTCCGTTCATTGGTCCAGAGCCGGTCCTGGCAATAACTGGCGGAGCAATTCGTGCAGCAATTAGAGAGTGGGGTCGCAGTAAGCATGAAGAGCTCTGGAGGAGAAGACCGGGTGCTGTACACAGTAAAAGGATGATGCCAGGACTGTGTAAACGAAGAACCCGAATGACCCTTGGTCTGAGTAGGAGCCAGATTTCTCTGGTGACGGGACTGTTTACGGGTCATGGCAGGTTCAGGAAACATCTGTACAAGGTAGGACTCATTCGAGCGGAACCCTTGTGCAGACTATGTCAGGAAGAGGAGGAAACGGCCTCCCACCTGTTGTTCGATTGCGTAGCAATAATCAGATTGAGGTATGAAACCTTCGGTACTTTGCGACCTGAGGAGATAGTAGCTCAAAACGACCTGGTGATGAAGGCCCTGAAACTCCTTAAGGAGGGAGGGTTTGTCTACTAGGAACCATCGGGGGTGGCACAATAAGCCTCTGTTGGCTGCAGTGCCGGGGTATGGCCCACCCGAGATAGGATAATAATAATAATAATAGCCTGCTCAGGGTAAGTGGGAGGCACCTCTGCAGCATGGTCAATTGCCCAGAAATTGTCAAGATAGCAGGAACCTCTTTTTCAACGAATATTTGACTATGAGGGTGAATCAAGTCTGTGCGCGGCTTTGCTTGATTAGATGTAATAAGTCCTCACGGACTAGTGTCCATCAAGAGAATTCGCCACGTTCTGAAAGAGAGCTCTTTCGAATCGTGGGCTACCTGTAAGTGGCAAGGAGTGGGGGTATGCCACTTTAGGGATAATCCTAAAGGCAATCAATTCGTCTGAATATGCAGCTGCTCTCTGGCTCCGAGTGCACTAAGTCCCTAAATTAAGTAACTATTTTGCTCCTCTTCGTGGAGTACCGGCGGTAGTTGCACAGACGTCAAGAGATGTTGAACCCTTCTGCCGCCGATGTGGCATGGAGAATGAAACACCAGCCCACATGCTTGGTCCACACAACATGCTCCTTGTCACTCGCCGGCACCACCGTGGCAAGCGCACCATCATGGAGCTACGCGAAGGTACAAATGATTTTGTGAACTACGAGGAGGTGCTTGCTGTCGACCCGGTATGCAGATATCCTGGTCTTCAGGAAGAGCAGCAATCCTGACATATATCCTGAATCCAACAATTAGATATGACTTTAACGATCTTGATCAGGCAGAGAAAATCGAAATGGAGAAGCGCCGTATCTATGAGAAGTGCATCGCCTAGTACCAGGAGAAATACAGAGAGCAGTTCGGTGATAGAGAGTTCCAGGTCCGGGGACTCTGGTTTGGTTCAGAGGAACCATACCGAACAGAACGTGACACGGTCGGTATCGACCAGAGCAAACTGACGTCGCTTAGTGAGCAATTTGTATAGATTCCCTAGCGATTATAAAAAACCATATTTACTAATGTTGACAAATGATCTTTTATTAGGCTGAAGTTGAGTTAAGTGTTTGGTTCTTTTTATTCTCATAATGTGTATATGTGTGTGTTTTTTATTTATTTTACTTTATTTTTATATGACTTGTCCTTGTTGATTGATTGCTACGCTGTGTTCTCTGCAACTCAACCTAGTTGAGCAGCCCCACTTAGTTTTTTAAAAATAAAGTGTATCGCTCTATTAGAGAATGTACGAGGACCCTGAGTCAGCTGTTCGAGGAAAAGAGGGTACGTCGGTGTGGTTCCGTGTATGTTGAGGAGTGAGGCAGGAATGTGCCGTTACTCCTTTTTACTCTTTTCGTAGATGGCCTCTCATCGGTTTTGGGGTTAGAATGGGAAATATGCGCATTAATTTACTCATGTTGCTATCGTGGTGATGTTTTCCTTGCTGACAATCCCTATATCTTGATCGTAGCAGTAACGCCTTGAAGGAGTCCTGCAATCAATGGAACATCATAGAAACGGAGAATGCATTTAAAGCTAGTGCTTTATAGTTGGAATGATTTAAAAAGCGCGTAAATCTACACAATATCAAAATCAAGGCAGATGCAGACAAAAAGTGTTCGACCAAACAATCTGCTCTTGAGATGTTTGTGAAATGCCGCTCCCAACGAAGCCGAGATGACAACTCCTGACACATTCGAGTATCTGCAGCCTTCAGCATCAAGAATGTTGAAAGTTAACGGAGAACACCATTTTGCTATCAACCAAATCATCTATCACAAGTTGAAAAAATTACAAATATGAAACATTTAAGACATGTAAAAGTTCAAGAAACGCATTACATATTTATGTAAATCGGGGGGGATAAATGAATATATATATGGTGTGTGTAAGTATGTATGTATGGGTATGTGTATATGTATGTATAATAGGACTGGTTTATTGATAAAAACTCCTTGATTTCAGAAATTTTATTTATTCATTCAATAAACAGGACAAGGCATTTCAGGTCACTTTAGGGACATGACAGTTACTATTTACATTTAGTTCAAATGTTATGATTGTGAATTATTTGTGTTTTAAAATTCTTCACTCCTTTAAACAAACTTGTTACACATTATCTACATGTTTTTATTAGTAAAATAAACTAAAGACCGTTTCGCCAAATAATGGATATGAATACCTTTATTTTAGCTGAACCAAATGTAAATAAATACTAGCTGAGTTAGGGAGGGATTAGCTCAGTATTAGCGCGACATACTTGCTCATGGACGTCCCGGTCTCGAGTATAGTAGTGCTACCCCTAGGTTATTATGGCTAGGCCCATCTACAGATCGCTGCCGGTAACGAGAGAACACTGTCCGGAAGCCGGCAGTGCACTGAGAAGGCGTGAGAACACCATAGATGTTCACGCGCCTTAAATTAAAAAAAATAAACTACCTGAACTTGAGATCATTAGGTCTCAAATGTCCTAGTCTGTTTATTGAATGAATAAATAATTTTTGTTTTAAACCGAGGAATATTAGTAGCTAGAATTTGTCTGTTTCAGGACACATTTCCACCCCCCACCCCCCGCCCTATAGTGTGTGTAGGCAAAACATCGGTTTTTTACCCCCTCCACTCAGAAGAACAACAAGTATCTTTTAAATATAAATCTTTCTCTCTTATTTTGGTCCTCAAAGGTCTCCTCGATCTTGAATTGAGGGGCTAGCCAACCCTACGTCCACGCCGTGAGGACCGGGCAACGCGCTCTTTGAGTGCGGCCAACAGGGCAATGGCGGGCCTGGCGGCAACCCACCGCGGGCCACCTTTTTAGTGTACCCCATCCTGCTTTCCCGTCCAACCCGATCCCTCACTTCCTCTATCGTGGGATGGGGGGTGGATTAGCTGCCCCCTCAGGTAAGGGCGACCCTGCGAACATCCCAGCCCAACATCTTACACGGGGAACATACACAATTACGAACACACACACAACAACACGTACACGCACATAGTACAGACTTGTTAGTAGGGCCCAATCTAAGGTGTTACGCGTTCCGTGCCGAGGGATGGATGGCACAGGGGTACTGTGTCGATAACGGAGCCTCCGGGGTACCGGGCGAAACCCCGGAGTATTTAGCCTTGCCCGGCTAATGCGGGGCTCTGGTCGGGTGGACGACCCTATCCCTAGCTACTCGTGGGAATCACATGGGTAAGAAGAAGAAAAAATTAAAACTTCAGGCATGGATGCCATCGAGAACTGGTGCGACAGGCCATGGGGAGGGGAGAAACCCCACAACCAGCACAGCCAAAGCACCAGTTAGTAGATTCACGGTGACTGCCCAAGGCACAGATGGTGGGGTTCCCGGTCCCGCAGCCACTATGGCCACGGTGGAAACTGGCGTTATGCCAGGGACTGCCAAAGGCCGGGCCTGCGGGCCTGGGGGCTCCTCTGTCCAAAAGGCCAAGGCAAAGGCCGGAAACTTTAAAGCGGGGTCGCTAGAAGCGATCGAGAATATGACAGACAAGGACGTTCAAGCCGCCAGGCTGTCAGGGCTCTCCAGGAAGGAGCTCAAAGCTCGCGTTGAGGCGGGCCAGGAGTATCTTCAGGCCAAACGCCAGTTAATAAAGGGAAACTACCTTCAATGGGTAGAACGTACGACACAGGCGACTAAGAGGCCAAGGTCGGAGGGGGAATCCCCACAGCAGCAGCGGCCGCCCAAGAGGGTTAAAGCCAAGACTGTGGAGAAATCCTACAGTGAGGCTTCCTCATCGGCGAAAATTGCCGTGGTGCAGAAGGGCTTCCCCGATTACCAGTTAGGCATGGATGAACTACAGGCCATCCAAAATGCCATTTTGGGGGAATACGACAAGATCCCAAGAGGCGGGCCGCAGGTCAGGTTGGCCAAATGTGCCCATAAACCAGGGTTCCTTGTCATTACCTGCGTAGGGGACGATAGTCTGGGGTGGCTGAGGGAGATTATCCCAAAGCTCAAACCCTGGGAAGGTGCAAGCCTCCAGACACTCGAGGGGAGGGACATACCGGGCCCAGAGACCTGTAAGGTCTTCATCCCCAACGAGGGGGGTAAGCAGGTTGAGGCCGAGAGGGTGCTCCATCGTTTAGAGGTGAGCAACCAGGGGCTGAAAACCGAAATGTGGAGGGTCTGGGGATGCTTACCCGTTGAGGGTGGGTGTCTCTGGACATTCTCAATGGACAGGGGGTCATTGGCGGAGCTCAAAAGGCTGAACATGTCCCCCTATTTTGGTTGGGGGCGAGTGACTTTTCGTCACAAGCTTCCGAAAAGCAAAAGCTCGGAGGAGGCCAAGGCGATGGAAGTGGAAGGAGATCAGCCACAGGCCGAGAGCTTGGTGAGGGTGGACTTGCCAAAGGGGGGTCAGGGGGGCCTGGAAGGAGAGATGGCGGCGTTGCAGGCTGCCCTGGCCGTACTACCCGTAGGAGAGGGGCGGATAGAGGAGGGGGCGGACGTCAAGGCGGGGGTCCCGGTGGGTGCGTCTCCTGGCGGAAGCGATGCCGGCTTGCTCCACAGGTCTCAAGGCCAGGAGCGGTTGCCGGAGGTTGCGGAAGCCGGGGGGCGACCCTTGGGACCCGGGGCCGACGTTCCGCCCCCCTCGGAGACCTAACATGGCGATCAAGATGGTGCAGGCGAACCTCCACCATGCAAGGGCCGCTTCGGCCGTGCTTAGTAGGAGGTTCGACAGGGAGGGGCTACATGTAGCCCTACTGCAGGAGCCGTGGTGCCATGGGGGGATCGTCCGAGGACTGCATCCGAAATTTGGGAAGGTGCTGTACAACAAGTCTGTAAGTAGACCCCGAGCGTGTATAGTGCATAGTAACAAGGTGAGCTGTGGATTAATACCGGAGCTGTGCTCCGCCGATTTTGTTACAGCTCTCCTAACTATCAACACCGAAGAGGGAGTGGAAAGGCTGGTTATTAGCTCTGCGTACTTCCCCGGTGATGAGGATTTCCCCCTCTGTCTACTGAGAAGAGTAATGGACTACTGCAGAGGTGGGAACTTGCAGCTGGTGCTGGGATGCGACGCCAACGCGCACAACACTGCCTGGGGGAGCACCGATATCAACCAAAGGGGTAAGTACCTTTATGAATTCATTACTGGTGAAGGGTTGCATGTAGCCAATGTAGGCTTGGAACCAACTTTCGTGACTGCAGCTAGGAGGGAGGTGCTGGATGTGACGCTAGCCTCGCGCTGTATGTTGAGTAAAATTGCTCACTGGCATGTATCAAGTGAGCCATCGTGCTCGGACCATAGGCACATAAGGTTTGATATATGCACTCCACCATTGGTCATTACCAGGCTTCGAAGCCCGAGGGAGACCACTGGGAGGGATTTGTAGGGAGTCTCAGTGAGTCTCTCGGTGACCTTAAAGTGGATGCACGGACAATAGGAAGTCTGGGACGGGCAGTGGCACAAGTAACCGAGGCGATTTTGGACGCCTACAGGGAAAACTGTCCGGAGAAGGAAAGGCCTAATAGGTCGAAGACGGTCTGGTGGAATGATCACCTCGAGAGAAGGAGGAGAGAGGTGAGGAGGCTGTTTAACAAAGCCAAAATCAACCAAGACTGGGCATCGTATAGAAGGGTACTGACGCAGTATAATGTCGAAATAAGGAAGGCCAAGCGTAAAGCCTGGCGAAGATTCTGTGAGGACGTAGCAGACACTTCGGAGTGTGCGAGAATCCACAGAATCTTAGCAAGAGAAGGTACTGCGGACAGGGTAGGGTTCCTGAAGAAAGATGACGGAACCTACACTAACTCGATAGAGGAGTCGCTGGAGTTGCTCATGAGCACACATTTCCCAGGGTCCTCTTATGGAGAGGCCCCTTCAGAGGTTGAGGGGCTGAGAAGGCCTGGTCGGGCGGATTGGAAAATCGCGAATCACGTCATACAGCCGAATAGGCTAAGATGGGCGATTGGAAGATTCAAGCCCTATAAAGCACCAGGCGTGGATGGAATTTACCCCGTCTTCCTGCAGAAGGCGGTGGAGGTGTTGACACCACACCTATGTAGGATCTTTAGAGGCTGTTTGGCCTGGAGATTCATACCGATAGAATGGCAACAGGTGAAGGTCGTGTTCCTCCCGAAAGTAGGGAGATCGGTAGATCAAACGCCAAAGTCGTTTAGGCCAATAAGCCTGTCCTCCTTTCTGTTGAAGGTGATGGAGAGGATGGTTGACAGGTTTATAAGGGACGAGATCTTGAGGATTAATCCTCTCAATAATCGCCAATATGCCTATCAGGCAGGGAAGTCCGTAGATTTGGCTCTGGACGACCTAAATAGGCTACTCCAGAAGTCGCTTGACGACAAGGAAATTGCGGTAGTCACCTTTTTGGATATAGAGGGCGCTTTTAATAATGTGTCCTCAGAGTCTCTTGTTGGTGCACTGACAAGAAGGGGCACGCCCCCTACAATTAGTCAGTGGATAAGGACTAGTCTTTTGGGAAGGACTAATATAGCCACCATCGACAATTCATCTCTTGTGGCCAGGGTGAGTAGAGGCTGTCCGCAGGGAGGCGTTCTGTCGCCATTGCTGTGGACGTTGTTAGCCGATGACATCCTGACCAAATTAACCGCGGAAGGCTTTCATTGCCTAGGGTTCGCGGACGATCTGGCGATCGTGGTGAGGGGGCGGTTCGCGGTAACCGTCTCGGAGCGCACTCAGGGGGCGCTCAATATTGTGAACAAATGGTGTAGAGCGGAGGGTCTCTCCATCAATCCCCACAAAACTCAAGTGGTTCCTTTTACAAGGAAGAGAAATTTACAAGGCTTACAACAGCCAATGCTCGGAGGGGTCGCGATCCCCTTTGCCATGGAAGCCAAATATTTGGGGGTCACTTTTGACCGAAGGCTGACATGGAATTCCCATATTAATATCACCGCACACAAAGCCAAAATCGCCATGGGTAGGTGCAGGAGGCTATGCGGTAAAAGTTGGGGATTAAGTCCGAAGATGGCTCTGTGGATTTATACCTGTGTCGTGAGACCAATGGTAACCCACGGGGCGGTGGCGTGGTGGACAAAGACCTTGCAGATGGGGGGGCCGGGAGCGCTCGGAAGTATTCAAAGGCTGGCCTGTTTGAGTACGACGGGTGCCATGATGACTACCCCCACTGCGGCCTTGGAGGTCCTGTTAAACCTTCCACCACTCCACATCTACGTCCAAGGCGTTGCAAGAGCAGTTGTGGCACGACTACAACAGGGACAAGCACCCATTTATCCCAGGCACACTGGGAAGCATCAAGACCTATGGGAGGAGCTGGAGGCGGACCCGATTTTGGGCCTGCCTACGGATATAATGACTCCTAGGTATGACTTCCAAAAACCCTTCAAAGTCTTGATATTAGACAGAGGGGCATGGAAGAATGGGCCGCCAATTACAGGCGAATCTATGTGGTACACGGACGGGTCCAAGATGGGTGACGGAGTGGAGCCGGCGTGTACGGGGCTCATCCGAGATGTAATATCTCGGTGAGCCTGGGAAGGCTAGCTACGGTCTTTCAGGCGGAGCTAGTCGCGATTATTATCTGCGCCGCCGAAATAAGAAGACGGGGAGTGCATAACTCCAGAGTCGTCATTTATTCGGATAGCCAGGCTGCTCTGCGGGCAATTGACTCGTGGGAGATCAGCTCAAGGCTGGTGTGGGACTGCCTAGGTGCACTAAGGGAAATTAGTAGCCATAATAAGGTCTTCCTGGTTTGGGTACCTGGGCACTCGGGTCACAGAGGCAATGAGGCGGCGGACCGCCTGGCCCGGGAGGGTTCAATGGGAGCGCTTATCGGGCCGGAGCCGTTCTGTGGTGTCTCAAGATGCCTCAGGAGTGCATCCATTAAGCTATGGATGCAGGACCGATCAAGGGAATGGTGGGTCAAAACTCCAGGCCAGAGACAGGCGAAAAAGTTTATCTATAGCTACTCGCCCAAGCTAACTGCAGAATTACTCCAACTAGGCCGGGTGGCCATAAGGATAGCAGTTGGCATTCTCACTGGCCATTGTAGATTAAATAAGCACATGCATCGCATGGGCCTGGCAACGGATAGCCTGTGCAGGTTTTGTCAGGAAGAAGAGGAGACGGCACTGCATGTGGTATGTCAGTGCGAGGGGCTGGTTGGCTAAGGTACCGCCTCTTTGGTAAAGAGAAGCTGGTGCCAACAAGCCTCAGCCAGGGCCCTCTCTCGGACCTATTAAGTCTTCTAAGGCAAGCAGGACTCGAGAGGGTGCTCTGATGGCGGGTGCTCTGATTGACCACCTGGGAGCCCCCCCCAATTCCACAGTTCGGTTAAGGACAGGATAGGGGGAGGGTCTCCAACTAGGGGGGTGCCACAATAGATCCTTGGGGTGTCGCGGTGGCGTAGGCTGAGTAGCCATTCCCCCGGTAGAATCTATCTATCTATCTATCTTCTCTCTTATTTAGATAATGATAGCTATCTTGTAACCTTTGTAACCCTATTATCTCTGATATATGATTTACACTTGTTTAAATCTAGTTTATTTAAAAAAAATAATTTGCTTTTTAATAATTTTACCTAAATTAAAAATCGATTAGCCGGTAGTTTTATTTGTTGGAAGGGGGTAATGGACCTTTTGGTAAATCACATTAAACTGCAAAGGGTGGGGGCTCAACTTGATTAAGTGAAACACAGCGTACTGATCAGTATGTTTAGACTTTCGTTCCTTCAAGGTAGTCCTAAGCAAATTAAAAATAAATTAATAAGGGTTATCTAAGCATCAAGTATTTTTTTTTTGTTATAATGGCTTACTACATGAAACTACTTTCGGCAAGTGACAACTATAGAAAATTTATATCTTCTTTTCCAAACATTACATTGACAAATTTGGATTTAGCAAATTCTTATATCGATATTCACCACAAAATATTAGAGTTAGAAGAGTTGGCTAAAACGTATATTACGAAAGCAAGTAATAATCATTTTACAACATGTCTAAAGTCTGATCCTAATCTGGAAAACGTACCAGACACTTGTATGTGTGATATCATTGAGTGGTTATACTTCGAAATTGAAAGTGGGATATATAAACTGTTCAAAAGTGGGGGAAATACAAGTTAATTTTTATATTTTCCTCTTTAACTTCAGTTTATTACAAGATGGCTTGTGAATTAGCGTTACAGCTCACCACCAGTTATCCATTAAACAATTTCAATTCTAAGCAGCTGGTGATAGGCCTATCGCAGGATTGGAAACCAGTTGTGGCTGTAAGAATAAGTAAGAAATGTGTGATCTATCTGAACGAAGAGGAATGGTTGACTTTGCAGAAGAAGAAAACAATAATTGAAGAGTTTTTCAACAAGAAGAATGAATGCTCTCCTGAAGAAATCCATCTTCAAAATTCGATCATCTTTTTTGAAAAATTCACCCATAAAACTATTGTTTTAACAGCAAAACCCTCATGGTTGGAAGAACTGTTAACTTATAAGCCAGCACAAATTAACTTATTAAAGAAAGAATATTTTAACTTAGCAAATCGGTTTGAAGTTGTTAGTAAACAATTTGATTACTTAAAGAAAATTGTTGAGAGATGTGTTGAAACTTAAATTACTTAAAAGTTGTACAAAATAAATAAAGGAATTATGTTTAAATTTGTTTTTGTTTTGTTTTTAATATGAAATCATCCAAATTAGTACAAAGAGCAATGACTTCATTAAAAGAATTATATTAGATGATTATTATTATTATCTAAAGTGATTAATTTCTAAAATAATCTATATGGGTCAAATAATAATAAAAATAATTTGCATCGTCAACATGATAACTAGAGTTTTAAAAAGGAAATAAAAAAATATTAATTTGTAAAAACATGTTTACGGAAATAATTGCTTACTATATTAAAAAAAAGTAAAAAAAAAAAATTTGAAACAGTATTTAAAGGTTCGCTAATTGAAGAAGTGCCATCAATACTACTTGATCAGTCTGTGAACAAGTATTTATTACCACAGTGAGTAACTTCTTATATATTTTTTTATTCTGTATGTATTTAAGTTACTTGTATTGAATTTTTAATGTGGCATTGCACACATCTAATCTTGTAATATTACTTTGTATACATTTGTAATTTTAGATGTCAGATTTATTGAAGACAAATTTAAACCAAGCTTCCATCCAGCTACATACAAAATCAATCAAGGAGTTAACAATAGGTGAAAGTAATAAAGTAATTTCATTCAAGGCCGTGAAAACCAAATTTGGAAGATCAATATTGACCGAACTTGAAAACTCATCAGGTGACAAATTTAATTGTTTTTTACCAAAAGCTTATTGTAAAGTATTAACAGATGATATGATATCAGATTATAAATCTGAATCATTGTCGTTGATTTATAAAGGTATAAATCAACACAATAACTCATTTAACATTGAGTTTGTATAAAAAAAATATTTTTAAAAATTTATGTTGTGCATATATATATAGCTAAAGTACATTAGTGCGCAGAGAACAATTTACCAGAGTCAATCTGGTGCATATCAGAATATTGGAACCTTAGCCTTTAATTGCATTCATTCAAGCCCATGAAATACCTCCAAAAAATTGTGGAAGATCAATCGTGACAGAGCTTGAAAACTCTTCAGGTAACAGATTTAATTGTAAAGTTTTATCAGAAGATATGGTATTATAAATCTGAATCACTATCATTGATTTATAAAGGTATAAATTAACACAATAACTCATTTAGCATTATCAACTAGGTATAGATAATACCTCTAAATTTATTAATTACTTCTCACTTATTCAAATGGATAATCGTATAAAGAAAGATTTTTCAAGCATAAAAAAAAGAAAACGTCATGAAGAACAATGTCGAGAAGAATTTGAAGGACTTTGTACGAAATGTGGAAACCAATTTGATAATTATTATAACTTAATTCGACATGAAGCATACTGTACCAGAGCACCACCACAAAAGAAAGCCAAAACAGAACCTAAGAGGGGAACTCTTTTAGCGCAACCTCATGATAGTGAAGGTATTTTACAATATGAGACTGGATTTTCTGGCCGATTAAAATCATTTTTCATACGATCCAAACAAAATTTTGATCTCTATTCATTTCTACTATCAATTAAAGATAAAATAATAAATTGCCTAAAAGAAGAACTCCAGGAACATAATAGTATTAAATTCAGCATATTTGTTGAATGTAAATTGTACAATCACTTAGGAGAAGAATTAGAAACAGCTGTAAAGACCAAAAATATTATTGCAGTAGAAGAGACAAATTTAGAAGATGTGTTGAATAAAGCTTTTATCAAGTTACAAGAAGAATTGGAGGAGACACAATTAAAAAAAAGCAATTGGTCTTTATTTGGTGTCGATGGAGCTCGTCTAAAAATCAACAAGTACAAACCACTAAAAGGTAGTTCATATATACCTTTACCTTCCAATATAGCTCGTAAACGTGCTTGTATTAATGTTAAAAGTAATGATTTAAAATGTTTCCAATATGCTGTTTTAGCTAAATTCGTAAAAATAACACCTCATAGAGTAAGCAAGTATACTCCTGATTTATTGCAAAGGTATGATTTTTCAAACATTACATTTCCCACACCTCTGCATGAAATAAGAAAATTTGAAAAAAAGAACAATATATCAATTAATGTGTTTGGATTAGATAAAAAACAGAATGTTTATCCATTAAAAATCTGTAAACAAGAACTGGACGATCATCGCGATTTATTATTAATTAACAAAGATAATGTACAACATTATATATACATTCAAAACTTTGAACGTCTTATTCATAGCCAATTAACCAGGAATACTGGTAAAATAGTTACCTGCAAGAGGTGTTTCACACACTTTTACTTAAAACACGATGGGAAAATAAAACTGCAAGAACATCTGGAACTTTGTAACAACAATAAACCAGTTAGAATAGAACTACCAACTGATAAGCCATATATCAAATTTGAAAATATGGAACGAGGTACGAGAATACATTTTGTAGTTTATGCAGATTTTGAATCAATTTTACATCCTATAGAGCATGATACGCAATTGAATGTTAATAGAAAAACAATACCATATCAAAAGCACGAAGCCATGAGTTTTTGTTTGTATGTGAAAACAACAGATGACGTGGCCAACATACCTTCAAATATACCTAAAAAACCTTATTTATACCGAGGAAAAGATGCGGCTGAAGAATTTATAAAATGCATTAAAACTATAGCTGAGGAAGTTTCAAAAATCTATAAATTAAACGCACCAATGATTCCTCTCACTCAGGAAGAACAAACTTTATTTGAATCTGCAAATGAGTGTTTTATGTGTGGTGAAGCGTTTCAACTTGATGATAAGAAAGTTCGTGATCATTGCCATTTGACAGGAAAATTTAGAGGAGCTGCCCACAACTCCTGTAATTTAAAAGTTAGAAATCCGAAATTTTTACCAGTTTTTTTCCACAATTTAAGTGGGTACGACAGTCACTATATAGTGAAAAATCTTGGATACGACAATAAAGAAATATTTGTGATTCCAAATACCGAAGAAAAATACATATCATTTTCCAAGAAAATTAACAATGATTTTTCAATTAGATTTTTAGACACATACAGGTTCATGCCTGCAAGCTTGGATAGTTTAGTGAGAAATCTACCCACATTTAGAGAACTAGAGAGATTTTATAACGAGGAACAGATTAAACTTTTAACTAGAAAGGGGGTTTTTCCCTATGACTATATAACATCTTTTGACAAATTACAAGTGACTGCCCTACCTTCAATTGAAGAATTTTCTAATAAATTAACATGTTCCTCAATAACAGAAGAAGATTATGAACATGCCAAAAAAGTGTGGTCAGTTTTTAAATGTAAAAATTTGGGCGACTATAGCGACCATTACTTAAAATCAGATGTAATTTTTTTATCAGTTATCTTTGAAAATTTCCGTGATGTCACAATGAAAACACATTTTCTTGATCCTGCTCACTATTATACCTTACCTGGACTATCGTGGGACGCTATGTTACGTTTAACACACGTGGAGCTCGAATTACTCCAAGATTATTCGATGATTTTGATGGTTGAAAAAGGTATTCGTGGTGGAATTTGTCAAGTTTCTCAGCGCCATTGCAAAGCCAACAACAAGTACTTACAAGATTATGATCCAAATTTAGATAGTACATTTATCTCATATCAAGATTGTAACAATTTATATGGTTATTCAATGATCAAACCATTACCTTATGCAGAATTTACATGGACGTCTCCAAAAGAAGTAAATTTAGAGAAGATTGAGGAAAATTCAGACTATGGATACATTTTAGATGTAGACTTAGCTTACCCAAAAGAATTGCACCAATTACATAACGATTTACCTTTCTTACCAGAAGTCATCAAAATTAACAAGCAAACAAAGTTGGTGCCTCATTTAAACGATAGAAATAATTACATTGTTCATTACGTAGCTTTAAAACAAGCCCTAAGACATGGGATTATTTAAAAAAAAATAAATAGAGTGTTGAAATTTCGTCAACGTGAATTTTTAAGACCGTTCATTGAATATAATACCAATCTTCGTGCATCTGCATCGAATAACTTTGAAAAAGATTTATATAAGCTTTATAACAATTCAGTTTATGGGAAAACGATGGAAAATCTGCGCAATAGAAGAAATATAAAATTAGTATGTGACGCCAAGAAATTGGAAAAGTTAATTTCAAAACCAACATTTATAGATCGAACACTTTATGGAGAAAATTTAGCAGCAGTACATATGGCCAAAACTGTTATAAAATTCGTGAAACCGATATACATAGGTTTAAGTGTTTTAGACTTAGCTAAGCACACTATGTATGAGTATCATTATGAAGTAATGCTTCCTAAGTACGGTCCAGAGAAGCTCTCGCTTGCATATATGGATACAGATTCGTTCATATACTTCATAAGGACAAACTGTATATTTCAGGATATGCTAGCTATGTTAGATTATTTGGATACTTCAGATTACCCTAATGATCACCTCTGTTTTTCAACTAAAAACAAGAAGAAACTCGGAAAATTTAAAAATGAAGCTTGTGGGAGAATTATTACAGAATTTGTAGGTCTTAAAGCGAAAATGTATGCAATCCGTTTTGAAGATAATTTCAAGGAAATTTTAAAGGCTAAGGGAATCCAAAATTCTGCATTAAAAAAATTTATTCAATATAAGGACTATTTGAAGTGTTTACAAACCAAAAGTGTTATGAGAACACCAGTTAACAATATAAAATCCATAAAACATGATATGTTTACTGTAAAAATAAATAAAATAAGTTTATTTCCACATGACGATAAACGGATAATTGATGCTAATGGAATAAATACTAAAGCAATAGGATTTAAAGAATAATTTTTTTTGTTAGATGTCTTAAAATCTGGCGATGATGTATATTTAAATGAGGAAATCCTTCAGATAATTGAAAGAATTTTTTTCATCCAATGGATGAAGTTTTAGAAATTATAAAACGAAATTTAAAAATGTTTGCAAGCTTTAATATAGCTTCTTTTGCTGTACAAAACAATACAAATGAATACCACATTCTTGTAAATTTAAAAAACTTTTGTTCTAAATTATTTATTCCTCATATAGTTGCAGTAAACAATTTGAACTTTTTAAACCGAAAAAATGTGAATGGTGTTCCATATTTATCTTTTTTTAACAAATTAGTAGTTTTTGTATTTATTTTTAAAAGCATAGGTCCTACTTCATTGAATAGTGTAAAGTACTCTTTAAGATTAAATCATACTTCAAGCAGAAATCCTTATGTTGTAATATATAAGAACAATTGTATTATACCATTACTTTTTAAAAATGTAAAGCCATTATCTTTAAAACTGATAAGCGTTTACGCTTTACTTACTTGTGTTGAATAACTTTCTTTTTTTTTTGGTAATAAAGGCTGAAAGATAAATAAAAAAATGTTTTTTTTCATTTAACCTTACCAATAAAGTTATCATAATTAGGTTAGGAAAAACAAAAAAGTAAACAAGAGATTAAAACAATTGTTTATTCTATTAAACCATTTTTTACAAACCAAATGCACTTTGGATTATTTAATTTATGTATAGCACAAGGGCAAAAGTGTATATTGTCTAAAAGTTCAAGCCCGCAATAAATGCATTTTAACGTGTGTTTTCTTGTGTAGAAGAAGCCATTAAATGAAAGTAAACTTGCATTCACTGATCCCGTCCAATGATTAAATGTTTTTTCCCTTATTCTTGCATCATAAAGATCCACCTTTGATCTATTATTTGAAATCCAATCGGCTAATATCTTTGCAAATTTTAATGAACAGTTGGATTTCTTTCCACAATGGTAGATACATTTAGTAAATTCTATTGTTGAAGTGAGACATTTCAGTGATGGGCAGCCAAAATCTTGAAGATCAAAGACTTCTTTTCCAATAAGTTTTTCAAGAAAAACAGATTTTTCAAGACCTTTAGCAAACAATATCGTGAAATTTTCTGCTGATTTTTGACACAAGCTTCTTAATTCAGAATATTCTACATCTCCATCATACCAATTTATTCCATGAAGGTTATGAAATATCCATTTGTTTGTAGATAAATCTTGGATATCTTCTTGAGAAGGAGGTTTGAATAACCAATGCCAAAACACTGAAGGGTAGTCCACATCTATGATAGTCACTTCCTTGGCAATATAACAGTTCTGAGGAGTAAGATAACCCTGGAAGTCAATTACACCAGCACGCATTATGAACTGATTTTCTCCTCCAAATCTCCTCTATTAATACTACCTCCTTCCCTTATATTCTTCTAACTAAACCTGTTAATGGATTATATTCAACTAGTGCATCATGTAAAATTAAAGCGTAGGCTGCTGTACCAGCTTTAAAATTTTCTGCAGCTTCCAATTCTATTCTAATGTCAACGGAACTGGCTTTAACCGCTTCTATTTGACGCGAGCAATCTATGACGATAATCGGTCCCTCGTCCCTGAACTGTTCCTTGCTTAAAATAGGTTCATTTTCCTTTCCATAATAACTGTGCTGGAAATTTTGATACATATAGTATAGCATTGAAAAGTGATTCTTTGAGAAGTCTATGTTAAGATCATCATAAGGATAAACCTCTGAATTTAGATGCAATTTAACATTTGATATATTACAATGATGGAACTCAGACATATCAGCTTTTAAATTATTCTTTTTGTTTGTCTGAAATGCAATTATAACATATCGAGGTTTTTCTAAATTTGTTGTAGTTTTCACCGCCCATGTAAGCTTCTTTATAGCAGGTAGAGAGGGATATTCTATTAAATCCCATGATCGGAATGCCATGTGAACCGTTTTTCCTTTGTTGACAAAATTTAAAAATTTTAACCTTTGTTCATCAGAAACTTTAACATAAGGCATTTTCCACTGGACTGATTTTAATTTAATGGAGGCCTTAACATCAGCGTGTTCCCCTACAACTTGAATACAATCATTATCCGTTCTGCTGCGATGAAGAATTAATTCATGTTTTCCCTGTAGAATTATTTGATTATAATCTTCGAAGAAACCCATTACGATGTCTAGTGGGATGCAAGCGTCAAAGTTGCCTTTTTCATCAGCTAATTTCACATATTCTTCAGGCATCATCCAACCACTCATTTCTAATCCTAACGCCTTGTCCGGGCTAAGAGACGCATAACCTTTTAATGTACTAACAGTTCCAGGATTCCGAACATGGTCAATCAATACTCCATTCAACTGATACTTGATTTCGTCAAACAAAAACAAAAATCCATTTCTTACAAATCTCAATACACTTGGATCTATAGTTGTTTTTCCTTCTTGAACCAATTGTCCTTGAATGTAAAGAAAACTCTTAGCTGGAACAGTGTAGATGTCTTGCTGTTGCACGGCAATTATAATTTCATCAGAATTTTCCAATGATTGGTTATAGGGTTGATGGGTGTGATACTCAAAATCCGTTATTCTCTCCTCAAAACTCACTCTTTTGTTCACATTTAGTATTTCTTCCATTTTGGTTTAATCAAAAGTCCTATACTTTGTAGAAAGTAAATATTTGATGGTGTTAACGCTCGGTAAGGCGTTCTTTGAATACTAGGTGCTTTCACCGCAGTGTAATCCATTTTATACTTTCGAAAATCAATACCCATTTTTCTTTAGATGTAATCTGATGGTGATTGTCTCTCCGCGAAAATCCACCAAGTTCTGGTTTTGATCTGTTATAACAAGTGTTATATTGTTGATCACTTCACCGATAACTGGAAAGTAAATGACTGGAGATGGTTCATGTACGATTTTAAATCCTGGTGGAACTAATGGAGAAAATTCATATATAGTATGTCCTGGTTTCTCGTTTCTATATGAACCGGATGCTATATTACAGTTAATAGCAACTGTATTGACACTATGAATCTGTACAATTTCGTCTGATTTATGAGTGATCATTTTTTCTAACACCTCATGCTTAGTAAACCCCAGTAAAGGGCCAATCGAATGTTCTTTATTGAAGTAAACAGGTTGTGTACATGTTAATTCCACCTTCAAAGTATTAGTATTACCTTTCAATTTCAATGAATCTGTTGATTTTATATGTGATTTTAGATAACGTGCTATTGCTTCTACTTCATAAGTTCCTGTGGGTAAACTAATAACATTGTCTCCATAATGAAAAAGATTGTTAAATCCTTCAATGATATTCGGTATGGAATTGTATGACTGAAAACTTAGTAAACCAATGCTAAAATCATCATCTAAATTAATTGGTGGAAACAGATCGGCACTAAGAATGCTTGAAGTTCCTGTTAAGGTAAACGTATAAGACATGACTGAATTCCGTAAATGCTTATTCTTCATTATTATATAGAAATTTCAAACACAAATGCCCACAATACGGAGTTCCGAAATCTTGATATCTTTTACGATTGTAGATAACATCGCAGTTTCTGAAATAATGAAGGAGTTCTAATGGCGGTCTTAGATTTCCATAAGGATCGAAATAATTTACTTTATTACTTTTTTTAATATAGGCAACCCAATGAGTACCTATGTTTTGTGTTGAATCTAGATTTACAATACCACATTCATTAGTTTTAGGATAACTTGGCAAAGAATCACGCATATAGACACCTCTAAAATGAGGTACGTTTTTAGCAAATTTCATCAAATCTATATTTGTGAGAGCTCTGTCAGGAAGTAGTCAATCTTGCATAATATAAAGACCATATCCTTTTTTATATGGTCTAAGGTAAAAACCTTTACCAATTTTCTGTTCTTCCATTTTCCTATTGTGACGTCTCATTTCTTCCAAACGATCTCTAGCATCTCTTGTATCTTTAACTGCCTTAGCAACCGCTGCTGCTCCACCTGCTAGACTTCCTAGAGCAGACAAACCAGCAAACAATGGTACTAGAAAAGGGAGAACACCTCCAATTCTTGGGACTGGCAATATTCTTGGTAATTTGTGTAATTTTGATTTTGCTAAAAACTTTTTAGCTTTTTTGAGTGCCGTTTTGGCGGCTCCACTAATTGATGTAGGTGAAGTTACGCGAGCTGCACTTATTATATCTTTGATAGTTTTTTTCTTCTTCTTGATACCACCACCACTACCTAATTTTACTTTCACTTTCATCGCGTTTGTAACTGCCCAAGCAGCTGCTTTTTCACCAAAAGATGAGTCACTTGCCTTTGTTCTTTGCCAAGCTTTTTCCGCTAAGATGCGATCAGCTTTATGCCTTGATTTCAAATCTTTGTTTTTAAAATATGCAATGTCGTGTTCCTTGCAGGCCTCGTCTAAGGGATTAACACCTTTATCACCACGGTTTAGTCTTTCTTGTAATTTCGTTCCGGGGCCACAAAATTTATATCCTGGAATATGCACTTCAAATGGAAGCTTGTTAATCACTGAATTTATTAAACCTTTCCCGGTTGTTTTCTTTCTCATTATGATGACTGTTTTTTGGGCCTGATTCTATTTATATAGGCTGCAAATCAAACTCGTCATCATCAGTATGCGATTGGAGAAGCAAAGTGAATGTTTACCTGTTGATAACTTGTTTCCTTCAGGTGAAGATCATGAAGCAAATGAGTGTCGTCATGGTCAATTGTTGCCCGATAATATACGTGCACTTATTTGTGGAAGTTCAGGGTCTGGTAAAACCAATCTCATAGCTTGTTTGCTTTTACAACCGAATGGGTTAAAATTTGGAAATGTATACTTATGTAGCCGATCTCTCCAACAAGAAAAGTATTTATATTTAGAAAAAGTATTCAAATTAGCACCAGAAATAGGATATCACAAAATCAACGATACGCAACAGGTAATCACTCCTGACAATGCAGAAAGAAATTCTATTATTGTATTTGATGATATTCAATGGATCAACAGGACATAATCAGACAATATTTCAGTATGGGTCGGCATAGAGGAATTGATTGTTTCTATTTAACACAAAGTTATGCAAGGATCCCTAAACATCTTATACGTGATAATGCCAATTTTATTATAATTTTTACGCAGGACGATTTAAATTTAAGGCATATTTATAATGATCATGTAAGTTCACCAAATGTATCATTTAATAATTTTAAAAAGATGTGTGAGGTCTGCTGGGATGAGCCATATGGTTTTCTAACAATAGATAAAACAAGAGACTTATATAATGGGAGATTTCGAAAAGGTTTGGATACATACATCTATATATAGAGTAATATTTTCCCTATGTCTATCATTTTTCATTATGGATCCTAAAGTTACACAACATCTTATCAAAACTTCTAAATCTCTTCGAGAAAAATTCAAAAGTTTAAAGAGAGGCCTTCAATTATCACAGCAAGATTTGGAAAGAAGTTTAGAGCCCATTACGAAACCGCTTCAAGAGTTAGTTGACCAGACTAGAAAGCGTTCTAAAAAAGTAAGATTAAAATCAGACGCTTCGACTCTAACGGATCCGTTCAAAGAAGAAAAAGATATCAAATTACCGATTAAAGAAGAAGCAGAAGAAGAAGAAGTGAAATTACCACTTAAAGCTTCAACTCCCATACAGCGAAAGGGTATTTTAGATATTACAATGGAAGAAGAGACGTTTGAAGACGATGATTCTCTTCTGGAGCAAATAAAACAAAAACATAGTAAAGAGGAACTGGAGAAAAGGATAGGTGAAGTAGAAGGTATAGGATCTTTAATAAAACCATACTTATTGAAACATATGACTTCAGATACTAAAGATCTAGATGATAGATACGGTGTTAGAGTATTACCTACTGGAGATATGACGATAGGAAATGCACAGGTAACCATTGATGGCAATGATATCAATGTAAGTGGAAACTGGTATAAAGGTACTCCTGGGTTATTACAATTATTATTTTTTAAAAAGCCCAACGAATACACTGTAGAAGATTTAGAAAATTATAAGGATATTTTAGAAGTTAGTAATGCACATAAACAACAATTTAGTGATGAAAAACCTCTTAGCTCCAGCAAAGGATTCAAATACAAAAATATTATAGCTCCTTTATTTAATCCTCATGTGGAGCGGGAGTTAGCTCAACCCTATTTCACACCACCATCAACTGCAGAACAAGTTAATAAGACACCTCGGACTACAATTGCAACAAAGCCTATTACAAGCAGATACGATCTAAGACGTATGACCACTGGTAAAGGTATGGATGTAGGGCAAAATATTTATGAATATTGGGATGATCCAAATGAATTAGTGGATCGACTTCGACTATTATATGCATCAACCCAAGCTGGACACAATGCACATGGAAATGAAATTTATTCTATAATCGAAGAGTTGAGAGAGATTGATATTATTTATTAAGAATTACTCTTGGAATAAATGATCAGTTGTTCTTTGGTCTTCGAAAAATGTCTATCGACAAGTTTGGTGGACCTTTGCATCACTTAAAAAAAGTATTTCATGTTAGTGATGACGAAGATGGAGAATATATCAACTTTGAAAATAAACGATTACTTGGAATCAATAGCCCGGTTGGTAGTTCCGATGCTGTTAATAAGATATATTTTGAAAAATTTGTAACTGATAAATTAAAACTACAATTTGAAGAGTATATAAAAGAGTTAGATTTAGTAACAAATTCATATTTGCAAGAACAGGTTAGCAAACGTTATCTTCTAGAAACGTATGACGAAGCCCGAAAAAAAGTTACAAATAAATTTGTGCGTAATTTATTCACTGTTTTTACGAACCGAATGAGTTTATTGGATCCAAAAGTTCCTATAACTGCAGCAACGCTTAAAACAATTTTTGAACCATAAAGACATGTCTAGCAAAGAGGCTGTAGTTTTTGAACTTCATAGACCGGCACGTTCACGCTACCCTCGAAGGCGTACATTGCTCAAAGGTATTGATGATTTATGGCAAGCTGATTTAATGGAAATGATACCATACGCTCGTCAAAATAGTGGTTACAAATACATATTAGCAGTGATTGATTGTTTTTCAAAGTACGCCTGGGTGGAACCTGTTAAATCCAAAAACGCAAAAGATATCACTCAAGCTATGAATAATATTTTTATTTCGAGTGGAAGAGTGCCAAAAAATATTCAGACTGATAATGGGAAGGAATTCTACCGCCTATAGGGCGGGGGGGGTGGAAATGTGTCCTGAAACAGACAAATTCTAGCTACTAATATTGTCACTAATACATCTCAGTTTATAAGGAGCTCAACTTTATCACTGTTATCAAAAATCTTAAAATCTAATTTGAATAAAAATCTTAAAATGATAAAATATAATATTATATTTATTAATTATGATAATAAATTCCTATAAAATTGTTAGCCTTTTGATGGCCATAATTGTAACATTATGTTCAGATTATTCTGAAATTATTGCGTATTAGTTGGATTGTAAAATGGTAGTTATGGTAATTATTTATACAATATTATTTGTATTAATTACAATGTTCTTGATTTACGTAAATAATTATAATATAATATATTATTTGAGAAAAATGCCAAAGAAGAATAGTAGCTTATCGGAAGAATTATGTAGTGGATGTTGTCAATCACTCTGACATTTTGGGAGATATTGCTTTGTTAATTGTATGTTTATGCTAAGAAAATTTGGATTGCAATATAAATATAGATTCTGTAGTTTAATGTTATGAAAATTTTTGCTAATATTTTGGTCCAGTCTTGTAAGTGTGTTACAGACCTCTTTGTGGTTATAAGTTTTTGGTTGCATAAATTGAGCATGTATATGGAGATTGAAAATATTTGCTATTTGAAAACTGGGATGAATTGGTTGGGCATTTGGTTTTTTTATATATTTTAGTTAATCCTATTTAAACTTTCCTGCATAGAAATTTATTATTATTGCTAGAATATTTAAAATATATTATAATTATCGAGAGATATTACTTTTGGATTGTTGAAGCTGGTAATATTGAATTCCTTATAAATATTACATTCCAGATTGCAAAGTGTTATCGCATATTTATCTAAACCTGTTGGACAAGATTTGAGCATGTTGTACCAACTGCTTATACAAGCGATTTTTTGTTTTGCGAGCGCCAATTTCTTGCAATTTTCCAAACATCGTTCCTAAAATATTTTCATAAAATAATAAATTTTCATTATATTGCAAATTATATAAAGTATAACTAAATACATAAGTTTTATACAATATAGTACTAAATACAATTCTTATTTCAAAGTTTCCGATTGGAAGGCCTGGTTTGGAAAGGGATTAGTTTAATCCCTTGGAACTAATCGCACTGTAACTACCATCAACCGAATGTGCGACTTTATTACTTCATTAAGAAAGTTTTTTCTTTCAGTTTTCGAGATTTTCTCATAAACGGTGCCATGCCCGTCTCTAAATTCTATTTACTTTTTTTTTTGTTTGCTTTAAAATCCATATTGCAAAAATTCTAAAAGTATGAATACTATTCATCATACATACTAATATACACATACACACACACATGCATGCGCCTTGCAATCCAAATGCATATAAAGAAATATACATATAACATAAAAAAATATATATACCTATATACACACACACATCAGCATACACACACACACACACACACATACTCATGCCGCATTGTGTATTATACTTGCGTGTATCATACTTTATGTACGCAGCATGCTGTCATAATCGCTTCCTCTTTAGGGTTACTTTAGAGGAAAGAAACATATGCCTCATAGATATATATCCGCGCACACACAAATAGACACATACATAGACGTACAATTCACATATCATAAACTTAGAAAATATTATATTGTCCTCACAGGTTGGTCTACTGGCTAGCGCACTCGCCTTTCATGCGAGAATTCCAGGTTCGATTTCCCTGAGGGCAAAGTCGGTGTTGTCCCAGCATCGTGATAAAAAGTGGGAAGCTACAGTTAGTAGCGCCCTAGGTAGCCAAGGCCAGAACTAAACGGCGTGGAAACCTCGGCTGCTTACCACATCCCCCATCCCTATTCAGATCGCCGTCTGGCAAAACCTGGCCCTTCATGGGCTATTGCGCTATAGGGAAATAAAGAAAGAATATATATATTTTATAAAACACCATGGGAGCCGAGCTATTATCAAGGTGGGAGAAATCCTAGCATCTGAACAAAACGCCCCTCAGTGGCACGGGTAGCCAAAAGTACCACTCCCACTCCCAGTGGGGGTGATACAATGGTGGGATTAACCCCACCTAAACGAACGACTTCCTCCGATGGTGAGTGGAAGTTAGGACTTAATGTAAATATTATTAGGTCAAACGTTTTTGTTAAAACGTTAATAGGTGCGACGAAGATCCTGCCACAAGTGGATATTTCTATATATTAATATGTATGAGTCCATTCTCCAAAAGAATATACGGGGCTATACGACTAATTCAGAAGGGTTACGCCGAATGGTGGCGGAACACGATCCATTTGGGTTGTGCCTCCAAAAAACAAAGATTTGCCCGGGGCAATTTATTCGAAGACCAGGTGCAAGGGCGCACGGTCGTGTGGCCGTATGTGTAAGGGATAATATTCCCAGCAAGCGGCTACCCCTTCAAACTAACTTACAGGCTGTTGCCGTGCGTCTAGCTACACCACTGCAGGTCACTTTAGTTAGCATTTACCTACCAGATATATTCTGGCGGAGAAGTGCCCAGGAGAATCTGCTGTCACAGCTCCCTTTCCCGGTGTTAACAGTGGGTGACTTCATAACACCCATTCAACGCTCATAACACCTGGTGGGGGTCACCTAAAACTGATGCGCGTGGCAGAACTCTTGAGGAGATTATAGACAATGCTAACATGATGCTCGTCAACAATGGTGATGCAGCACGCTTTAATACACACTCAGGTGGTTTCAGTGTGTAATTGACCTGAGTGTAGCAACACCCACCATCGCGGTTTGCTTGGAATGGACCACACTTGATGACCTATACCGTAGTGCCCACTTTAACTTAGTATCGAGCTCCATGTCCTGGTCAGATTGTGTGATACCCTGGAGATACGGCATCAAAAAAGCAAACTTGCCTGCTTATACCACCAGAGTGGTTACTCCAAATTTTACAGGGCATGTCACCCTTGATACAAACATGTTTGTACAGGCGTTAGTTGATGCGGCCGCTAGTTCCATACCAAGGGTAGGTGGGAGAGTCAACAAGACTTTAAAATATTGAAAGCCAGGGAGAAGCGACTAATCAAACAGGCCAAAAAGGAAACCCTTACCACCTATGTGTCTGCGATCTCCACATCATCTATCTTAGAGGAGGTGTGGGATAAGATTAAAACCCCCTCTGCCAGAACGCCGTCGACACCAATACTAATGCCTTATTAGAGTTAGCAGACCCGTGAGAACCCCCTGGCTGAGGCTTGCGGCGCCAGCTTCTCCTCCCCAAAGAGGCGAAACCTCAGAAATACCAGCCACTCGCACAGTCACAAAACGTGCAGTGCTGTTTCCTCTTTTTTCTGACTAAACCTTTGGTCATATGTAATGACCTATAAGTAATTAAATTTGTATACTATTTACTCACATAAATACCTATTGCTTTAGTTTGAAAACGTGTGAATAAGAATTTTTTTTAAAAATTCCAAGGGAATAAGGTTATATTTTCTTCTAAAATGCAACTTCAGTATGATTATGCCAACTTTATAGATTATTATAAATTAGAAAGTTTGATAGAATTTGAAATTTGAAGAAAATCGGGTAACCGGAAGTGTGACTTTAATGGACAGGTTTTTGAGTTTTTTTGAAGTCGCGAAAACGGAAATAACGATTTTCTTTATAATATAAATGTTTACTTTAAAAGTAAATAACACGTTTATTTCAAACACTTTCCATAAAGATAATCTATCAAATTATTTAAGCCCTGTTTGTCATCTGATGATTCAAAATAATAGAGCAGTACTGTTGGAAGATTGCTCTGTCTGGATAGTTTATGAAAATCGTGTAGTACCTAATTTATACCTCTGGTCCGGCCATTATTGCGGTTAAACGACTGTTGGAATAAACTGAGTTATTAGATTAGATTATTATTATAAAGGGGATGTGCACTGCGAGCTGAAAGATCTATTGTGCCCCCGGAGCCTTCTCACTGTGCATTACTATTACCGGACAGTGAGCTGTAGAGGCTCCTAGGAAAAGAAAAGCTAAAACAGCACTATTGGACTTGAACCCAGGATCTTCGCGTTGCTAGTCCAGCCGCTACCACTGAGCTAATCACTTCCTTCTTTCTTGATTTACGCCAATTTATTAATTCGTGACAAAAACCCTAGTTTTTGTACTGTGAAAGTCAATGTCTATAAAGGGGGATAATGTATGTAGTTTAGGTGCATCGTGTATTGTCCTGATGAAGTGCTACTGAGGTGGTAAACCCAAGTAACGGCATGCAACAGATACCACTTGCCACAATTAACTGAGTTTATAAACGGTACTAAAAGTCGTAGGACTGAAGATCAACGAATATAAACTACATTTTAAAGTGTTTAAATTTATACAATCCCAGATAAAAATGAGGTTTGAACTATAATCATAAAATCGGAAAAAATCTTACTGTAAATATGGCGGATAAATAACTTTCAAAAGTTACATAAATGCTCATGATGGAGGGGGATATGCCCTGTCTAGAGCCCGTCAGCGTATTAGGATTCCTCACGGATTTTAACCTGGTGGAAGTTTTGTAGTATGGATGTCCTGTTGGGCCATCTGTTCGGGTGCTGTGGGTAAACATGCTGCGCTACCCAGGGGGCATCACACAATAGATCAAATGTCGCAGCGCAATGGCCCCCTTCAAAAAAAAAAAATGCTCATGATTGTTTTTTTTAAATTTGCTAATAATATTATACTTACAGCAGTAATTTGCAATAGTGGAAAAATTATTAACACCTTAATATACTTGGAGCCAATCATTTGTATTTACCTTCTTTTAGTTTACAATTGAATACGATCCTTGATTAGATTTAATTTATTTTATATTCACCATTCTAAAAAAAAAAATAAAGCAGTTATCTTTTTATTATTTCGTCCATTTATAATTAAATCATCTTATCACTGTTTTTTAAACAATCACTTCTTTTGTCAATTGTTATAAAAATTTTGTACAATGGTTAACTTTATGACAAATAAAATATTGAATGAAATCATCACAATAATATTTTCTATTTTATGGACTATTCATACCACACAATTTCAATCATTTTATAAATATTTGTATTGTTATTAAAATTTAAATGGACACATTAAAATTATAAATTTTATGTGAATAAATGAATTGCGATGTTATACTGATTCCAAAGAAATAAGCCTAGAATTATTATATTTTACTAAACGGCCATCTTGTGATCCATTTGATTTCCAACGAACTACCAGGATTAATCCCTTTAGTTGCCGAATTATTTTAGTTTCTAGTATCTATAAATACCCCCTAGAATCACTGATATTGCGGTCAGACTCTAGAAAATGAGAACATGCTGATGCCACCTCATCGTAATGATATTATCGAAGCTCACTAATCCTATCACATATATTGAAACAAGTAGCTGGAAAATTAAACAGGGTTTGGGTTTTTATACAATTTTTAACTTTGCCTCTCCCTCTGTTAACCACTTTCATTTTTTAGCTCCCTTAAATCTTATAATAGAACTTTAAATTTTTTTTTTTTTTATTCCAAGCTTGAAGAAAATTGGTAAATTATCTCAAACCTAGTAAGTAAGAAAGTTAATCAATTTAGTACTCCATTTTTTCACTTGTGTTACTGCTGGAAGACGAAATATTTCGATCGTGTCAAAGTTTCGAAATTGATTTTTTCTCAAAAATACATATTTTGGGGAAGCTGAATGTGAACAAATTATTTCGCGAATGATCTAATAATGAATGCGTGTTATATAATATTTGAACGATATATCCCAAAATCGGAAATCATAGGAAGCTCAAACTAGGTTCCGGTCAAACTCCATGAACCGGCTAAATAGTGGTAAATCACTTGCCACATTTTTTTATAGCAAGCGCAAGTAAACGTTTGTAATAACTTCATTTCAAAGAAAATCTATCCAATAACTTGTCTCCAAGAACGTTTATCTAGTGGCTAGTACACTCTCCTTGGTGCGAGAATCTAGTGTTCGATTTCTGTGAAGGTAACGACAGTGTTGACTCAGTATTGTTAGAAAAAATGGGGAGCTGCGAATAGTATCCAACCTAGATAGGAAATAATTACGAGTGAGAACACCGAATACTCTCGACTGATGATCGTCTCGATTTTTTAGATCGAAACTTTACAATCTGTTTTTGCTCTGTGTTGCCAGCTAGCTCATTCGTGGGTTTTTGGTGATTTGAGTCGTTTTACGAGTAAGATATAAAAAAAAAAAAAAAACGCTGATGGTGCACAATATATAAAATATAAAGTACTTAGTACTCACAATTAGTTGTGTAGTCGTTTAATGTCAGGGGGTTTAATATGCAACTATGAGCCAGGTCAATAGTAATTGTTCACCCATTCATACAGAAATGCCATAATTTTATCTTTTAAGTTCCCAGGGCCATTTTCATGAAAAACATTTGAGTTTCCGGGTTGAAATCGCGTGAGTTGTTTGCTAGGAACCGACTTTTCGCCCATATTGCAATGTCTGCTTCAGGATTGTTACACCTTAAAAGCTAATGGTGCAATGAACCTTGATTAGAGCATGGTCTTTTCCTCCGCCTTAAGTTTCTTTACCTGAGGAGGCTGTTTGTCCCTATTGAAGAGCGTAGTTATTGGTCACTACGTTGGTCAAACGTGCTAACAAGATTGCCGAGCCAACGCAGTTGCCCAAAGAAAAAAATCGTCTTCGGCAGACTTTAAACAAAATTGAGTACAAATAGAGGCTAATAACTACATTCTTCATACGGCCAAACAGCACCTCATATAAAGAAACCTGAGGAGATACAGGTAAGAAAAAGAAAACTAAAGCTATCCCTCTTATAATCGCAAGGATTTTCGGAGAAGATTTCTGAACTCCTACTTAGGCCCAATACAACAACCATTCATGGAACGGACAGAAAAATGGCCCAAAACAGATATCCAGTGCAAAAAAGTGGGGCCATGTGATACCTATTTTGGGGAAAAATACATAGGTCAGACTAAAAGTTTAATGACAACTCTTCTTAAAAAGCATATTCACTGAGTAAGGCAAAACAAAACGGTAGGGCGCTCTCGAACCCATGACATCCCAAGTAAACAATTATTACCAACGTGAGAAGGAGGGATACGGTCTAAATAGAGACGAAACAGAACATGACTTCTCCTGCTCAGGGAAATGAGAGAAAAGCAAGAGAAAAACGTTCAGTGGAAGGGTCAATTGACGGGTTCTGCCCCACTTTTTTGCACAACATAGCGGCCAGCCTCATATATTTTGTCGACAACCTAATACGCCTAGCCCTACCTTTCCTCCTTATTCCTCACACCAACTACCCTCACTCATAAATCCAACATCCAAACCAATGCCTCCATCTTCTCTCTACCCCTTCAACGTCTCCACTCTACACCTAAGCCATGTATCGAACTATTTAGAAAGCACCAATTTTTTACTCCCCCTCTCCAAAGGACGAAGAGGTGTTTAAATTAATTTTTTCTCTTTGGTAAACTTCTTCTTCTGTACGATTTCTAATAGGTTTTCTTAACATAGATACCTGAACTTTGATAAACCCTATTCGTTATTTTCTTTCTCATCCGTTAGCAAGCTTTGGAACTAGTTTGGTTTTAGCAAGGTTGGTAAGAGCTCTGGGTATGGTGATTCTTTCTCGCGACATCTTATGTTGTCTAAAAATTAAGCTGAGGTCACTGGCGATCAAAGCTTTCTCAGTGCACTGCGGCGGTTAAGACAACAGTGCCCATGACCGGACAGGTGTCTTCAGAGGGTCCCAGGAAGAAAAAATCTAAGGGAAGCACTGCTGGACTCGAACACGGCACCGCCGCATTACTAATTCAGTGCGCTACCTCTGAACTAATCCCGCCCCTTGCTTTACCATTACAACTAAATTTGATAGAAATAAATGATGAAAGAAGGGATTGACTCAGTGTGATTAGCTGTGGTTTTGGGTTGAGTGGCTGGCTGCCCTTGGATTATTTTCCTAGTAGAAGCCTCTTCAGCTCACTATCTGATGATAGACAGTGTTGTCTACAGCGAAAGAACACTGTTCAGTGGCCGGTATTGCATTGAAGGCTACGGGCCCAATGATCGAGGCCCCTTAAAAAAAATAAAATTTTTGTTAATGACCCATATTTATTCGTCTTTGTGGAGGGAGAATGTGTAGTTATAAAAAAAATGTTTATTTTTATTTTCATTTTTAATTTCTTAAAATATTTAACGTAAATGACAATATTGTCCATTAATTTTCAGTTTGTTAGTCAACTCGTCAGACAAACTGTAGATTCAATATCTATTAATTTAATTATTAATCATTTCTGTAAATCTGTTTGAAAATGTAAAACTAATGTTTATTAGTGCGCTAAAATATGTCACTGTGACGTGCTACGCCATCCTAACAAGGCAGAATGGAGCCCTACTTAATGCATATTACTTCCATGAATCCCCACCTATTATTATTATTATTTTAATTTAAGGCGCGTCAACATCTATGATCATTGGCGCCCAGAACCTTCTCACTGCACTGCCAGCCTCCGAACTGTGTTCTCTCGTTACAGACAACACTGTCCATCACTGAACTGTGAGCTGTGGAGTCTTCTAGGAAGAAAAAAATTTAAAGGCAGGACACCTGGACTCGTACCCGGATCCTCTGCGTAGGAGAGTCCAGAACGATAACTACGTAGCTTTTCCCTTCCCTGCCTGCTTATTATTATTTTTATTTAATTTACTTCTGACCAGCGCACATGCTCTTTAGCGGAAGGCATACAATTGACTATTAAAAGAAGCTCTCTCTCTTGTTGGTTGCTAGTTGGACATTTTGAGCACATTTGTACTCAAATAGCGCCTTACTCTGTGTCAGAACTAATAATATCTTAAGAACTTATGCAATAACCACTTTTGAATGGACAATTCTGCCCGTATTCAATAATGGCTGAAATACTTGAATATTTGCCGATCCTTAGGTCTAACTTTCATCTTGTAAAACGAATTTTCCTAATAAATCTTGAATTTAACTATAGAAATCGTAGTAGTAATATAAAAATTAAATCAATTATTAAAAAAAGTTATTTTTTATGAAATCAATTCATTTTTTGGCGGTAATTTCTTTTCATAAGTCGTCAAACTGCGAACACATCTCTTGTAAATAATTTTGATACCTTTTCATCAAATATTAGTATATTATCTCTTTATATTTTTCATGCGTTTTTAGTACATTTGCTTTGAATTATACAGATTGCAAAACTTTTGCCTGTCTTCTATACATTAGAAAAAAAAAAATTGCAACGAAAATAATTAGAATAGTTCGTCAGTGATTAGCAAAATTGATGATCAGTGGCGAACATGAAAATTGTAGGAAGCTGCATATATACAAACTGATAGATTTCATCCATATTTTTTCCCCAAAACAAAATGAAAATGCCTTGACAAAACACTGAGCATACATTATCTGCGCTATTAAAGTTTAATTATAATGTATGCTTTGTGATGGATGCCAGAAATATAGAAAAATATTTTATTTGTAATATCAAGAAAAAAATTTAACATTTGTTTGCAAAGGGACTATTCCAGGTAGAAGACCACCATTGTCTTTTAGAGTTTATAGAACTCGGTTAGCATTGTCTACCCCTTCTTCTCACAGGGGATGATTTGAACGAACTATTAGAAGACATTCTTTCAAGAACAGTATGCATTCTGCTTTCAAACAAGAACATTCTGTTGTAGACAATCAAGCAGAACACTTGTTTTTCGCTCGCTGTCAGTTCCACAATATATTAAGTTTATAATTTCTTTGCAAATAACTTGTAGTTATTATTTTAATAGAATATATTTATTGTTAGCAGTGGTGACTACTTTCTTATTTCGGATACTTCTCTCTCTTAAAACATACATAAGCACAAGCCCTTTACAAAACCGCATGTGCTACACACTAGTACTATATACATTACAACACACCAGTAACATTTCATTGGTGCTAGCTGTTTGGGATATTATCAACCAGAATCCACAAATTAACAGGTACGTACAATTTTCAATTTACTAATTAAACAAATTATCCATCAGATAATTTTATTGCTTTTTCAATTATTTTGTCAGCGGAAATATCTTAAATATTTCCCATAATTGAATTTTCTATTGAATTTCATTTTAAAAATTTTGTATTTGTACCACTTGTGAATTTTGAATTTATAAGTTTTCTTAATAGATCGCAAATTGTAAAGATATGGAATAAAAATCTTTCTGTTGGCGGCAATTGCGTAGCCCAGCAATTGCCAGCTGCGTAGATGTCTTGAAAAATATAATCTTTCCCCATGTAATTCATTCATTTCAAAAATGTGTTAGATAATGCACAAGATATGGGCATCGATGCTACTGTAGATATTTACTTGCTCAGCAGCAATTAGCCAATCTTCCTGCCACCCCAACAATCAACCTGCTAGCCCCTTGAGAAATTTACAATTAATAAACAGTTTACCTACCTTTGATGGCGAAAATTCAGCCAGTGTGTTCGATTTCCTAGACCAAATTAGCCATTGCCCTAGCCTTTCTGGCTGGGACGACGCTGCAAAATAAGAAATAGACTCTCAGGTTCTGCAAAAATATTTTATGATACGCAATTACAACGCCAGGGTACAATTATAACGTATCCTCTAATTTCAAGCTACTTCTTGCCCGATTTTGTAAGGAGAAAACCCCTCTAGTCCTCTTACAACAAATGACTAATATTCAGTCTCTTCCCATAGACTCTCCTGAATCCTTCGCAGATAGAATTAGACATATCCAGTCCGCCATTAATTTAAAAGCTCAAGCTAATCTACTCGAGGCCTTACATTCTATTTTAGACAAACTGGCCACTGATGCGTCCCTGAAGTCACTTCCTCACCCGCCACGAACAAAGCTACCACAAAAATTAGACGAAGCACTTTCTTATGCCAATGCTCTAAAAGAAGTACAGGCTTCGGAAACAAACCCTACACTTTCGTAGTCACCTCGAAAACTTCTAATCCTCGCACACCCCCATGTCCACGTCGTTTCTACGGATAAATGCATTTCCACAAAGAATGCCCGCATCGAAATAAAAATCAGAAACCACCATTAAAACCTACTCCTACTCGAAGAGTTTTCAATGTATTAAAGAATAGGGCCTGCCGCCATTTTTCCGGTCCACATTTTGACGTGGACTGCACAAGTAAATTTCGACCAAAACCCCGCACTAACTCTGGCAAAATGCCTAACAATTTTAATATTCCTAAAAATTTTGATCGCGGAGTATATAGTAATAATCGCTATAATAATAATAATAATAATAATCAATATTATAGTAACAATAATAATGCTCAAGTTAATAATTCAAATAATTCACTATTTAACTCTTATCCTGGTAGACCCTAATATAATCAGAATAATAATAATTATAACGAAACTAGTAATAACATCCAAAGTAGGCCCACTTGCCAGTATTGTTCAAAATGGTGATATTCGGCTCGTAAATACTTCCAAATACAGCCCAAAACGAGTTAGACCTCAGTCGCTTTCTCGAACACCTGATATTGACCACGGCTATCATACCTACTTCCATCAATCCTGAATAACCAGGTAATACCTAATTATGGCATCACGTCCCTTCATTTGCTTGCGGACAATGTCGAAAATTCCAAATTTTCTGGCGAATCCATACTTTCGCAATTAAAAGGCAATTTCCAATTAATACTTGATAGAGATTCCTTACACTAAATAGGGCAATTATTATTTGCGTACGCTGACAGTTAATAAATTCAACATTCAATTTTCAAATAGACTCAAACACACCAATTTAATAATAATCGCTAAAAAACTCTGTAACTAGCCACCAGAGTTCAGTGCCACCTCCCGCACACAATACATAACAACCATACATTGAATCACTTGAAATTATTATTCTCAATCTGTCACACTTTTAAACTCTACTACATACTACACCACATGTAAATGTTATTTGTAAGAATTTTGTTATCCCTAAGAACAAAAATGTTTAGTGTATTGATATATTTAATTTAGTTGTTCCAATTATGGACATATTATTTTTGTTTCATCACTGACAACTCTCGTATCACTAGTTATAAATTTATTCAACCATTTGGTATTTGTAATTATTGCATTGCATATTTCAATATTTTTAAATAACAATTTATTTTATTTTGCAGCAACCAAGATGACCACGTAAACTTGTTTGATATTTCTGATATGTAATATTATGTTTAATACTGATCTGTTTAATTAACACATTTTTTCTGTTGCAGCAACGACGATTTCAATCCTGAAATTAAGAATTTTGCAACTGTTTGACATTTCAATTCATTTAGTATAAATTTTTGATCATGATATACTTTTAATAATTTATATTTTTTTGCAGATTTAATGTTGTAAAGCATTAAGCCGATATTTGTTGAAATTATTATTTATAATATTTTTATAATAAAGTTAAATAATATGAAATACCTATCCATAATATTGTTATGTTAGCTGTTAAAATTTAAATTTATATAACCACTCCTGACTAACAATTTTCTTTGCGTTGTTAGAAGTTTAGTTTTTCGGGAATAGTTCCCTCGTTTGAATTTTGGTTTAGCTTTGCCGTAGTGTTTATCGCGAATATAAACTTCACCTTCGGGGATTTCCATGTTTTCCCAGTTTGATTTAGCGTGTTAGTCCGAGTTTCCTTTTTTTTTTTCAATGATTTCTTTGAGGGCGCGAGTTATCAGTTCTCTGTCATCGTTCATCGTCATCTTTAACCTTTTGTTCCAGGATCAGGTCTTGTGAGTAAGGTTAGTTTGAAGTCCAAAAGTTATTTCATTTGCTGTCATCTTTAAATTAGAAACAATGACATTGTTATAGGCTATCAATCCAAGTCTTAAAATTTTGGTGATGGAGTAGTCTTTTTCGTGTTTTATTACGTTCATAATCATAAGTGTTGAATGGGCTCTGTTTATTAGTCCATTGGAGTCTGAATGGTTTGGGGTAGTGAAGTATATTTGGGGATTTTATTATATTTTAGAAAATTTTCGACTGTCCATTTTTGAATTCGGTTCCGTTATCAAATTGGATAGTTTTAGGGCAAGGGAATAAACTTAAATAGTTTTCCAAAGAATTGACGATTTCATTTGCAGAGGAGGTTCTAATTAAATACCGTACAGTTTTTTGGAGAAATAGTCTATGAGTGTGAAAATTTGTTTATCGTTATAGTGCAGTATGTCCCCTTGAAGTTTCTCAAAACGTTTGGAGGGAGTAGGTGTAATTTCGTAGATTTGTCGGATTGGCCTACGTTCGTATTTTACTTCTTTGCAGAGAGAGCAATGTTATATGTTCTAGCCTTTTCGGCCAGTAGTATCGCTGGGATAAGTTATTGTAGACAGGACACCATATGTGTGGTTCGGTTGTAAGTATTCGAGGCAGTATTCTTCTATGTCTTTAGAGTATGGGTACCTAGTATACCAGTTGTATCTAGTTTCGTTAAAAGGTTTTTCGATTAGTTTTCATTTCAGGGTTACCGCGGGTCAGGACAATTTGGAATTTTTCTATGTTGATACAGCGGGCTTTGTCGTCTACTATTTTGTTTTACAGTTAGAGGATTCTTGAGAATGCTGTGTTTCTAAATTTTCACTCTCTTCTTTGGCGGTAATGTTTAAGGTTCTAGCTAAGTCTTCTATGACTTCTCCACTATTTTCAGGTGAAGGGGCGGAAGGAATACGTCACGATTTCGTCTGGATTTGGAGATGAGGTTTCTAAGGTATTTAAATTTTGTTCTTCAGTTGGATTTCGTGATTGGGCGTCTGGTGCTACGTTAATCTTTTCCTGTACATATTTGATGTCAAAGTCAAAGTCGGCTAGTTGTAGTTTCCATCTGATGAGTTTAGAATTCGGTTCTTTCAAATTATGTAGCCACTGTAATGGTCTATGGTCAGTTTGTATAGTAAATTTCCGTTTGTAGATATAAGGTCTAAAATGTCTGCATGCCCACACGATCGCTAACAGTTCTTTCTCTATTGTGGAGTAGTTCTCTTCTTGTTTGTTTAGAGTACGGGAAGCAAAGGAAATAGGGAGGTGTTTTCCGTTGAAGTTCTAGATAGGACGGCTCCTTGCGTAGTTGGAGGCATCTGTGGTGAGGATAAAAAGTTTCTCAAAATTGGGCAATTGTAGAATGGGACTGTTTTGTAAGAGGGATTTTAGAGTTTCAAATGCTTGTCTATAGTTGTCTTCAATTATTATATCTCTGTCTTTCCTTAGTGAGAGTGTTAGAGGTCTGACTATCTTGGCATAATTCTTGATCATTTTCCTGTAGTAGCCTGTAAGGCCAAGAAATTGTTTGATTTGTTTTTGTGTTCTGGGAAGTGGGAATTTGGCTATAGCTTCTAGTTTTGCTGGGTTAGGTTGTATACCTTTGTCGGGATGATGTGTCCTAAAAAGAGAAGTTCTCTTTTGAAAAATTCTGTCCTATCGAGTTGAATTTAAAATTGTGTTGTTTAAGTTTGTCAAAAACAGTCTTAAGGTGTTTTATAAGTTCGTCCAAACTATCTGAGAATATGATAAGATCGTCCATGTATACTAGTACATTAGGGATTCTGAAGAAAATGGAGTTCATTGCCCTTTGGAAAGTTGGAGAGGCATTTTTGAGTCCGAAAGCCATGCGTAGGAATTCATAATGTCCGTTTTCTGTGGAGAATGCTGTCTATTTGAGGGTAGTTTTTTAAAAATTCTATTATTTTTTTTTTCTGAATTCATGTGCTCAGTCTGAATTAAAAGAGGGATTTCATTTTCTATCTCTCTTAAAATAGAATCACCAGACATTTCGGGACAATTAGTCACTACTAGGTCGGGTATATTTGTACAAATTTCTTGAGGTTCGTCGATATCCATGGGTTCGGGGCAAATGGCCATTACTTGCTTGGATTCGACTTTGCATAAGATTTTATTATTAACCCTTTCATTGCTAAGTTACTGCAGAGTATTAGTTCTCTACATGCTAGACTGTCTCACCGGCAATAGTCCCCACCATGCTGAATTGTTTTCTCAGTCGTAGATGTTGCCCCACTCCTTGTTTACAACTCTTTAAGCTTTAAAATCCGCTCTTTAACTTTTTAAATCCCTATTTTAAACTTTTTAAATCTCTTATTTAATTAGTAACTGTCTAAATTTCCGGTGAATTAATTAATATTTATCTTAATATAATTCTATTAAAGGTTTGTTAAAAAAAAAAATATACCAAAAAACAAAAAATTTTATTTAAAATATCTTAAACAAATATACAATTAAAAACGTAATAAAAAACACTAAAAAGAAAATTAGAATGTTTGTTTAGTGTGATATATCTCGAAATACGGCACTAAACACAAGCATTGGTTGCAATTTTCACAATAGTATCTAAACGCAATAAAAACTAATGTATACTCAAAAATTATAACCAAAATACTAAAAGTGTAATAGAAAATTATATTGAAAAATTGCAAAAGAGAAGTTATTCAAACAGACGCAAACGTTAGAATGACAAACAATTGGTTGTTATCAACAGTAGGTACAAGGGTTGTTTGGAAAAGGGATGGTAATAAACCCAAGAAATTTGCCGTCAAAAATGTCGCAAGGGATTACTGCCTTCTTTTATTTTAGTATAACACAATAGGCAAAAGAAACTATTCTGAAAATTGTACAGATGTGGATGGGAGATTTAAAAAGGAAGGCGCAATTATGAGAGACTAGCTAAAAGGCCTGTTGCCATCTGTTGCCATTTAAGTGAAATAAAAATATTCTATGGATGCCTATGGATGTATAGATGTCGCTGGAAGAAGTAAAAAAATATACATTTTCATGTAGGAGTCGCAAAGATACGAAAAAGCATCAAACCACATATATGGTATTAGCCTGTGGGAGAATGCTAGACCAATACACATTAATGTGGTATTAGCCTGTGGGAGAGTGCTAGACCAATACACATAAATGTGGTATTAGCCTGTGGGAGAATGCTAGACCAATACACATTAATGTGGTATTAGCCTGTGGAGAACGTCAAGTGTACCCCACATTAATGTGGTATTATCAATGAAAGGGTTAATAATATTATAAAGACCTTCTTTTATTATGACTTTATCATTTATTGCTATATTTTCATTAATTAAACAATACTTTAGTTCTTTATTCTTTACAGGTATTTCTATAAAATTAACTCTTTGCTCTAATTTTATTATATTTGAATTATTTTCAGGAATATTAAGTGCAAATTTTAGGGGAATTATACTTTGGGGGTAGGAAAGGATATTATTATTTAGGTCTATGCTCAAGCTGAGTGCTTGCATGGTTTTGTGGCCTAATAGGATGTCGTACTTGTCGGAGAAGGGAAATAAATGAAATTTGGTTTCTAATTTTTCGTTGAATGTATCAAAAATATGACAGTGCAGGATTTCTTACCATTCTTTTTGCCAGCGGATGTGGCTATTATAAACGGGTCATTGGATAGTACTGCGTCAATTAAGATAACTTTAGGGTTTATATAATTTTCAGACGATCCAGTGTCAATTAGCCATTTCAAGCCAAATTTGTCTTCGAAGTGAGGCAGGGATTTGTTCACTAAATTCAGGTTGAATTCGGGGGGGCTCTCTTGGGTCAACGTCTAAAAAATGATCGAATTTTTCTGTGTTTTTATCTATAGTATTCTCTAGAGGGAAAGTCTACTTTCGTATATGTTATTTTGTACACAAGAACTTTCAGGGTTATCGTAATTTTGGCAATGAGTTAATTCATAAGGAGAAAAATAGTCTTAATCTAGGTCGATTAAAGGGATGATTACGATTATTTGGATTCATTGGTTGCCTAAAATTTGGTCGTTGTTGTTGTTGCAGTTGTGGTTGTTGCCGTTGTTGATAAAATGAAGTTTGGGGGATTTGTTCAGTAGTCCTAGGATTAAATTCAAAGTTTTGTTGGTAGTTGTAGCTAGGAGCACGATTCATGGGGACGTTTGGAACGATGTATTGTGGATTCGGTTTATAAAGATGTTGGGGTTGGTTGAATTGGTTTTGTTTCCTGAAAGGTGGATTGGGCTTTTTGGGACCTTCTGGAGAGTTTAAATTAGCTACTATAAATGAACATTTGTTGTAAATTATACTTCTTACCTCATCTAGTGTACTAGGGCTGAATATCATGATGTGATTGCTTAATGTAGGGGGCAGGCATTAATATATGTGAAAAATTACTTCTTTATCTACGCGAGTTATGATTTGTTTCAAGGCATCAGCTGAAAGTCAATCTAATTTTAGCCTAATGTAAACTAGATTACGTAGTTCATGTATTCTATTAACAAAATCAATGGGAGACTCTCTAGAGTAAATTTTAGTTTGTAAGATTTCATCTTTAAGTATTTCATAGGATCTTGAGTCGGCAAAGCTCTCTTTTAACAATTTTAATAAAATTAATAAATGTTCTGTATTATTAGAGAGGAGTATATTTCTTGCGGGTCCTAATAAATTGCTTTTTACCTTTATGAAGAGAACATTGTGGTTATAATCTCTTTCAACTATATTTTCCGCACAGACGGTAGAGTATGCACTTTCCACAACAAAAAAATGCTAATTCAGAAGGATTTCCATCAAAATAAGGTATATGATCATAATCTTCTTTAGAAATTCTATAATTAATTTGTGACATTTCGGGGATGGTTTCTTTGGGGAGAACTATTTGGATGGTTTAAGGATAGATGAGTTACACTTCTCGAGAGTTGCTGTTGGTTCGCCAGTTTGACTTTCTTCTAGAGTCTGAGGGTTGTTCTTGCTCTTCTTGTAGGTAAAGATGCCGCGAATGAGACACTGATGTGTGAGCTTAAAGTCCTTCTTGTACACCGTAGGACAATTGGTCGCACTACTAGACTTTAGCCTTCGCGGTCCCTGTTCGGGGCCAGTTATGGAGTGATAGACCGTAAAAACCTTTTTACAAATTTTTATTTTGTAACACATACATCAAATTAAATACTGGCTAACACTGTATGTAACTGCATGTAACTCTAAGTAAAAAGTAAGTAAGCAACTGCCCTACTATTGTACAAGTAGGAGTATATATATATATTGCAAGCTTTTGCTGACTCAGTAAAGGTTGGTCTCCTGTAGACAGTGCCATCACTTTGATATTAAATAAATATAAGCAAAGACTGGGAAAAGTTTGTCATTCTCCTGGAATATAATTTAATAGTGTTAGCAGATTATACTGTATAACAGCAAATATTATATTTATATAAATATTGTATTAAAATAAATTAATTATTATATTAATTAAATTCAATTATTTAATTATTATATAAATTAAATATTTTATTACATAAATATTATATTTTACATATAAGAACCAATTTTATAAATAGATTTCGGAACAGCAATCGGTCTATAATATCAGCAGCTTAGGACCAATTCTGGCTGATATTATCATAAATGGCTTAATAGAAAAATCCAGTCCCAAACTTCATTTTAAATTGCCCTTTGTTAAAAACATGTAGGTAATTGCCAAACAGCAATACTATCTAAGTAAACACAATTCTCGACAGATTTAATTCATTACATGTTCATCTACATTTTACTTACGAACTAGAAGACAGTAATATTATTAACTTTCTTGGCCTAACCATTATAAACGATGTTAACAATACTCTTAGAACTAACTGACACTCAAAAAACATACTTTCCGGCCGTTACCTACATTTCAAATACTCACATCCATATTCTCAAAAAATCAATTTTCTTAAAACTTGAGATGTGTGTTTTCCCTTAGTCATCCCTAATTTCATTAGGACAATAATAAAAGACTTTCTATAATTTTTTCTAACAATGGCTATGCACAGCACCTTATTAAATACAACACTTAATGAAATACGTCATCTGCACTCACCAACACACGACGTTACGATAACATTTTCACTCATTCTCCTGATATTTCTGTTGGCCAACCTCCTAAATAGATTTCTTTTATATACATTAACAAACTATCAAAGAAAAACTCTAAAATTTCCAGACGCTCTAATATCATTTTAGCCCACAAGCGCACTAACACTAGTAACAAGCTATACAACAAACTTAAGAGACCCTACTTCCACCAAATACAATCACACCTCGATAACAGATAGACTGTACACGATATTCAGTTGTTTATGTTGGTCAAACTACACAATACTCAAAGACAGAATGTACCAACATGAATACGATTGCCGATATAAAAATGACAAGACAACATTACTGCAGTGAAGAATCATTTTAAGGAAAAAATTCATAAATTTTTCTAAAACAAAAATACTAGCAAAAGAAATTAACAGGAAGAAAAGAAATATCTTAGAAATGATATATATTAAAAAAATAAATTTTCTATTAATTTTCGAAATGATACTAATAATTTGTACTCACTGCATAACGGTTTTACAAAATAAGTTCTAGAATTCCCTTTCACCTACCCTAACTCTAAAAATTTCTAAAAATCTCTTTCACTTCATTGCTTAATCAACCCAACAAAATGAAATGAAATATAAATTTATTTGTTTTTTTTTTTAAATTACAATTCTCATGAACGTAGGAGACCAGCAAGTTACATACATACAAGATCTGTTTGTTTTTTTTATGTGTCTATAGAAAGAAAATACAAAATACAAACAAAGCACAAAACCCTCAGATACAAAATTATAGATTATATGAACTAAATTATAGATTATACTTTCAGATTACACATCAAACAAACTCATTTGACATGGTCTTAATTAGTTTCTATACTCAAATTTTTACAATATTTTAGTTGGCTAAGTTTAATGAATAGTTCTTGAAAGCTGGTTAAGTTTTGGCATATCTGGGCAGAAAATTGAGAATTTATTTAATTAGGCAATACTACAGGTGGTTTTAGTTTTAAGTTTCTTGTATTTGATCTTCTAATTTCAACAGCCTTTACCAAACTAATGAGTGTAATATTTTATACCATATTCAGCTGCTCTATTAGGGTTCTAATAAAACTGCTATAACAAGGGTTGGTTATAACTACCAACATGAATATGTTCAATACCAATAATGAGTATTTCAATTTTCATTCTGATTCGCATATCATTGAAAAGGTACTATGCAATAAAGCCAAAGTTAAATATTATTTTTAACAATCAAACAGGTTTTTACATAAGTACACAATGATCTAATTTGATCAACACTAGAACAGTTCAATAAAGAATCTAATTTATCTAAACAGGTATTATGATCTATGAACTGATGTTGACTAAAGAATTTTAGTCTTTGGTTAGGAAAAAAATTTGCAATCAACCAAAAAGTGAGCAAGTGTGTCAGGCAGGTAATCAGAACAGAGCTTACAATTTATTAGTGTCCCGGCTAAATTTATACAGTTTATTTTTCAGGAGGATTCTTGGAAATTTTTTATTAGCCAATTTAAACTGTGACAGTATTTTTATACATTCAAAATCTATATTTAATATCAAGTAGGAATCTTAATTATGAAAATTACTAATATAACTGTTGTATTTGCAATTATAAATTTTATTTATATCCAAACTTATTGGATGTAATCTATAAGAATTAATTAAACTATTTTTACTTTTCTTAACATCGTTATAATTATTGGCCTTCCAGAAATCTATCGCTCCTGTTTTTTTAAGTGAAATTAAAAGTAAACTGCACCAGTTAAAAGGAATTTGTTGACAGTATCATCCCTCTTGGGATACCCGTATCATCCATCTGAAGTATGACCATTCACAAATTTAGCAATCTTTAAAAAACTCAAGTTCCAAATGAACTCTGCCAGTCTTAAACCTTACCAAAGCATCAGGAGTTGTTCTAGGAAGCTGCAAAAAAGATTTGAAAAAGTATATTTGAACTTTATTGAGCGTGTCAGCAAATGAAGCTGCCCATACCTCGGCACAATACAGTAGCACAGTGGCGCCCATGGAGTCAAACAGCCTCTCTTTTGCATCCCACGAGTCGGACTCCTTACGCAAAATCGGTTTGACTTAAGATGAGGCTGCAATTCCCAACAACTTACTATGGCCACTTGCTTTTTTGAAATTCCGTTGGCTGCGAAAGTAGCGACAAGATATTTAACTTGTTTAACAATTCCTATTTCATTTTGTTGGTAAAAAAACTTCCTATGCTTCCTCAGCTTTCCCCCCTTGTGAAAAGGTAAAACTTTTGTTTTATCCGTGTTTACGCTCAGAAGATTAGCATTACAATATTTTTATAAGAGATCCAATTTGAATTTAACATCCTGCCATGAGTATCCCAAGATCACGATGTCATCAGCGTACAAGAGCATTAGAACATCATCTCGTTCGTTTACGCTGACACCAATTGCACCATAGTCCCTAAAAAACCGAACTATATCATATACATATAGCGAGAACAGAAGGGGACTGAAGTTTTCTCCTTGGAGTAATCCCGCTTGCACTTTAAACTCACCAAGATATATAAAAAACACCATCTCTACATTCTCTCCCTTGTCTGAAACCGTCTTGCTCCTCAGGAATAATTTGCATACTCTCAACCTAGTTCATTAACCGCTTGTTCTGAATTTTAGTAAGGATTTTAACAATATTATTTATGAGGACAATCCCCCCTATAATTTGAAGGCTCGAAAGGGCCACCAATTTTAAACATCATTTTTAATTTAACTTTCCCCCATCTTACTGGAACTGTCTCTGTTAACCAGACAGTGTTAAATATATTTAACACATAATGAATCCAGTTAGCGGGCAACAATTTATAACACTCATTAATGATATCATCCGGCCCAGACGCTTTGAACAACTTGAGTTTATCTATACTATCAATTAGTTTTTCTAAGTCAAATGGATGACAATCAGAATTGTGTAAACAAACAGGAATAATTTCTTTATTATGCAGATTTGCAAGGAAGGATTCCCACAATTCAATACTAATGGGACATTTTTTGAAAATTTCTGTTTGTTTTTTCAGATCACCCACAGCAGTCCAAAAATCTTTACTGTTCTTTACGTTTCTTAGTTTTGATTTAGTAGATTCATAGTAACTTACTTTAGCTTTAGATAAAGTTTTTCTATAATGTTTTTTGGCTTGTAGATAGTTAAGAAGGTATGATTGTTCAAAATTATGTTTATAGCAAAGCTTATAGACATGATTTGGTTCTTTTTTTGCATCGAAACAGTCTTTATTACACCACGATTTGTCTTTATTGCAGCTACTGTTGATGTTATTAGAACGAATAGTTTTCACAGCGGTCTCTATTAATGCTTCTTCTATAGTTTTCTTCTAAATTATCATTTTAACTGTCGGCAGAACTACTAGTATGGTATATATTTCTGGAGTTATTTAAAAGTACACAAAACTGTTGCATGCAAGGGGGGGGGGTCTATTAAAAACACTATAACCAATTTTCTTAGCACAAGGAAGAGAGAGGACATCTGGGTAAACATTTACCTTTAAAAGAATTGGTAGATGGTCAGATATTCCAGTTTGAGTGTTCCACACCTCGATTCAAGATATGATTCAAGAGTAAGATGATTAATCCAGACATGGTGGATCACACTACAACCGGTGGCACCAATATAAGTATAAGAAGCCTTCCCTGGTCAGTATAGTTTTCACATCGGGCCTATATTTGGTTGTTATGCACAATGCACAAACGTATAAGTGCGTGTAAAATTTTGAAAATTTGTCTGTTTATTCTTTGTGATTGATTGAAACAGGTAATATAATTTGAAATTGTTTGGTGCACCATTTTTTGAGACAAAAGTAAATTAAACTTGTTGAATTAACTGTAGTTACAGCGTATGTGTATTTGTTAAAACCGGACCTTGAGTTATTGAATATGTTTATTTGAAACTTTATTTATTATGAATAATAAACAGGTAAGCATTGAAGAGCAAGGTGGCGCTCCGTGCGTCGATAACAGTTCTACTGTAAGTGATACACTGCTTACTAGCATTATAAATATTTCTACTGCTATGAAATCTCTCACCGCTGTAATGAAAGCAATGAGGAACGATTTTGATATTATAAAAGAAGAAAATAAGCTTATTTCATTGGCGTTAGCTTCTTGTGATGACCATCTGGAAAAGACTCTTCATGAAACTAAACAAGAAATTATTCAATTAAAAAATACGATAAATACTTAAAAAAAAAACAGAATTTATTACTGACATCTGAGCTAACCCAGATACAACAGTCAATACGCTATAATGCGTAAAAATATTAAATTTCGCTAACGCTGAAAAGGAAGACCCTTTAGATGTTTTAAAAAAAGTACGTAAACATTAATTTTTATCTCAATTTTGAATTCGTAAGGGATTATTTCTGTTTAAACTCAAACAAATACTAAATTTCCTGCAATAATCATAATTAAGTTTCTAAGAGAGAAAGATAAATTATCTCTGTTAAAATTTTTAAAAGAAAAGAAAATTCGCCTGAAATCTGATATGTTTGATATTCCAGCGTACCTCCAAATTAAATCTGGATATATCAGCGTATTCCAGGTGATAAATCCAAATTATTATCACCTGAACTAAATCAACTTTTTAAAGATGCCAGATCTCTTGAAAGACGTGATAAACTTAAATACGCCTGGGTGAGGAAGGTTAGAATTTTTATTAAAACATCTGAAAATTCGAAACCAAAAATAATTAAAATTAAACTTGATTTGGAGGGATGTTTGGAAAAAAAAACCTAATGGAATTAGATAAAAATGAATGTTACGAAGATTCCTATTTCAATGATTCTGAGGCAACGGACATCTCGAAAATAGATCAAGGGAGCAGGATGAAGAACAGGAAGAAAGGAGAAAGGAAACTATCGAGTTACGAGAGAATCGACCAGTTTTTTGTCTACCAGCGAAAAGAGAAAAATAGGAGGAAACGTTTACCTACTGATCATGGCTTTCATATTGGGTTTAGGAATAGTTATGGATTCAAAAACATTTTTGAAGTAGGTTCTGATACTATTACCATATTTAAGTTATTTGATATCATTTGTTTTTGCAAGACTTGGCTCACAAATCTTAGTTTGCCACTTCCTGAATTAGTATTATCTTATAAAAAGTTCCAAGTACTAGCTGTTAAAAGTTAATGGGGCGTCGCTCTCGAGAATTTTAATTTTTATAAAGAAAAATTTTGCTAGGGAAGTTGAAAAGTATTAAACAGTTCCTTTTCATGGATTTTTATCAAACTTAACGGAACATTAATAGTGAGCTGATAATCTTAGGGGTTGTATATGTAGCGGAATCGTTTATTGTGATTCCTATGGTATGTAGTAGATGTCTTGAAGAGGGCGGAAGTTAGTTTAGAGATTTTGGAAGTTAGATCTCGAATTACTAACACTGAATTTATAAAGACTATATTTTTACAGTAATGTAAATGTGAAAAATGGTAACTATTAACATGAAAGACTTAGATAATTGAATGTTAAAATGACAAATAATTTAAGATGATTAAAATAAATAAACTAAGATGCACAACTATGAAAATAAGTATAAGTAAAACCTGTATAAGGACGCGGAACTGCTTCTCGTATAACGATGTATCGTATATATAGTCTAATGACGTATGGTATATAATAATGATGTATATTAATCTAATGGCGTAATGGTGTATAATAATCTACTGACCTACTCGTGTATAATGATCCCCTCTTCCAATGGGCGGAGTTTATACTAGTATTAGCAACACTCACACCAAGACATCTCTCCTAGTGTGCGACCTTGGTTAGTTCGGTGACCAGTGATTTAGGTCAGTGGCCGGCTTTATCGGTGCTTGCTTTGATGTAAAGTAGTGACCCTTGGTTTTGTTTGTTTGGCTGCGGCCTTGTCTTGAAGACAGCGGCCGGCTAGGCCACTAGTTATAAATTATCCTTTATTCCTGCCATCCTTTGTGAAGATAGCAGCTGGCTGGAACCACTTTGACAATGCTATGACTTTGATACCACTTTGACATTGCTATGACTTTGATGTGTCATTACATATAACTTAAACCTAATTCGAATGATGCTTTGTTTGATGAGTTTAATGGAATTTTATATAATATATATTTAATCAGTTGAATAAATGCAAAATAGTTATAGTTGACTGTTTTAATGTTCGCATAGCGAATTCAAACTCTATTGATGAAAATGTTTTTTGAAGAGACATCTTTTTATGGTGATAGATATTCTTAGGATTCTACAGTAAATAAACGGGGGAATAGAATCTGGAAATAATGGAAAATTACAGTATGTGCTTGTGTAATAGTAGGTCATCCAGGGACCGTCCTGATTCTGGATCAATCCAACATTCATTTCTGTAGATGATTTAACCCAAGAACCTTGTAACTTTTAATTTTCTTTTTTTATGTTTCTGTGATATAATAAATGTGTATGTTTAAAAATTCTTTCTCCACATCTTTTTTAATTTTTTTATTATTATTATTATTATTATTATTATTATTATTATTATTCTGCATTTTACAAAATTATTAATGTATAGTCACTGGAAACTGTTTTGAAACGTTAACATAATTGAATGTTTCTTTCTCGTACCGATCCTCAACAAATTTCTCCATTACGTTAGCAAAAATATATTTATTTACTATTTTATGCTCGTTAATTGTATGAATAATATTGGGCTACATCATAACGGGATTTACACAAATTCATTAAATAAACTATAGAGAGAAAATAAGCAATAAATAAATGATAGAAAACAATACGAGCAATCAAATATCATTTTCAAAAATAGCACCCAACATAAAATTAAACTTAATATGCTTAGCCTTCCCACTAACCAATCTCACTTACGTCAGTCGCATTATTTTCTATAAAATAAAACTTCATGTGTGTCATTCATTTATTATATTAATATTTTAGGGTGATTTGAATAACCATACTTTTTCGATTTAATATTTTTAAATAAATCTTGCAGAAAAATAAACTATATTATAAAGAGCAATCTGGTGTTAGGAAAGTTAAAGATGGATTCAGTTACAGGCTTCACTGACTTTAGAACGATTTCCGGACCGGTTCCAATTCCAAGCTTTCTATTGGCTAGATTCAGTGATTTGATTTATTCGTTTATTGCGGAACCAAATGATTTTTTTTTTTTTTTTTCAAAACCCTACGCTATCCAAAGCCCCCCAGGGCCCATATAGCTACCCCTAAAGAATAACAACCACTGGGACTAGAATACAAATGCAGGCCCAGGATTCAACCATCTAAGTTTCACAACAGACCGAACAAATCGGACCAAAACCTTAAAAGGACACAGCTTAAGATCCTCTACCGACATCCTATTCCGGCCGAAGTTCCTAAACCTAATCTCCTCACAACCCAAACAGTTCGTCATCAGATGCATGGGTGTTTCTTCCTCAGTTTCACAAACTCTACAAAAGGGGTCAGGCACAAGTCCCATTATATAGAGATGCCTCCTTAAACCACAATGCCCAGTGAGGAATCCAACCAGATACCTGAGGGAGGTCCGTGAAAGACATCGGACCCCACTACTCAAAGCTCCGTCCGGGCCCCCAATGAGCATTTTAGACTGCCGACAACCCACTGCACTCATCCATAAGGATGAGTGCTGTGAGGTCATCCACGTCTGAAAGCCCGACAAACATGTGTCAGAAGACACACCAACAGCAGGCTCTGGACCAATGAAAGGGAGAGAGGCACCTAATTTGGCAAACCTATCCACCTCCTCATTCCCAAAAATTCCCATATGACCTGGAACCCAGACCAGAAGCACATCCTTTAATGAAGAAAGATCTTCCAGTCTTCTAGAACATTCCAACACCAATCTGGAAGTGAAGACACATGAATTAAGCGCCTTCAACGCAGCCTGGCTATCCGAGCAGATACAAACACCTTTTAAATTAGTGTTACGCACCCTCTCATCCAAAATACAGCAAAGAATTGCATAAACCTCAGCCTGGAAAACGGTGGCCCACTCACCAAGAGGCGCTACCAAATGATCTCCCGTCTCAAAATAGACGGCAGCCCCAGACCTACCATCCATCCTGGAACCGTCCGTGTAGCATCGGAGATAATTCTCAGGAATCACAGCAGACGGACCCAGGGTTAACCAATCTTCCCTAGAAGGCAACCTAACCCTGTAGGAATGACCAAAGACAAAAGTTTTCAGATTCCTATCAGAAGGAAAGCCTGTAATGGGAATCCTTAAAAGCATCTCACGATAAATGGTAGAATGACCATATCGCTTACCCTGCCAAAAACCTGCCTGTTTAATTCTATAACAGGCTTTCATTGCCTGGTTTTTCACCTCCACAAAGAGAGGTGGAACCCCTAACAAAGTCTCCATAGATGCGGTCGGTGTAGTCCGAAACGCTCCAGTTACCGCCAGACAAGCTAAGCGTTGGACTTCTTCCAACAGCTGCCTAGCGGATCGTGTTTCAATGCGACGCCACCACACCAAAGCCGCATATACCAATCTAGGTTTAATGACCATGCAATAAATCCAGAACATCATCTTGGGAGTGATTCCCCAATTCTTACCAACAACTCTTCGACATTGCCAAAAGGAGATTATCGCCTTTTGATGTTGTGTCTTAACATGCTCCGACCAGTTCAATTTACTGTCGAGAACTACCCCAAGGAACTTCACTGATTTGCTAACCTGTATGGAAGTACCTAACAACCTAGGAGGTGTAAAACCTACTATCTTCCTTCTATGAGTGAATAGAATTGCCTGGGTCTTCATAGGATTAATGGAAAGACCCTTATCCTGTGCCCAACAATATACCATATTAAGGGCGCTTTGCATTAGGTCCGAAATAGTGGACAAACAGCGCCCTAACAATAAAATGACACCATCATCGGCATATGCTTGCACATAAAATCCCGATGAGTTCAGCCTAACCAAAAGGTCATCCATGACGACGCACCACAACTTTGGTGAGAGACAACCCCCTTGAGGGCACCCTCTCCCCGCTTTTACTATCACGGTGCGCCCGCCAAGAGATGCCTGTATAACCCTACTCCTAAGATAGACACCTATCCAATTGATTAAGACAGGATGTATACCTTTTCGAACCAAGGCATCTTCGAGAGCATCAAACGATACTCTGTCAAATGCCCCCTCAACATCAAAGAAACACCCTAGGGCATATTCTTTTATTTCCAAAGCAGATTCTATCCTACCGACGAGACAATGCAATGCAGTCTCTGTCGACTTACCCACAATATAAGCATGTTGGTTAGGATGGAGTGGATGATCCCTTAATGGGCCATCAGTAATATACCTATCCACCAACCTTTCCAAAGTTTTCAAGAAGAAAGACATAAGACTAATGGGTCTAAATGCCTTGGGGTCAGAGTAGTCATTTCTTCCCGGCTTGGGAATAAAGACTACTCTTACTTCTCTCCATAATGTTGGTACATAACCAAACATCAAACATCCTTTAAACAATCTTAACAATACCTTCGTCAGCACGTCCCCACCCTTTTGCAACAGACAAGGATAAATCCCGTCCGGTCCAGGTGACTTGAAAGGTGAGAAACTTTGTACTGCCCACCTGACTCTATCCTGTGTAACTACCCCATCTAAGGTGGATACATCTTCAAGGTTCCATCTCCTTCCACACACCAAAGACGAAGCAGCATTCAAACCAATATTATCCGGGAAGTGAGTATCAAGCAAAAGCTGCAGTGTCTCCCCTTCCCCCCCTGTAAAGGAACCATCAGGGTATCGTAGGGTACCTAACTGACTGTCCCTATCCTTACTAAGAATCCGTACCAATCTAGATGATTCCTGGAACGAATTTATATCCTCACAGAAGGATCTCCAGGAATTCCTCTTGGCTCTCCTCAGAGCATATTTATATGCTCTTTTAATACTGTTATAACTATCCCATGATTCCGAAGAATCAGCAAGGACAGCCTTCCTGTATGAGCCCCTTACCTGTCTCCTTAGTTTTTCCAACGAAGAGGACCACCAGGGGTTCTTACTACCCTTAACCACCTTGGGAGGACAAGACTCCTCGAATGAGGATCTGATATGTTCATGAAGAATACCAGCCTCCCGAACCAAATGATCTAAAACAACTTCTTTTTCGAGTCCGGTCGGTTCTACGAATTCAGAGGATGAGAATGCTTAGATTGGAGCCAGATTCAGAAATTGGACCTTTTATTCACTGCTGCTTCTTACTGAATCCATCTTTACTTTTCTACCACCAGATCGCAATTTATAAATAAAAATTTTATTTTATATACGTAAGTAGATGAGCTCCATTATTATTATTATTATTATGGTAAGAGCTTATCATGCCACTGTTCTTTCAACATGGCCACAAATCAGTCTAATTTTTGTGAAAACATAATTATGGTGTTATACCTTCTTTAATTTAATTTTAAATAATACAAGTTTTCATTTAACTATGCCAAAATCAGTCTTTTTAAGATAAGGGATTTGAGTACTAGTAGTGAACCAGCATACCATTAAGTTGAGTACTATAACGCTAAGTATATGTTACAGTGCACTATGCGGTATACAGTGTGCAAACTATTTAATTACAACATAACGGTCACATGCAACCAACTTCTATGTTGCATACAAAATAAACATCAAAAATGGGAAAATAATTTTCGTATAAATATTTATGTAAGCCATAATCTCTACACTTCTCAGTATTGTGTATACATCCTGAAGAAGATGTTAAATAGGTACATCAAAATGTTGACCAGGTAGTTTTATTTTATTTACAACCTTATAGTTCCCCAGGAGGAGGTGTTGATAGGTGAAATAACTGAGATTAGCCAAGGATAAATATTTCATTTATTTTTTTGTGCTTTTGAGATACAATCCATAACAAGAAGTGGGGCTTAATGAAAATATAAACTTAAAACGAACAGAAAATATATCTATCACTTTATATATGAATAAATTTATATATATCAAGAAAGAAAGAATCAAAAAGAATATTGGTGGCAAGAAATTAGATGAAATCTTTACCAATTATGTGATGCCAAGAATCAATTATAATTGCGAGCAAGTGTGGAAGCTAAGGCGTGCTGTTGTTCTGGATAATGGATGTTACAAGTATTACCTGAGTTTTGCCAAGGATAACCACTATTGATAGAATATTGTGCTGTGCAGTGATTGTCAGAAACACTGTAAAGTCGATAGGTTAGCTATTATTGTGGGCATGTAATATTAGATAATATGCGTTATTGAGAGTATTACCCGACTTTGCCAAGGATAATTCACTTGTTTATAAATAATGTTAGCCTCGATAATTTGATTGGTCCTCCTGGCGTCAAAACGGGTACAAACATGATCTAGAGAATAATTTCATGATTATTTCTAATACGTTTCTAAAAAAACTAACTATTTTAGGGGTTTTCTTTGAGACGTTATACTTAGGTAAAATTTATTCGGCTGCCATACCTTTCATCTAGAGAGAGAGGTTACTGCCATATAATTACAGTCAGTATCAATGATAACCTATTTTATGAAGACTATTTCAGGGGTATACGCCGCAGGGGTAGTCGCCTATGCGGTAGCATAAAAGTTTTGTCATCTTTTTAGTTGTTTTTCTAGTAGCTCCAGTAGTTGTTGGTTCTTCTTGTGGACAATAACATGGAGTTGTTGAGGAAGTTGAACATTCTAAGTTACTAGGAGCTAATATTACTGTGTTATTTAGAGAATATGGTGGAAATTGCGAATTGTTAAAGGGAGCAAACTGACCTGATGTTTGGTTGTTAGGGATATAAGGAAGTAGTACTGGCAAATAATAGTAAGTTACGTTTGGCGGAATTTGTCTCTTTGTAAGTTTATGTGGTCTATAAATTTCTGCAAACTTTCGACCTAGATTTTTAGTTTTGTGTGGAAATATAACTTTAAATTGTCCCCTATGTTTGCTCGTCTCTGCGGCCCATAATTGGCAATGATTCATCTCTTCGTTATAATATCTTTTCATCCCGTATCTAATGTTTGTTGGCATAATGGTATTATGTAATTCGAAATAATTATTACTTGGATGTAAATATCCTGCATTAATACTATTTAAATCTGTTTTATATACAAATGAAGTTTCCATTGTTTTATTATCACAATCTGATGAATTTTTGGAGCAATTTACCTTTCTGTTACTGATGCTGGATGTGATTATTTTATTTACAATATTGCATTCTTCATTACAAATTTTAAACACATAATCATTTACATCTGCTGCGCATATTTTGAGCATGTATTGCCATTTGTTTCTGCATTCTCTATTTTGCATTGCAAGTGCCAATTTCATACAGTTTTCCGCGCATTTTTTTCCCTAAAACATTTGAAAAAATAATCTAAAATGAATTATATAAATAGTGTTCATTATATATATTCCCATAAACCATGGAAATCAAATTTCACTTCTTTAGCATTCCATCTTTGCCCAGGTAGCTATCTATTTATGTGATTATATATATATATAATACATTTATATATTTGTGCTCTGCTTTGTGACTGCTATTGGTGGTTGACAAAAATCCGACTGAGAAATGTTTGTTCCTAGGAGTAGATTGTGAGCATTGGCTCTTGCTGTTTGACAGATGTTTTGGCATTAGTGATGATGACTGTAACATTTTATTTTTTTTAGGCGAGCTGCCACAAGGCAGATTCTCTTTTTTAGAGTTACCGACGAGATAGACTAATTGTCTGTGAAACTGTCGCTAATTTCACTCATTTCATAGGAAAGTAAATAAAAAATGAGTTAGTATTTGTAGTCCCTATGTACACTATTAATACAGAAATATTATTTACTTACTTATATATAATACTAATTATATTATATATTAATTATTATTATTATTATTATTAATTAATTATATTTAATATTATATTATATATAATTACTAATTAATATTTACACTGTCTAGTTAGATACTACAACTTACAGTTTTCTTTTTTATTTCTCTCAATCAATGAGTAGTTTAATAGTTTTTGAAGTCCACAAACTTATGGACAAATTAGAATTACAAATTAAGTCACTTAATATAGGTTATATACACTGTAATCTAAAATATTTTAAAATAAAGTCATAGAAGTACTAACATGCAGATCACTGTTTTAAATCAAGAGTGGAACACTCCAAATTATCCCTGTGAATTAGGCAAAAAAGGCTACGTATTTTGGCAAAAATTTAAATTTAAATGTGCATTAAAAAACTTCGCGCCTTGTTTATAATAAAGCGATCAGCTGATTTCAACAATTAAATTAAAAAAAAAAAACAGCTTAATAGAAGCGCGCTGGTCTTTCGTATATAGCGGCCTCTATACGCTCAATAATATTGTCAATATCAGTACTGACAGTATAACCATCAATACTCGTGATAACCAATCACAACACTTCATTACCTTACACGATCAATATTATTGAAGTAACGAAGTTTCTGATTGGTTAGCACGAGTATTGATGGTTATATTGTCAATACTGATATTGACAATAATATTGACCGTGTAGAGGCCGCTTTAGAAAATACGAATAAATCTTTATTTGCCCGACAGTTTGCTTCTGCGTTACAAAAATAAATAATACAAAATGTGGACTTTACATAAATGTTGATTGTAAGGTCACGGATTATGCCCAGGAATAATTTTGGTAAAATCGGTGTAGTTTGTAAGTTTATTAAACTTCTGCAAGCTGACTTGTCTATAAAGTGTTGAATTTTACTACTTCCAGCTTCTTGTGGATTTGTTCGTTCCGTAAGAACCGCTTTATTTTGGAATAATTGCAATTGTTTGTTGCAATCTTATTAGCCCCAATTATGTCAATAATGATCTATGTATAGATTTATAAAGTAATTTGGAGCATTGCTATTTCAGTTGGTTTCAATTGGTGTTTCCCTTCATCTATCAATTAAGGGTTAGAACTGTCTGATATTTTAGTAGGCCTGTCTTAATTTTAGGATAATATGTGGAGTCAACTTGGAAAATAATAGATCCTAGGCCAGGACCGTATAAATTACGAGGTTTTTATCTGCTCCAGGTATAATACAAGATAAATAGTTATTGCTCTTTAGATACATTTATGATACTAGTACAACCCTTTCTCCTAAGTAAATAAAAAAATTTCCCGCTCTTCAAGCACGGAAATCTCAATGATCCTTCTAATTATACAGGTACCTCTTGTATAGCTTTTATCGCCAAAAATTGTTCTGGACTTCTTCATCAACGTTTAAATAAGGTTTCTTCCAACTTCCTCCGAGTGAAACTCAGTCTGGTATTCGCCGAGGGGATTCCACAGTCGATAATTTCTTTATTTTGGTCAATTTGATTAAATTGAGATTTCTCGAAGGGAATAAAAAAATATTCTAGTTTATCATTATTTGAAATATGCCTTCGATTGTGTAGACCGTGGTACGCTCATGATTAAATTACACAACCTGAGTATTTCAACCAAATATAACGTTATATTTGGTATTTCAACCAGATGTAACGTTACTAGGCGCTGTCCTCAGGGATGCCAAAAAGAAGTTAAGAAGAAGAAGATTGCGCTTCTGGATGTGATCGGCGCTTTTGAAAATATAGGGCACGCGCATGTAATGAAGTCACTGAAGGCGAAAGGTGTCTCTTCGGACCTTCTATGTTTAATTTCGGCCCTTCTTACCAACAACTCTACAAATATATGCCTTGTAGCGGAGAAGACGGGTGACATCCCTATATGGCGGAGTCCCACAAGGTGGATCCCTATCTCCTACTCTTTTTAATATTGCCATAGATTACATATATTGTGAAGTCTATGACATCCTCTTGGCAAATACAATGGGGTATAAGCTTCTGGAAGGAGAGACTGGTATCAACTTATCGGAATCGCGGACGATCAGGCAGTGACAGTCTGTAGCGTAGAAGCGGCTGAACGTATAATGAACTTAATCCAGCTTCTGTTCAGTGAGATAGGTTTATCACTGAATCCAGCTAAGAGTACAGTAGTGATAATCAGGGAGGGAGTAGTCTCTCGGACTAAGCTCACACTTGATAATGGGGATGAGATTAACTCATTGGGCGAAGTAGTAATTATAAAGTATTTAGGATGCTCCTTGTCCGACAAACTTGGGTAAAGGAGGAATCGGTGGAAAAATTAAACGTTAATTTAGCGAAGCTTAGAGCATCCAACTTGCTAAAGCCCGATCAAAAGATAAAAATCCTCACATTACCTGTTCCCTGCACTGACTATCCTCTTCAATCATCACCACTCACTAACCTTTGCCCCGCACTCTTGGACGGTATAGACGTCACCATAAGGCGGTAGTTTGCCCGCTAACACAAATAGCGGTATGCTATACGTCCCTCGACGTTATCGCGGACTTAGCCTGCTCAGATGTAAGTGGGAGGCACCGCTGCAGCACTGGTCAATTGCCCAAAAATTGTCAAGAGTGAGGAACCTCTTTTTCAACGAATATTGACTATGAGAGTGAATCAAGCCTGTGCGCGGCTAAGCTTGAGTAAGATGTAATAAGTCCTCACGAACTAGTGTCCATCAAGAGCGTTCGCCAAATTTTGAAAGAGAGCTCTTTCGAATCGTGGGCTACCTGTAAGTGGCAACGTGTGGGGGTATGCCACTTTAGGGATAACCCTAAAGGCAATCAATTCGTCTGAATATGCAGCTGCTCTCGGGCTCCGAGTGGACTAACTCCCTTAAATTAAGTAACAATTATGCTCCTCTTCGTGGAGTATCGGCGGTAGCCGCACAGACGTCAGGAGATGTTGAACCCTTCTGCCGCCGATGTAACAGGGAGAATGAAACAACAGCCCAAATGCTTGGTCCACACAACATGCTCCTTGTCACTCGCCGGCACTACCGTGTCAAGCACACCATCATGGAGCTACGCAAGTTACAAATGATTTTGTGAGCTACGAGGAGGAACTTACTGTCGATGACGAAGGGTCGACCCAGGGTGGAGATATCCTGGCCTTCGGGAAGAGCAGCAAGTTGGCATATATTCTGAAACCAACAATTAGTATGAGTTTAACGATCTTGATCAGGCGGAGAAAATCGACATGGAGTAGCGCCGTATCTGAGAAGTGCATCGCCTGCTACCAGAAGAATTAAGAGAGCGGTTCGGTGATAGAGAGTTCCATGTCCGGAGACTCTGGTTTGGTTCGAGAGGAGCCATACCGAACAGCGGCAAATTTTTTTGACAAGGTCGGTATCGACCAGAGCAAACTGACGTCGCTCAGTGAACTCATTCTTATAGACGCACTAGTGATTATAAAGAACCATATTCACTAATATTGACAAATGATCTTTTATTAGGCTGAAGTTGAGATAAATGTTTGGTTCTTTTTTATTCGCTCAAAATGTGTATATATGTGTGTGTGTGTGTTTTCTTATTTTACTTTATTTTTATATGATGTCCTTGTTGATTGATTGGTACGCTGTGTTCTCTGCAACTCAACCTAGTTGAGCAGCCCCTCTTAGTTTTTTAAAAATAAAGTGTATCTCTCTTTTAGAGAATGTACGAGGACTCTGTGTCAGCTGATAGAGGAAAAGAGGGTACGTCGGTGTGGTTCCGTGTATGTTGAGGAGTGAGGCAGGAATGTGTCGTTACTCCTTTTTACTCTTTTCGTAGATGGCCTCTCGTCGGTTTTGGAGTTAGCATGGGAAATGCGCATATTAATTTACTCATGTTTGCTATCCTGGTGATGTTGTTTTCCTTGCTGACAATCCCTGTTTTCTTGGTCGTAGCAGTAACGCCTTCAAGGAGACCTCCAATCAATGGAACATTAGAAACGGAGAATGCATTTAAAGTAGTGCTCTATACTTGGAACGATTTAAAAAGGGCGCAAATCTACACAATATCAAAATCAAAGGTGAGGCAGCAAAGGCAGATGCAGATCCGGCAAAAAATTTCCCACACTTTTGCCAGAAATAATTGTGGAGGAAGAATATTTACCTGAGCAATTATTTAATGTAGACGAAAGTACTTTTTTTTTGAAGTGGATGCCAACGCGGACATTTATTTCAAAAGAACAAACATCCACCTTGACTTCAAAGTTGCAAAAGATCGGATAACTGTTAAAGTTGTTGGCAACTCTTCAAAGGATTTAAAACTAAAACCGTTTAAGAGGTACCATCGAGAAATCACGGGCTTTTATGAAAATTGAACTGAGCAGGTTGCCCGTAATCTGCAAATTAAATAGGAAGGCTTGGGTTTCATGTGTGTTGTTCGCTGACTAGTTAATAACCACGACATTTCCAAAGTAAAGGAATATTGAGTCAAAAAAGAGATTTCGTTTAAAGAGCTTTTTCTTTTACATAATTCTCCGGCCACACGGAAAAATTTGATGAATTTATTCGGAAATAAAAGTGGTTTATAGCGGTTATGACCTCTGTACCAGTCTATATAGAGTATTCCACCACAATAGTGGTAGATGTGTATAAGTGTGTGTAAATGATGCTTATTGTGGGATGAATATATTTATTGGAATGAGTGAATTCATATGTGTGATTCTCGTAAGATAGATATGTGTCATTGAATGCCAAAGACTAATGACCATGGCAGTTGATGTGCTAAAAAAAAGAAGGAAAAACGTGGTCTACCCTTTAAAACTACCGCACTGTAGCAACCTAGGTATCCAGCGGTTATTGCGATTTTCAAATCTTATTATCTACGGCGTATTTTTCTACGATCAATCAAGGCCATTGACAGTGGCGAGGGCACTTCTATACGTGTTTTATAATTACAACGGAAGAATTATAATGTCCGTGACGCTATTAAAAACATCGGTATCGCATGGGATGAAATCTAGCCGATAACGATAAATGCTGCGTTGGACAAAACTCTGCTTAGAAAAGGTGCGAAATTGTTTGTGGAAGGTGAACCAACAGCGACTAGATCGTTGATTCCGATTGACACTAAAATTACAGCAAGTGACGGAGATGTATGTGCAACTAGGAAAGAATGGAAGCTAGAATTAGATAACGGTGGCGTCTTCTTCTTGAACCACGATAAAGAACTTACCAATGGTGACTTTATTCATTTGGAGGCATTCTGAAATTCCGAAAAAAATACTAGTCCGATTAAATCACCAATTCCTGAGGTTAAGAAATTTACATCCTTGGCTTTTAACCTTATAGACATGGCGCTAGCAAAATTAGAATCGATGGATTCGAACAACGAGCAGTTTGAAAATGTTAGACGCCTTATACATTCTAATATGGCCATTTAAGAACACAAAAAGTGTTCGATCAAACAATCTGCTCTTGAGATGTTTGTGAAATGCCGCTCCCAAAGAAGCCGAGATGACAACTCCTGACACATTCGAGTATCTGCAGCCTTCAGCATCAAGAATGTTGAAAGTTAACGGAGAACACCATTTTGCTATCAACCAAATCATCTATCACAAGTTGAAAAAATTACAAATATGAAACATTTAAGACATGTAAAAGTTCAGGAAACGCATTACATATTTATGTAAATCGGGGGGGATAAATGAATATATATATGGTGTGTGTAAGTATGTATGTATGGGTATGTGTATATGTATGTATAATAAGACTGGTTTATTGATAAAAACTCCTTGATTTCAGAAATTTTATTTATTCATTCAATAAACAGGACAAGGCATTTCAGGTCACTTTAGGGACATGACAGTTACTATTTACATTTAGTTCAAATGTTATGATTGTGAATTATTTGTGTTTTAAAATTCTTCACTCCTTTAAACAAACTTGTTACACATTATCTACATGTTTTTATTAGTAAAATAAAGTAAGGAGCGTTTCGCCAAATAATCGATATGAATACCTTTTTTTTTAGCTGAACCAAATGTAAATAAATACTAGCTGAGTTAGGGAGGGATTAGCTCAGTATTAGCGCGACATACTTGCTCATGGACGTCCCGGTCTCGAGTATAGTAGTGCTACCCCTAGGTTATTATGGCTAGGCCCATCTACAGATCGCTGCCGGTAAAGAGAGAACACTGTCCGGAAGCCGGCAGTGCACTGAGAAGTCTCCGGGCGCCAATAACCTAGGGGATGTTCACTCGCCTTAAATTAAAAAAAATAAAATAAACTACCTGAACTTGAGATCATTAGGTCTCAAATGTCCTAGTCTGTTTATTGAATGAATAAATAATTTTTGTTTTAAACCGAGGAATATTGTCACTAATCCATCTCGGTTTATAAGGATCTCAACTTTATCACTGTTACCGAAAATCTTAAAATCTAATTTGAATAAAAATCTTAAAATGATAAAATATAATATTATATTTATTGATTATGATAATAAATTCCTATAAAATTGTTAACCATTTGATGGCCATAATTGTATCATTATTTTCAGATTATTCTGAAATTATTGCGCATTAGTTGGATTGTAAGATAGTAGCTACGGTATTTATTTATACAATTATTTGTATTAATTGCAATGTTCTTGATTTACGTACAAAATTATAATATAATATATTATTTGAGAAAAATGCCAAAGAAGAATTTTAGCTTATCGGAAGAATGTGGGATGAATGTATTTATTGGAATGAGTGAATTCATATGTACGATTCTCGTATGATAGATATGTGTGTTTGAATGCCAAAGGCTAATGACCATGGCAGTTGATGTGCCAAAAAAACAAGGAAAAACCTGTCTAGTAGTGAATGTTGTCAATCAGTCTGACTTACTGGGAGATATTGCATTGTTCATTGTATGTTTATGCTAAGAAAATTTGGATTACAATAAAAATATAGATTCCGTAGTTATGAAAATTTTCGCTAATATTTTGGTCCAGTCTTGTAAGTGTGTTAGAGATCTTGTTATTTGTTATAAGTTTTTGGTTGCATAAATTGAGCGTGTATATGGAGATTGAAAATATTTGCTATTTGAAAATCTTGGATGAATTGGTTGGGCATTTGAAAATATTTGCTATTTGAAAATCTTGGATGAATTGGTTGGGCATTTGGCTTTTTTATATATTTTAATTAATCTTATTTAAATTTTTCTGCATAGAAATCTATTATTATTGCAAGAATATTTAAAATATATTATAATTATCGAGAGATATTACTTTTGGATTGTTGAAGCTGGTAATATTGAATTGCTTATAAATGTTACAATCCAGATTGCAAAGTGTTATCGTATATTTATCTAAATCTGTTGGACAAGATTTGAGCATGTTGTACCAACTGCTTATACAAGCGATTTTTTTTTGTGCAATTGCCAATTTCCTGCAGTTTTCCAAACATCGATCCTAAAATATTTCATAAAATCATATAATTTTCATTACACTGCAAATTATCTAAAGTATAACTAAATACGTAAGTTTTATACAATATAGTACTTAATACAATTCTTATTTCAAAGTTTCCGATTCGAAGGCCTGGTTTGGAAAGGGATTAGTTTAATCCCTTGGAAATAATCGCACTGTAACTACCATCAACCGAATGTGCGACATTATTACTTCACTAAGAAAGTTTTTTCTTTCAGTTTTCGAGATTTTCTCAAAAACGGTGCCATGCCCGTCTTTAAATTCTGTTTACTTTTTTGTTTGTTTGTTTAAAATCCATATTGCAAAAATTCTATAAGTATGAATACAATTCATCATACATACTAATACACATTCATGCGCCTTGCAATCCAAATGCATGTAAAGAAATATACATATAACATATATAGATATATATACTTATATACACACATAACAGCATACACACACACACACATACTCATGCCGCATTGTGTATTATACCCGCGTTCATCATACTTTATGTACCTCCTCTTTAGGGTTACTTTAGAGGAAATATTGGCGCAGCCAGGAAGAAAGAACTTTTCCGGCTGTACAATAGCAAATGGGAGAGCGGCCAATAGCTGATGGTTGGCGGGAGGCAATCATTATACCGATCCCTAAATAAGGAAAAGACTCTGCTGGGACTTGTTAGAAATAAGAGGACATTAAGCCACGATCAAGGGGGATTACGGAGGTAACGTTCCACGTTGGATCAAATAAGCCATCCGGAGGCCTGTGTGAAATGCATTTATGCCTAAGGAGCACGTGCTGGCCGTGTTCTTCGGCTTAGAGAAGGCTGATACGACGTGGAGATATGCGATTCTGCGGAAGTGTTACGAGTGGGGGTTGAGAGGGAAACTGCCAAGGTTCCTTCTTGGCTTTTTAAAATCACGAATGTTCCGAGTCCATCTAGGGTCGATCCCTTCGGATCCACATGTCTTAGAAAATGGAATTTCACAGGTGGCGGTACTAAGTGTATACGTTGTTCGCGATGGCGGTAAATAGTCTAGCCAAAGATGTAGGAGAGCCTCGCCAAATTCCATTATATGTTGATGATCTCGCCCTTTATCTGTCAGGTAGTGACTTGGGCGAGGTCCGGGAAACCCTACAGCAGGCAGTAGATAGAGTGGCTTATGAGGCGACTAGGAATAGGTTTAAATTCATTAAAACTAAGACGGTGTGCCTACACTTCTGTCATTTAAGGCAAGACCTTAGGACCCTGTTATTGTTATTGAATGGCACACTAATCCAATATAAAACAAGTACCCATTTCCTGGGCCTCATATTCGATACTAAGTTAAACTGGCAGGATCACATAGATCATACTTATAATAAAGCAAGGAGAACCCTCGATAATTTGAACTTTCTTGGTAGTTACAAATGGGGAACGGACAGGTTGCACCCCCTGAACTGGGGTCTACCCTCGCCAACAGTTCTGACGACGATCTCGGTCTCTATCCGCTCCGCCTGACTTTCCGTCACACGGTCGCTTGGATACGCCTCAAGAGCAATCGTCTACGGTTAGAACTGAGAGCATCCCTAAGGAGCATATGGTGCCTCTTCAGAGCCTCTTGCCCTCTTCCTCTCCCAACTAGCCTTGTCGGGATCGGTGCTCGGTGGGCTCACCACCGACCGTACCCGCTTGGAAGTCCGGAAGGAGACGGGGGACGGCCACATGTGCTACTCACCCGTCGACCCCGCCGCCACTACCCTGGGCGGTCGAAGCCCCAGCCACGCCAGCTCTCTCCGGACCCTTCAGCTCTTGCCCTGTACCTTACCTGCTGCCTACGCTGGGCCCCACTAGGCCTTTTGGAGTGATCTTAATGTCCCAAAACTTTGAGGTCACTTCACCGAGTGGGTCCGCCACTGAGGAACCTGCACAACCACACCCTCCATAACCGCTCTCCCATCATTCGCTCCAAATAGAGGCTCCTGAACGGGGCGAGCTGATTGCCCCCCCGTAGTTTCTATCGTAGCAGGCGTTCCTTCCCTACACCCTAAGGGATCACCACCTGTCGAAGATCGAGAGCTGAGCAGCCTTTTTTCTTTGCTCTTACTCATGTCGATCCCACGAGCAGTGGAGGAACCTAAGGTCACCTGTGGCAGTGCCCCGTACCACACGAAGGCTATGATAAAATTAGGGGGTCCCCCGGTTCCCCAAGGTCAGTGACAGCTACCGCAGATATGTTTAGACACCCCGTACGCATCCAGCCTCGACTCACATCACTTAGGGCTCGGCTTGGGTGGGGATCCCTAATGGACAATGTAGGAGGATACTATGGATGGGCAAAGGGAAAAAGGGGCGGGGGTTTGCTCCAGTCCACCATTTACCCGCTCGCGATCTCCCAAGGGAAGTGCCCGGATCACACCGATTGGAGGTGGGGTTGACTTGGAGAGTTAAAAGCGGACAGAGACGCACTAGGCACTCTGCCTTATCACCCTTGTGGTCCAAGGCAAGACACTAGTGTCCCAATAATTTTATTGAATGGTACACCGATCCAATAACAAATTAAGTTAAACTGGCAGGATCACATAGATTATACTTATAAAAAAGCAAAGAAGACCCTCGATATTTTGAAATTTCTTGGTAGTCACAAATGGAGAACGGAGAGGGAAATTTATAAGGCATTTTTACCTTAGCCGTTCCAAACTAGAAAATGGAACACCAGTATATAGCTCAGCGCGCAAGTGCCTGTTATCACTAGACAGAGTTTATAATAAAAAAAGTAGATTGTCACAGGCGCCTTCCGAACTAGTCCTTTACGGAGCATAAATAACCCAAAATAGTAGAGCAGTACTGTTGGAAGATTGCTCTGCCTGGATAGTTTATGAAAATCGTGTAGTACCTAATTTATACCTGTGGTCCGGCCATTATTGCGGTTAACGACTGTTGGAATAAACTGAGTTATTAGATTAGATTATTATTATAAAGGGGATGTGCACTTCGAGCTGAAAGATCTATTGTGCCCCCGGAGCCTTCTCAGTGCACTACTCATCACCGGACAGTGAGCTGTAGAGGCTCCTAAGAAGAAAAAATCTAAAACAGCACTATTGGACTTGAACCCGGGATCTTCGCGTTGCCAGTCCAGCCGCTACCAATGAGCCGCTACTTCCTTCTCTTTTGATTTACGCCAATTAATTCGTGACAAAGACCCTAGTTTTTGTACTGTGAAAATCAATGTCTATAAAGGGGGATAATGTATGTAGTTTAGGTACATTGTGTATTGTCCTGATGAAGTGCTACTGAGGTAGTAACCCCAAGTAACTGCATGCAACAGATACCACTTGCTGAGAATTAACTGAGTTTGTAAACGATACTAAAAATCGTAGGACTGAAGATCAACCAATATAATCTACATTTAAAGTGTTTAAATTTGTATAATCCCAGATAAAAATGAGGTTTGAACTATAATCATAAAATCGGAAAAAATCTTACTGTAAATATAGCGGATAAATAACTTTCAGAAGTTACATAAATGCTCATGATGGAGGGGGATATGCCCTGTCTAGAGCCCGTCAGCGTATTAGGATTCCTCACGGATTTTAACCTGGTGGAAGTTTTGTAGTATGGATGTCCTGTTGGGCCATCTGTTCGGGTGCTGTGGGTAAACATGCTGCGCTACCCAGGGGGCATCACACAATAGATCAAATGTCGCAGCGCAATGGCCCCCTTCAAAAAAAAAAAATGCTCATGATTGTTTTTTTTAAATTTGCTAATAATATTATACTTACAGCAGTAATTTGCAATAGTTGAAAAATTATTAACACCTTAATATACTTGGAGCCAATCATTTGTATTTACCTTCTTTTAGTTTACAATTGAATACGATCCATGATTAGATTTAATTTATTTTATATTCACCATTCTAAAAAAAAAAATAAAGCAGTTATCTTTTTTTTATTTCGTCCAATTATAATTAAATTCATCTTATCACTTTTTTTAAACAATCACTTCTTTTGTCAATTGTTATAAAAATTTTGTACAATGGTTAACTTTATGACAAATAAAATATTGAATGAAATCATCACAATAATATTTTCTATTTTATGGACTATTCATACCACACAATTTCAATCATTTTATAAATATTTGTATTGTTATTAAAATTTAAATGGACACATTAAAATTATAAATTTTATGTGAATAAATGAATTGCGATGTTATACTGATTCCAAAGAAATAAGCCTAGAATTATTATATTTTACTAAACGGCCATCTTGTGATCCATTTGATTTCCCACGAACTACCAGGAATAATCCCTTTAGTTGCCAAATTATTTTAGTTTCTAGTATCTATAAATACCCACTAGAATCACTGATATTGCGGTCAGTCTCCAGAAAATGAGAACATGCTGATGCCACCTCATCGTAATGATATTATCGAAGCTCACTAATCCTATCACATATATTGAAACAAGTAGCTGGAAAATTAAACAGGGTTTGGGTTTTTATACAATGTTTAACTTTGCCTCCCCCTCTGTTAACCACTTAGATTTTTTAGCTCCCTTAAATCTTATAATAGAACTTTAAATTTTTTTTTTTTTTAATTCCAAGCTTGAAGAAAATTGGTAAATTATCTCAAACCTAGTAAGTAAGAAAGTTAATCAATTTAGTACTCATTTTTTTTCACTTGTGTTACTGCTGGAAGACGAAATATTTCGATCGTGTCAAAGTTTCGAAATTGATTTTTCCTCAAAAATACATATTTTGGGGAAGCTGAATGTGAACAAATTATTTCGCGAATGATCTAATAATGAATGCGTGTTATATAATATTTGAACGATATATCGCAAAATCGGAAATCATAGGAAGCTCAAACTAGGTTCCGGTCAAACTCCATGAACCGGCTAAATAGTGGTAAATCACTTGCCACATTTTTTTATAGCAAGCGCAAGTAAACGTTTGTAATAACTTCATTTCAAAGAAAATCTATCCAATAACTTGTCTCCAAGAACGTTTATCTAGTGGCTAGTACACTCTCCTTGGTGCGAGAATCTAGTGTTCGATTTCTGTGAAGGTAACGACAGTGTTGACTCAGTATTGTTAGAAAAAATGGGGAGCTGCGAATAGTATCCAACCTAGATAGGAAATAATTACGAGTGAGAACCCGAATACTCTCGACTGATGATCGTCTCGATTTTTTAGATCGAAACTGTACAATCTGTTTTTGCTCTGTGTTGCCAGCTAGCTCATTCGTGGGTTTTTGGTGATTTGAGTCGTTTTACGAGTAAGATATAAAAGAAAAAAAAAACGCTGGTTGTGCACAATATATAATATATAAAGTACTTAGTACTCACAATTAGTTGTGTAGTCGTTTAATGTCAGGGGGTTTAATATGCAACTATGAGCCCGGTCAATAGTAATTGTTCACCCATTCATACAGAAATGCCATAATTTTATCTTTTAAGTTCCCAGGGCCATTTTCATGAAAAACATTTGAGTTTCCGGGTTGAAATCGCGTGAGTTGTTTGCTACGAACCGACTTTTCGCCCATATTGCAATGTCTGCTTCAGGATTGTTACACCTTAAAAGCTAATGGTGCAATGAACCTTGATTAGGGCATGGTCTTTTCCTCCGCCTTAAGTTTCTTTACCTGAGGAGGCTGTTTGTCCCTATTGAAGAGCGTAGTTATTGGTCACTACGTTGGTCAAACGTGCTAACAAGATTGCCGAGCCAACGCAGTTGCCCCGTCTTCGGCAGGCTTTAAACAAAATTGAGTACAAATAGAGGCTAATAACTACATTCTTCATACGGCCAAACAGCACCTCATATAAAGAAACCTGAGGAGATACAGGTAAGAAAAAGAAAACTAAAGCTATCCCTCTTATAATCGCAAGGATTTTCGGAGAAGATTTCTGAACTCCTACTTAGGCCCAATACAACAACCATTCATGGAACGGACAGAAAAATGGCCCAAAACAGATATCCAGTGCAAAAAAGTGGGGCCATGTGATACCTATTTTGGGGAAAAATACATAGGTCAGACTAAAAGTTTAATGACAACTCTTCTTAAAAAGCATATTCACTGAGTAAGGCAAAACAAAACGGTAGGGCGCTCTCGAACCCATGACATCCCAAGTAAACAATTATTACCAACGTGAGAAGGAGGGATACGGTCTAAATAGAGACGAAACAGAACATGACTTCTCCTGCTCAGGGAAATGAGAGAAAAGCAAGAGAAAAACGTTCAGTGGAAGGGTCGATTGACGGGTTCTGCCCCACTTTTTTGCACAACATAGCGGCCAGCCTCATATATTTTGTCGACAACCTAATACGCCTAGCCCTACCTTTCCTCCTTATTCCTCACACCAACTACCCTCACTCATAAATCCAACATCCAAACCAATGCCTCCATCTTCTCTCTACCCCTTCAACGTCTCCACTCTACACCTAAGCCATGTATCGAACTATTTAGAAAGCACCAATTTTTTACTCCCCCTCTCCAAAGGACGAAGAGGTGTTTAAATTATTTTTTTCTCTTTGGTAAACTTCTTCTTCTGTACGATTTCTAATAGGTTTTCTTAACATAGATACCTGAACTTTGATAAACCCTATTCGTTATTTTCTTTCTCATCCGTTAGCAAGCTTTGGAACTAGTTTGGTTCTAGCAAGGTTGGTAAGAGCTCTGGGTATGGTGATTCTTTCTCGCGACATCTTATGTTGTCTAAAAATTAAGCTGAGGTCACTGGCGATCAAAGCTTTCTCAGTGCACTGCGGCGGTTAAGACAACAGTGCCCATGACCGGACAGGTGTCTTCAGAGGGTCCCAGGAAGAAAAAATCTAAGGGAAGCACTGCTGGACTCGAACACGGCACCGCCGCATTACTAATTCAGTGCGCTACCTCTGAACTAATCCCGCCCCTTGCTTTACCATTACAACTAAATTTGATAGAAATAAATGATGAAAGAAGGGATTGACTCAGTGTGATTAGCTGTGGTTTTGGGTTGAGTGGCTGGCTGCCCTTGGATTATTTTCCTAGTAGAAGCCTCTTCAGCTCACTATCTGATGATAGACAGTGTTGTCTACAGCGAAAGAACACTGTTCAGTGGCCGGTATTGCATTGAAGGCTACGGGCCCAATGATCGAGGCCCCTTAAAAAAAATAAAATTTTTGTTAATGACCCATATTTATTCGTCTTTGTGGAGGGAGAATGTGTAGTTATAAAAAAAATGTTTATTTTTATTTTCATTTTTAATTTCTTAAAATATTTAACGTAAATGACAATATTGTCCATTAATTTTCAGTTTGTTAGTCAACTCGTCAGACAAACTGTAGATTCAATATCTATTAATTTAATTATTAATCATTTCTGTAAATCTGTTTGAAAATGTAAAACTAATGTTTATTAGTGCGCTAAAATATGTCACTGTGACGTGCTACGCCATCCTAACAAGGCAGAATGGAGCCCTACTTAATGCATATTACTTCCATGAATCCCCACCTATTATTATTATTATTTTAATTTAAGGCGCGTCAACATCTATGATCATTGGCGCCCAGAACCTTCTCACTGCACTGCCAGCCTCCGAACTGTGTTCTCTCGTTACAGACAACACTGTCCATCACTGAACTGTGAGCTGTGGAGTCTTCTAGGAAGAAAAAAATTTAAAGGCAGGACACCTGGACTCGTACCCGGATCCTCTGCGTAGGAGAGTCCAGAACGCTAACTACGTAGCTTTTCCCTTCCCTGCCTGCTTATTAATATTTTTATTTAATTTACTTCTGACCAGCGTACATGCTCTTTAGCGGAAGGCATACAATTGACTATTAAAAGAAGCTCTCTCTCTTGTTGGTTGCTAGTTGGACATTTTGAGCACATTTGTACTCAAATAGCGCCTTACTCTGTGTCAGAACTAATAATATCGTAAGAACTTATGCAATAACCACTTTTGAATGGACAATTCTGCCCGTATTCAATAATGACTGAAATACTTGAATATTTGCCGATCCTTAGGTCTAACTTTCATCTTGTAAAACGAATTTTCCTAATAAATCTTGAATTTCACTATAGAAAATCGTAGTAGTATTATAAAAATTGAATCAATTATTAAAAAGTTATTTTTTATGAAATCAATTCATTTTTTGGCGGTAATTTCTTTTCATAAGTCGTCAAACTGCGAACACATCTCTTGTAAATAATTTTGATATCTTTTCATCAAATATTAGTATATTATCTCTTTATATTTTTCATGCGTTTTTAGTACATTTGCTTTGAATTATACAGATTGCAAAACTTTTGCCTGTCTTCTATACATTAGAAAAAAAAAAATTGCAACGAAAATAATTAGAATAGTTCGTCAGTGATTAGCAAAATTGATGATCAGTGGCGAATATGAAAATTGTAGGAAGCTGCATATATACAAACTGATAGATTTCATCCATATTTTTTCCCCAAAACAGAATGAAAATGCCTTGACAAAACACTGAGCATACATTATCTGCGCTATTAAAGTTTAATTATAATGTATGCTTTGTGATGGATGCCAGAAATATAGAAAAATATTTTATTTGTAATATCAAGAAAAAAATTTAACATTCGTTTGCAAAGGGACTATTCCAGGTAGAAGACCACCATTGTCTTTTAGAGTTTATAGAACTCGGTTAGCATTGTCTACCCCTTCTTCTCACAGGGGATGATTTGAACGAACTATTTTGTAAGGAGAAACCCCTTGCGTAGATATGCGTTAGATAATGCACAAGATATGGGCATCGATGCTACTGTAGATATTTACTTGCTCAGCAGCAATTAGCCAATCTTCCTGCCACCCCAACAATCAACCTGCTAGCCCCTTGAGAAATTTACAATTAATAAACAGTTTACCCACCTTCGATGGCGAAAATTCAGCCAGTGTGTTCGATTTCCTAGACCAAATTAGCCATTGCGCTAGCCTTTCTGGCTGGGACGACGCTGCAAAATAAGAAATAGACTCTCAGGTTCTGCAAAAATATTTTATGATACGCAATTACAACGCCAGGGTACAATTATAACGTATCCTCTAATTTCAAGCTACTTCTTGCCCGATTTTGTAAGGAGAAAACCCCTCTAGTCCTCTTACAACAAATGACTAATATTCAGTCTCTTCCCATAGACTCTCCTGAATCCTTCGCAGATAGAATTAGACATATCCAGTCCGCCATTAATTTAAAAGCTCAAGCTAATCTACTCGAGGCCTTACATTCTATTTTAGACAAACTGGCCACTGATGCGTCTCTGAAGTCACTTCCTCACCCGCCACGAACAAAGCTACCTCAAAAATTAGACGAAGCACTTTCTTATGCCAATGCTCTAAAAGAAGTACAGGCTTCGGAAACAAAGCCTACACTTTCGTAGTCACCTCGAAAACTTCTAATCCTCGCACACCCTTATGTCCATGTCGTTTCTGCGGATAAATGCATTTCCACAAAGAATGCCCACATCGAAATAAAAATCAGAAACCACCATTAAAACCTACTCTTACTCGAAGAGTTTTCTATGTATTAAAGAATAGGGCCTGCCGCCATTCTTCCGGTCCACATTTTGACGTGGACTGCACAAGTAAATTTCGACCAAAACCCCGCACTAACTCTGGCAAAATGCCTAACAATTTTAATATTCCTAAAAATTTTGATCGCGGAGTATATAGTAATAATCGCTATAATAATAATAGAATAGAATAGAATAGAATAGTGTTTTAATGACAAAAAAAAATACTTACAAAGAATTACAAAAATAAAGTAACACTTATAAGACAATGGACATCTGTCCGTCTGCCAAGTTAGCCAAATAATAAACTAAAATTTACTTTTTACATTATTAAAACAAATTATAAATCCATAATATTCAATATAAACCAATAGTTAACATTTTTTATTTTTTTTATTTTTTTTTTTTAAACTAAACAAATGATGTATCAAGAATATACCGTGAAAAACGAGAAAGAAAATATAATGAAACACATCGTAAGCAGAAGTTTAAATGACAACATTTAATGGCCTATATTCAATCTACTCATTATCAATTAAAAATTGTCTGTACACAGCCGCCCTGCTAACGAATTGATATAGGCCGCACCAATTTTGGCCGCTCAAAATGCCGACCACTTCCTCCTCCGTAAACCGCGCCTTCCCCAACCATCTCACTCTATATTCACTTAAAATGGGACATACACCTATAAAGTGGTACCCATCTTCTATCACCCGCCAATTGCATAGAGTACACAGACCGGCCCCAGCGCCAAAAGGCTTATAGTTTAAATCCAACAATTGACATCTCGACCGAAACAACACTCTCATAAAATGAAGCTTATTGTTATCCGACAAGTATGTCTGATAACATTCATTAGGCCATAGTTTGCTATACAAAGAGTAGTGCTGCGATCGCGATGCCACTGCCACCCAGCTTCTTTTAGACGCTTCCTCAATTTGCCTAATTAGACTTCCCGCGAACTCTTTATAATTGTCGTCATCTATACACAGATCGTACTTACGTGCCAGATCAAGCCACTCTTTATACCAAAATATTTTCTTACGAATTATTTTTTGGGCTATACGTCTTGGTAATCGATCCTCCGGCAATTAAGGATTTTTAAAATATAGTTAAAATGCAGCTGTAGCGTGTATAGAAACATAAGGTTCCGGCCAGTCTCCAAATGAAGCATATAATTGGGCGTAAATGGGGGGAGTCCGAATAATTTCTTTATAAAAAACCGATGTAATTTTTCCACCTGCTCCACCTCTGTATAACCCCAAACCTGAGCTCCATAACATATAACCGCCCGTGAGACAGATTCAAAAAGGGTGTACCTGGCAGATAGGGGCACTTCATTTTTAACTATATAACTGGACCAGGTAGTATTTATTCCAATTTTAGCAGTAGTCAGCTTTTCATCGAAGTGTCTTTTTAACACTAACTGTGGCGTAACTCCAATACCTAGGTATTTATAAAAGTTTACAACCTCAATAGCTGTTCCTTCCCAGGTCCAGTGTTCCCGTCGTGCCAACTTACCCCCATTTCGAAACACCATAATTTTTGATTTGTTTAAATTAATTTTCAAATTCCAAATCGCTGAATATTCGCAAAGTTTATTAATCATTCTCTGAAGCACATCGGGCTTCGAACTGAGGAGTACAATGTCGTCCGCGTACAAAAGGCATCTGACATTCATTTCTTCTATGTTAATCCCTCCACCAATATATTCCGGCACGTCATTAACGTATAGAGAGAACAGGAGGGGGAGAGGAGGCATCCTTGTTTTAGACCAAGCGCAGTTTTAAAACTTCGCGTTATACCCTCTCTGACCCAGACCGCTGATTGAGTGTCTTTGTAAAGTCCCTCCAATATATTAATAAATTTCGCAGAAACTCCCAAGCAGTGTAACCTATAAAAAAGAGATTCTCTCACTATGCTGTCGAATGCGCTTTTATAGTCAATAAAAAAACAATATACTTTCTGACGCTTCACAGATAGAATCATTTTAATAATATTAAACAAATTAAAAATATTATCGACAGTAGAATACTTCTTTCGAAAACCGGCCTGATACTCACACAAAATATTATTTTTAATGCACCAGTTTTCCAGTCTCCCTAGTAAGGTCCCTGTAAATAACTTTGAGATCGCATCTGCGAAAGATATACCCCTATAATTTTGTACGTCCTCAATTCCACCTTTTTTATACAAAGGGAAAATGATCGACTTCGAAAACGACGGTGGTACATTTCCTGATTCAAAAATATAATTAAAAATATTTAGCAATTCATTTATAAATGTTTGCGGAGCATATTTATAGAATTCAAATGGTATCCTATCAAGGCCAGGAGCCTTGTTAGTACCTGCCTTATTTAAAACGATATGTAATTCTGAAATATCAAATTTAGAATCCAAATATTCATCACTAAGCAGAGGGGCTGAGTACGAAAATAATGGAAAGTCGAAGCCAGGGTTCAACAAATTACGGAAATGATCATACCACACCTCTCCACTGATATTCGGACTACTTACAAAGTGTTTTTTTCTAAATACATTAATTAGTGACCACATTTCTTTCGTGTCCCTAACTGTTTTAAATTTTTTATTTAGCCTATCAAAAAACTCCTTACGTTTATCTCTACATATTTTTTTATATTGTTTTTGTGCCTCTAAGTATAACTGTTTCACATAGTCAGAATTATTTTTACGAAAACTATTAAGTAATTTGAAAGAACGTGTTCTATATTTTGTACAAACACTATCATACCATTTCTGTTTATGAACGGGTCTAAAGGTTTTAACTTGTTTACCAAAGCATGCAGAATCTCTTACCATATAGTAAACACTGTTTATTGCATTTTGTATACTGTCTGAAATTATTACATGATTATTATTACATCTATATTCCAATTTTCTTTTATAAAATAGTTCATCATTTTTAGACCAAATTAACTTAGGCAAAAGTGGTAGTATATCATCGCAGTTCGATCTATTCCGCAAATAAATAGAAATACATATTGGCATGTGATCAGAAAAAATTTTTCTATTTACACTAAAACTTCTTATGCAGTGCAAAATATCAAGAGATACGCAACAGATATCGATAACTGAATTACCTGGCCCGCCTATAAATGTAAATTCGCCTTCAGAATCATCGGCTGTTCTTCCATTTAATATTAACATGTTAAAATCGTCACACACCTCCAAAAACTGTTTACCCTTATTATTCAGAACTTTATCTTTGGATTTCCGTTTTACATTGAAATAATAAAAATTATTTAAAATGTTCCCAGGTATGATTTGCATATCCGCAAGTCTGGCATTTATATCCCCTATTATTATGTACCTGAAATCTGCATGTTTGTTTATAAAATCAGAAATTTTTTTAAAATCACTGTCCCAGCTACTGACATTTAAATACAGAGGAACTATATAAAATTTCGAATTTTCATTATCACATCTGATTACTATCATACCATCCATTTCAACAAAATTCAAAAATTTAGCGCAAGGTGAAACAGTTTTTATACCTATTATACTTCCGCCTTTACCTCTACCATATCTATTAGTTTTTTCTGCTGGGACCCATCGTAAACTATAGCCCGTAAAATATTTTTCATATAAACATATATCTTTTTCAACTACAAACGTTTCTATCAAATGTATTACATCATATGTCTTAACAAAATTTAAAAAACCGATTTCTTGTATTTTTTGTTTTAATCCGCATATATTATAAGATAATAAGTCAAAATAAAAATTATTTCTTACATTATCTTCTCTTCTTTCTTTTACCTGGCAGACTGCACTTTCTCATACCATAGAACCTGTATTCCCTGGCGCCGCGATAACTGAAGTACCAGCGGGTATCTGGAGCTCTTTTGTCCTCGTGTCACCCTGAATATACTGCTGACGTGGAATCATCATACTTGTTCCAGCTGCTTTTTCTTTTTCATGTACCAGTTTGTGGATGTAGCCTCTTAAATCGCATTTAAACAATTCATTCAACTTGCTTACTCCACACACACCATCCAAAATAAGCCCATTTTTTTCGCACCACTGAAAACGCATTCCATTTACGAGCATACTATTCAGCCGAACGTTTATTCTTGCACCTTTATCAATTAACTTTATCTGCTTCCTCACAGCCAACAACTTGTTGTGTTTATAGCGAACACTTGGTATCATATCCTCATGAATCGAAAACTGAGTACCTCTTAAAACTCTACTTTTTCTCAGAATAAATAATCTATCTTCCGCACAGGCGAATTCCACTACAAGTATTTTTGCTTCTTTTTTGCCAATGTGATATACGTAGGGGATATTCACCTCCTCCCTCACACCAAGCATATTAATGCAAAACGTTTTAACTTTTTGAATATAATTATCACTTTCAGCACATTCTATACCTCTAAAAACGAGATTGCTTTTTCTTAAATTTTGCATAACGTATTCCAGCCGGTTACTCACTTCTGCATACTTTGTTTCCACATCGTTTAATCTTTGTTTTATTTTTACATTTTCATCAACAATCAAATCACATTTAGCGTTAATCTGCTTAATATCTCCTTTTAACTCATCTTTAACCTCATGTAAAGAGGAATCAAGAATACCTTTAAAAAATTCTTTCAACTGACTAACAGACATTTTTCCTACCTCCCCCATCTCAACACCTGCAAACTGTTGTCGTTTTGTCTGCGATCCAGCACTTTGTGGCGATGTTTTTTCTCTTCTTCTTTTATTACCAAGACCTGATTGAGAAAGGTCCTCTTTAACGGAGGCTTCTTGCATGCATAAAAAAAGAAGATATGAATCTCAGTAATTAAAAAACAGCAAACGATATATGATTTATGGGCGTTACCAACACACACCCCACCACTTTACACACTAAACTCACAGTATATTTGCACGAACTATTCGAATGTACGTTTTATTATTTTTCTTACTCAATTTAATAATGATTAATAGAGAAAAACACTAAATAAGTACAAATGTTTATTAACTTAATACTCATCAAAAATTTAGCACAATAACTATATTTTATATTATGAAAAGAACTTTGAAAAACACAGAGCACGTGAACTCAGGTCTGTACTCGGCCACAGCTCAAGGCTAACTCCGTTTTTCAGACAGTGTGACAACACAGACTTGCACAGAGCAAACTTAATTTTCACACTAACTGATTTAACTGTATTTTAAAACTAAACTCTTAAACTAGGTCAAGGGATATGGCCAGCTGGGTGAGAAAACATGTGTTTGGGTTGTTAAAGGGCAAATTTTCCTTACAATGGACACAACACGTGGGGGTCTAATTTTTAAAACTCTGTTGTTGAAGGGAGATTTACTTTACAATTAACTAACCAAAATAGAATATAATATACACAAAATAAAATTAAATAACGATTTAATTTTCTCTCAGTCGGGCTTGGCTCTCTCTCTTGCCGTTACAAAAGGAAGTATTGGCGATCTTTTCAAACTTTCGAAATTAAGTTTCATCGGAAATGATTTGAGGTTCCCTGAGTCCAAAAAATATTGTTTTAGAAAATAGTGTTTCAGTGGTGTGGGCGTGTGTGTGTGTGTGTGTGTGTGTGTATGTATGTGAACAGTATAGCTCAAAAATAAAAAATCGCATAAAGTTCAAACTTGATATTGCGTTTAGGTAATTACCATGGGATCCGACAATAAGTTGTGTGTATTATGTTCCCCAATCGTAACAATACATTACTGAAACTCTATCAAGGACCCGGTAAACGATCAAAGTTTTTGTCAAATATATTTGAGAAACACGAAAATTTGTTCGTGTGCGGCTTTGTTTGATGTATCTGTCAAACAAAAAATTTGTTTGACAGGTTTGATGGAAGAATTGATTAATGAAATGTATAATAAACATGTTTGAAGATGTGCGGGTCGTTTATTCAAACAACTTCAGTATTTGTTTTATTTTCATCCGGTAAACATGTCCGAGCTAGGGGAAAAGGACCAGGATTTTGTACTCCAGTTTATTTTTCTGTATAGAGACTTTCCGGCATTTTGGAAATTGCAATCAAAACAATATAGTGTCCTTTTTAACACGTAACAGTGCCCTTCTTTTCGATTTTCGGACGAAGTAACTCCAAAAAGCTACTGAAGGTTTCGCTATCCATTCGGAGAATGTTGGCGTATTCCCCTGGTTCTGTTACTAATATTTCTTTCAGCAAATTCTCATGAGTGTATTTATATCTCAGTTTATACCATTCATTTGACCAACGTCTTGACTTTTTTTTCTTAATACAAATTGCCAGTGTAAACGCAAGAAACGCTTTGTCTTTATTCGAAGACATTTAAATATACCAAAAAAAATCTGAAATAAATGGCCACACAATGTGCACAAGTGAAAAAAGTCAAGCAACTGAACATAAGTTTGACAAAACTTGATTGAACGTGTGCGGCTGTTATTTGCCAAACATGGGACATTTGTTTGATCGTTTACCGGGTTCCTTACTTTTTTTCCACATTTTTACGATTTTCTGGAATATGACCCCTAAAATTTACTTTGAACTTTTTGTATCAATTACATAAGCACTACAATTACTATTTGAAACATTTATCTGGGAAAATTCATTTAAGGCGGCTTTTGGGGATGGGATGGAGTTGCTTTCTTTGCTATTTCTGTTTATTTATACAATTGTATCATCTAAATAATATTAATTAGTATAAAATATGTTGCCCAAATTCCGGGCTTATCGGTTGACTGAAAATGTGGGTTTTCACTGTACAGATTTTTTTTCATCATCAAAACGCCAAAGGATTTATTTAAATTTTGATAAGCCCATAAGTTTTGGTTGAATCTTTTATTGGTATTTTCAAAAACATCATTATATGAAATTCACTTTCTCCCATTCATATAAAACTGAAAACATTTAGTAAAAATAGGTAAATTACTGTAAAATTATATTAGAAAACATAACATAATTTTGCTTGAATTTAAACCAAATGTTCTACAACCTTTCTTAAGTTGATCTTCCCATTTGAATGGACAACATTCCCTTAAGAGATTGCCGAAAAATTTGTAACTCTTTTTTATGTCCAGTTTTAAATAGATTTGGTTTTTGTAGAAAAAATATAATGAATACTTGACGTGAAAGTAAAGTTCTTTACTCGTTACAATGGTAACGTCTTTTAATTTTGTCCTTCAAAATCCTTTAATTTTTGCCCTTTCAGTTGGCACACTAGTTTGAGTTCGCGTTGATTCTTACTCACTAGTTTGAGTTCGTGTTGATTCAAACTTGAAGTGACACTTTACCCACTTCCCAAATAACTATAATTATTTATAAATTCAATCAGTAAAACAAAAATTCATCTATTTTATTGTTTAGCAAATAATGCAAAAGTGGACAAAAAAAACTGAACATACGAACAAACTAAATGAAAATAAAAAACCAAGCTAACTTCTCTGTAAAATTATAAATAATTCAATAATCTTCTTCATCTTCTTCTTCTTCTCCTTCGCCTTCTTCACCCAACTGTTCTTCGTGCAGCTGCAGCACATAATAAAGAAGTACAAAAAAGGTTTTCGTCGCAAAAGCTGAAATTTATTTTACATATATTATTATTAATTTAATTACATTTATTACTTTCCCTGACTGCTGTGAGAGGAAATATTGCCGATCGTGTCCAAAGCTCCGAAAATTAGTTTTAATCGATCCAAACTTTGTTGAATAATACTCAGACTCGCATATATGTAGAATAGAGCTACTTGGAAGGTATGGAGTAGGAGTAACAGTTTCGTGGATTGTCAGAACAGTCCTGATTTGATTGATAGCTATAAATTATAAGGTTGCGATGATTAAGATAACTACAAAGAATGACAAAAAAATTCAAAATTAGAGCACACTCCAGGCCACCGTACCTAGCGCATAGCGCCAATACCGGTGCTTATGGTCACTTAGCCTTGCCTACATAGTAGGCAAGTTACCATCCCTGCCAGGTGGAGGCGAAGCTCCGGATATCCGTCTAATCCGGCGCATTACCGCATAACAAAATCTTTAAAATTTATAACACTTTTCATTAACTCTTTGCAGTCTCCCGGCCAGTAGTTCTCTCCCCCCCTTTTCAGCTTGAATTCCATGTGGATTCTTGCCTCGTCGAGAAGAGGACACCGGAAGAGAACGTGGTGCACTGTGTCCCGTTCACCGCATTCGCAATTCGGGGAATCTTCCAGTCCTAGACCATGGAACTTTGAATTGAACACCCCGTGGCCCTTGAAATATTGCGTTACGGTTTGGGTACAGAGGCTGACAGAAGATAGAATCCCCCACCCCCTAACCAATAAACATTAATGAGTGGAAAGACGTGTGGACAGAAGCCGCCGAGCATGTTGAAGACAGCCGCCGAAGTATAGATGCTGTAGTAACGTGTTATGGCGAAACTTGGTGTCAGATGAAGAGTAAAACCTTAGATTGAAGTGATTGGCGGCAATCTGTAGCAGCGAGGTCCCAGGACTCTTGCAGCACATTAGCGCTGTGAGTTGAGTAAGTGAACGAGTTTTCACCGTAACACACACACACATATATATATATATATATAGTATAATTGTATATATATAAGTATATTGTAAAATTATGTGATATATGTGCATATATATCATTTCTCAGGCTTCTGCGCCATTGATATTTAAACACTTAGGTCTTCGGCTTGAGACCTCGCCAGAGATTTGTTGTAAACCCATCGTTTCGTCCATATTACAACAGGCTTCTCCAGGGCATTGTAGCCTCTAAAGCTGAAACAACACATTGTGATATATATATGTATTTATCTCAATTTCAAAAATTTGTCACGGCCGCAACAACTGAGGTGACCTATCAGTTCCCACAGAACCAGTCATAATATCTAGAATGTTTCAAATAAAAGCCTATATATGAGTATTTTGTGTACCAAGTTCAAGGAAATTTGTTGATATCTTTGTTGAGGAAATTACAGAATACTGAAACAAAAAAAAATTCAGTAAACTCATATTTCCGGTCAATTGATTTACTTCAAATTCGGATTTTTGGCAGCCTTTTGTTCGGCTATATTATATAATTGAATTGAGTTGTGTAATATATTGAAATGGTATTTTAGAGGAAGTCGAACACTCAATTTAACAAGAATTGTTGCACTCGTTTTCGAGATAATCGGTAACAAAAAAAATCTGGTGTGAAACACTCACCCAACTTTCTCTTACTCCTGTTCTCAAAATTATAATTGACAAATTTTATAGTCTGTGTACCAAATTTAATGAAATTCGTCAAAAACTGAAAAAACTGTTCAGCAAAAGCGCACTTCCGGTGTACTAATTTCCTTGAAAGTCGGAATTTTCGCTATCTATTTATTTCTAATTAATTTTGTTTGGATGGTAGAATTGTATAATCAATGAAGCACCCCTCCCACCCCCCCCCCAGTGCCATAAATGAATTTTCCCCCGAGAAATGTTTTAATTAAAAGTTGTAGATCTTTGTATGTTTAGTTCATATAAGAAGTTTCAAGAAAATCGTCGGAGCCATTTTTGAGAAAAACGCAAAATAATAATAATAATAATAATAATAATAAAAACAACTATTTAAATGGTTCAGGACAGTGGTAAAGTGGTTGAGAAATTTTGTCAGATAATACTTTCAAATCCCATGGTGATACCTAAACGGAATATCAAGTTTCAACTTCCTACGGTTTTTCGTTTTTGAGCTATGCTGTTCAAATACGTATACACATACACACAAACAAGCCATTTGCTAAAAACCACTTTTTTGGACTCAGGGACCTCAAAACGGATATTTTCGGTGAAAACTCGATATCGATAATTTGACACGATAACAATTCTTCCTCTCATTGGGAGTAAGAGAAAGTAAATAAACTCATTTAGTACATAGTACTTCCGGTTATCAGACTGTGACCAAAATCTTATTGTCGGATCTCCTAGTAAATCAAAACCAGATCGACCATCACTCAGACCAATTTCTTCGAGGCAGTCCACCAAGCTGTTCAGAGGAAGCTGTCCTGGCCTGAATGCTTAGAGGCCAAAGTAGTGTTCCTAATTAAATTACTATTTAAGCAAAATTGCACGTTGTATACGTGGTAAGCGATACCAGGAATATCATCAGTGACTTAATCAGGAAAAGCTGGAAAATCATTTTATTAATCGATTCCAAATCAGTACCGACTTACTAATCGATTCCAAATTAGTACCGATAATAGTAGGATTGAAGCTAGTAGGTAAGTATTGCGAATGAGCGTGGAAAGTTAAAGCAAACCCAGTAGGCACACAACAGAGCGTAATTTTCAAAAACCCTTTTTTCGGAGGTCAGGAGAATTTAAAACATGTATTTCCGCTAAAAAAGTAATATCGAAACTTTGAAACGATCACAATACTGCCTCTTATAATAAAGTGAAAAGAAATTTGATCCTTCACCTGCCCATAAAACTGCTAAAAGCATGGAAAATCCTTTGAACGCGTATTCCACAGGTACCGCTAGTTTATAGTACGGAATATAATTAGTGATCTTTTCTGCGTGGTATTCTTCGCCTGCTTCTTCTGCTTGGTCATCGTAACCTTCTTCATAATCTTCGAAATCTGTATCATCATCATCATCATCATCATCATCATCATCATCTCCTTGATATTTCCTTTTAAAATTTTTTGTATTAGTCCTTTTAAATTTCCTTCTAAACACTTTAGTAAGCTTTTTCCTGCTCTTCGTACGTTTTAGTTGATTTACTTTACTTTTGTTCTTATTTCTAATTGTTCTAATTTCATGATTTTTTCTAGGAGAAGTTGTTTGACTTATTTTCGTTTTTTGTAAATAAACTTTTTTTGTTACTTGTGATCTGATTTTGCCACTTCTCACCTTGGGAGGTTTGTCTTGATCTCGTACAAATTCCTCGTCCCTAAATAAATCGCTCATTTCAAATTTACGAGTTTCATACATATTACGGGCAGTAAACCACCGAGGATATGAAAGATTGGCCGGCGGTACTATCGGATTTAATTCCGTGCCAAAATGATGACCACTACTTTGGCACTCACTGCTACCAAAATGTCTCCATCTTGAGTCTAGAAACCAGTGTAAATCTGGACATCGTGCTTGTATGCAAACTATTCTGTAAAAATAAATAAGATAAATAAACATAGAAAAAAAATTAAAAATATACAAAATTGGCTCAAAAGAATTTCCCTTACAATTACAAACTAGATAAATTGCTCATTTGCTCTAATAAAAATATAAAAGGTGTTGGGGGAAGGAATATGTATCCAAGCAGGTAGGGAAATGTAGAGCGCGCCAATAACATGAAACCAACCCCCAAATATTTGAAATTTAACCCCTCAAATTCCGCAAAATTTTATAAAATCAACTTAATGGTGTGTATCAACTAAATCTGCTTTGTGTAAGTCTATGTTATTACACTGTTTTGACAAAAACATCTGACGATGGGCGAACGTCCGAAACCGCTCGATTACCACAAAAAGAAATAAACTATCTATAATAGATAAAGAAAGAAATATCTATAATATACATAATCTTTGGGGGGGGGGGGAACATGTTAGTAATACAATTTATAGGTTTGTAACTGTGCTATGAGAATTCCAAGTTGATAGAAATTGATTGTAGCCGTTTTCGAAACAGAATTCAGACACCTGTTCTGTCAAGTTGCACTTCCTTTAAATTTGAAATTTTAGCAAAGGTTCAAATATACATTGATATTATATAAGTTGTACAAGGAAAAATTGAATTGAAATATTTCTTGTGAGGAAAGATTTTCATTACTGTCGCACTTCTAGTTGATGGATATTGCCAGTAGAATGCGTTGGTAGTACCTACGTGGAATATCAGGTTTGTGCTTACTATGGCTTTTATTTTTTGGGATATTTTGTTCCCCCCCCCCCAAACAAACAAACATACATTCATACCTAATATTTTGCACTCACGAGATTACAAAACATATATTTCTGTTGAAAAATCAATTTCAAAAGTTTGACAGGACCTCAATATTGCCTCTTATCAGAAGTAGATTTAGATTGTTATAGGGGATTATTGCACTGCGGTCTGAGAGAGATTAATTGTACCCCCAGAGCCTTCTCAGTGCACTGCTGGCCTCCGAGCAGTGTTCTTTAGCTACAAACTACACTGCCCAACACCAGACAGTGAACTGTAAAGGCTCCTAGGAAGAGAAAATCTAAGGGCAGCACAATTGAGCTCTTACCCGGGACCGCCACGTTGCTAGCCAGCGCGCTAACCACTGAGCAAATCCCATCCTTCTCCCTTGGTTTACGCCAATTAAGTAGGAACGGTTTGTGTACTGTGTTTGCCGTTATCTGTAAAGGGTAGAGTTCATGTAGTTTAAGTGTCTTGTGTACTGGCGAAGTGCATGGAATAACTGAGCGGTGGTAGCACATAAATACTTAAGTACTCCCCAAGTAACTTTATGAAACAGATACACCTTGTGAGCTTCCAGAAATAAGGGAAAATAATAATAAATTAGAAACAAACTCAAATCAAAACTGACAGGTTTATTTCTATACAGTTATCAGCTAAAATTTAAAAAAATATTGCAACAAGTGTTACGAGAAAATTTCAAAAACTCAGAATGCAATTTCACCAAATTTGGGATATTAGCATTACATCTCATATACTTCAATATGATAAATGTGGTAGAATCATAAATTCTACTAAAGTGGTCCTTTAGAGGATAATTTGAATGAATGAATGATTTTTTATTGGTTTTAAAGATTGTACAATCTTATTGCCGAGTTCACTCGATGATCTTACATAACATAATACAACAGTAAAAATAATAATATAAAATCTTTTATATTTATATATCCTTGAAAAATAAATTCAATTAAATTAACTTACAATACTAAACTGAAATGGATACACTTCTTAAAAGAAATAAACTAAATTAAAACAAAAAATAAAAATAAGAACAAACGGTCAAACTGATCCCAACTATTGATAAAATTTAAACTAATCCATAAACTACAGGCACCATGAAACACGCCATACACACACACTGTCTCTCTCACTCCTGTGGACCACAGATCCACTCAAAGAAAATTTGGATTTTCAATTAATTAGGATCCTGTTAATTTTAAACTTCTGTATGTAAATAAATAAATATTCCTTAGTGTATTAAAACTGTCAAAGTAAGTTAATTTTTCCCATTTCTCAAGTACTGTATCATTTTTATCATAATATTGAGTAATATATTTATATCTAAACTCGTCATAATATTTACATTGACAGAATTCAAACAAAAATGAAACAAACTTTCATGCACAGAATTGCAAGCTCTACACATATCATTGCTATCTAATTGATATTTCGTACCTTGCATAAAAATAATTGCTCTTTAAGCCTGAACTGAGTCTGATTTTAAAACTGAATCTTAATAAATTTATATCAAAATGAATTTCAAGTAAGGGATTTTGATAATTAAAATGACAAATGTTCCTATAATAAATATAATTACTATTGCAAACTCTGTCCATATCTCTATTCAATAAATGATTATACATAGACAGTTTTAAATTATTTAACTATTTTTTAATGATTAAAGCATTTTGCAAAGACTTGTGGTGCCCTAATTACATGCAAATATCGCTGCAGAGAATTTACCCAATTAAATGGTATATTAGCATTCCCAGACAATTCACACAACCTATTGTAGCATATTTTAGGCAATCGTGACCTATCCATATTTAGAATTTTAACCCACCAGCTTAATATTTGATTAAAAACTTTCTGCTGTAAATGCACTCTACAGGCTTCTATTCTTACATAATGACCTGGAGTTGTTCTAGTCAAATATAATAGTAACTTAAAGAAATACAATTGCACTTTTTCTATAATTGTATATTCTGCTCCCCAAATTTCACATCAATAAAGACATCAAATATAGTACATTTAGTCTGCCAACAATCTGACTTTCCCCATTGCATTTGATGTCGCCAATATTCCTTTATAACAAAAGTTTTCCGCAGCTTTTCTAAATCTACAGGAAGAAGAGAACAACACCCTCCCAAGTAGTTGAAACTGTTTGATATTGAAATTTTATTAATGTTAATATAAAAATTGTTATTTTTTCCTAGTTTACCTTTATGAAATGGGACTATCATTGTTTTAGACACGTTGACCTGAAATGAGTTTTGGTTACAATTAGAGGAAAATTTAACTCGCTGCTTTCCCAAAAACCGCTCAAAAAATCAATTTTCTTGGAAAATGTTTCAAAATAAAAGTGATAGGCATTGTCTGTTGCACAGTACACTAAGCCTAAAGAAAATCGTTGCAGCCTCATCTGACATCCACAACTTGTCCAGAAATTCATTGCCGTTCTTTATATCTGTTGTAATTTGTTAACACAAGTTTAATCACAACTGATGAATCGTTCATCTTTAGTTCTTGGACGGCAAGGCATGCCTTAAATTAAAAGAAGTCGGAACTCCCTCTCGCACCTTCGAAACGATCATTGTTTTCGTAAAACATTTCAATGGTGAAATGTACGTTGTTGACAGTTTCACTCATCTATGATCGAGGTTGCCTGCAGCTAAAAATCCCTGTTCCGTAGTGCTGCCAATAGTAGAATTTCGTGATGGTTGCCATTAAGAAATTTGAAAGTTCCCGTTTTTTGTACGTCAGGGTATTTTAAAAGCATTAAATTAAAAAAAAAATTCGATTCTGAAATGGTAAAGAATATGTTTTCGAAAATATGATACGATCGCAATACTTCCTCTTACACGAGTAAGAGAAAGTCAAAATCTGAGTAAAATATTTCCATAATGTTTACTTACTCATTATAATTTCATTTGAAAAGAATTGTTGAGTAAACATTCCAAGATTCAAGAAATCAATAAATTATATAGCCTTTCAAACTTCTACGACTATTGTCACGTAAAACACTCAGGTCTTCGGGTTGAAACCTCGTCAGTGGTTTATTATCAACCGATATTTGTCATATTACAATAGGCTTGTTTAGGGTAGTGTTGCCTCTAATGTTGAAACCTTAAGTGTTGTTTTACAGGCGACACTATGTTTGTAACAAACCATTGATGCGGTATCAGACCGAAGACCGCATCAAAAGTCGAGTAAGTGAAAGTAATTTAAACTAAGATTGCAAAAAGGGAAAGAAGCGTGTGCCGGTTTCTTTCAGCAGATTCGTTTTTCTTTTTAATTCTATTTTATTGTTTATTTGTATTTGTTCTTACAGCTGGTAAGAGAGAGTATTATGATCGTGTCAAATTTCGAAATTGAAATTTGAGTTTAATTAAATGTCGTTATTGCCATTAAATGTCGTATTGCATCACGTAGAATTTCCTTGAGTGGATCAAATAAGTAGAAATCAGATGGGGCCAAGTCAGGACTTGTATGGATTACTTTAAAACCCCCTGAGTATGGGAAACATGTTTTTTGCGAATAGTCTGTTATATGTGTAAGGTTTGGCTAAGGAACCCAAAGTAGGTCACACTCCGAAATCATACATTTATTATAATTTAACAGATTATACACGAATAATTATACACTATGCACTCTATGCAACTACCATATAACGCAGACTAATACAACACAACCCCATTAATATATATACCTGTGCAACTATATAACATACACTTACAACTATATCAAGAAACACCGAGTAAGTAACCCTTAGCTTACTATCTACTATTAACTAAATACTAACAATCATCTACTATATATAACTTGCTATTTGCTCGGCCGACTACCACTCTGGCATACCAACCGCACATCTACTTTAAAAATAACTTACTGCGCTAGGACTTACCGCGAATCAGCCACAGGTGCAGGATCACCCTTCACTCACCGCGACACTCATCAGAATGAATTCTATGCCAGTGTGGTACTTGTCGACTCAGCAGGGTCCTAATTTTCTAACTACTCAACTCTATTTGAAATATTACTTTTAATATTATTTTAAACTATTCTAATATATTAAATATTTTAGATTTAATGCGCACCCCCTTACATACGTATATATCAAAAACGAAAAAATGTAAGTCCGAAACATTGTTTCGATAAATTTTTAATGTAAGAAGGAATGGAGATATAAGTGCACGGTGATTGTAAGAATTGTGTAGGAAACTGTAGTATAGTTATGGAGGTGGTGAACTCACTTTTCTGTGGCACACAAAAGTTCCAATACTTGTCAGAAAATTTTTACTAGACTTAGAGATATGATTACTCTAAGATATTACGTTCAGATTTAATTTACAAAATTGACTGTCAGTAAATTCACATACTTTGGACAGACTTTACAGTATTTGAAAAAAGACTATACCAACACGAATACGATTGCAAAATTAAAAGACACAAAGACATGTACTACCTCCCTCACAAGACATCATTACCATAATTTTGTCTGTGACAACCCTACAATTCTCCCGACCAACACTAACAAGATAAAAAGAAATATTTTAGAAATGATAAACATTAAAAAACAACGGAACTTCAATCAATTATAAAACGATCACAAACAATTTATCACTCATCTACAACAGCATCCAAAACCCCCGTCCTGGAAACTCTCATCCTTTTCGTTTTTCTTTCCATCCCTCCCTTCCCAAGATTACCTTTTAACAATCTCTTCATTTACTACTTACCTTCATTTGGGATTATGTAATTCAGTATATATACAACTCTTTCTGTCAAGTTTTGTTTAGCCTTTTTTTTTTTCTGCTTAATTTGTGTTGAATCAATTTATGAGTATTTTTGTAACCATTTTTCATTTTCGTAAGTAATCCAAAAAAAATTTTTGTTTTCTGTTATTTAATAATTGTCTCAATACTATTCTTTATTATTATTTTTGAATGTTGTACAGATTCCTGAAGAAGACAATAAATTCGTCGAAACGTCGACGAAATTTTAAAAAGTGTATTTTTATTGACCGTTCTTTGTGATCTCCTGCAATTATAATATAACGGTCGAGAATCATTATTACCATACAGTTCTACCACTACATATACGAGTATAAATTAAATTACCATTTATCATAAATTAGAAGAAAACAAATTAGAAATTTAAATAATAGAAATTAATAATCCAAATTTTAAAAAAGTTGGTTTTGGAATTGGTTTAGACATTTCTTGAAAACGGCAACAATCATTTTCTTTAAACTTGGACTGCCTAATGCACACACAAACCTATAACGTTCATTTGAAACATTACCGTCCCCGCCCCATCCACAGTTGATATCAGATGGTTTTGCAAAATTTGTGGCAATGAATTTTATATATTCCCTTCTCTTCCCTATACTCCTAATGTTGGTAGGTTTGGTACTTGTACCCCCACCCCCCACCACTATATTTATGTTAAGTCAAATGAGCGTAATTTGATGTTTAAAGAAAATTCGCCATATTATATATAAAACTATACAAATATTAAAATATAAATCATGTGAGACCAGATTTTTTAGTTTTACTTTTTTTTACAGTTGCAAAGAGAAAGTATTACAATCGTATCAAATTGCGAAATAGAATTTTTGCAACCAGAAATACTTTCCGTTGAAACTCCTTGAATTGAAATCCCCCATGTATGAAAAATAAGTTTTTAGCGAATGAGCAGTATGCTTGTATGGGTCTCTCTCACAATCTTACTCATCTATCTCTTTCTATCTGTGATATGCAATATTTCAAAAACAAATAATAGTAGTAAACTCAAACTTGATATTCCTCTGTCGCATGACACGTACACCAAGCCTAAAGAAAATCGTGCAAAACTAAGAAAAGAAAAAAATCAATAAGGATTTAATTCCGCCTTGACTAGTAAGATACCTGCACCAACAAACTCCAATAGAAATGATAAAAGAAGAGTAAACCGAACTGGGTCATATCGCTCCTAACATAGCACCAGTCGTTCAACCTGTTAGCAAACCAACGCTAACCTTCTTCTTTCTCGATATGGAGCTACGGTTTAAAACAAGACATCTTTCAAGTGAAAGTTCTCTACTATTCTACAATCATATTGAAGAAGGAAATAAGCAACTCAGCATAATTAAATGCAGATGCTGTCAAGAGTGTGTGCATTCTAAAAATTATTGCCAACATCGACCACGATGTGTGAAATGTGCATAGGCAATAATCTCACAAAAGACTGCGGAAAAGGGCCCGCAACAACTGCCACATACGCTCTTTGAGATGGAGAGCATCTCATGCTCCACATGAAATGGAGACCATCCTGCTAACTATAAACGTTGCATTGTACATTGAGAACTTCAATGATTGAGGCAATCAGCTGCCGCATCCACTCATCTGTGCTTCACCAACCAAGACGGAAGCTATTCGACCAATAGAGGAATTGTCCTCCTTTATTACATGTAATATTGTACATAAAACATGTAGAATAAAGTTAGTTAAAAAAAACTCAGAGGGGAACAACACCTCAACCCAATTTCTATAAAAGCCACTTTTTCGGAGATCAGGCAACCTCAAAACGTGTATTTCGGAGATCAGGCAACCTCAAATCGTGTATTTCGGAGATCAGGCAACCTCAAATCGTGTATTTCGGAGGTCAGTCAACCTCAAATCGTGTATTTCGGAGATCAGGCAACCTCAAATCGTGTATTTCAGAGATCAGGCAACCTCAAATCGTGTATTTCGGAGATCAGGCAACCTCAAATCGTGTATTTCGGAGATCAGGCAACCTCAAATCGTGTATTTCGGAGATCAGGCAATCTCAAATCGTGTATTTCGGAGATCAGGCAATCTCAAATCGTGTATTTCGGAGATCAGGCAACCTCAAATCGTGTATTTCGGAGATCAGGTAACCTCAAATTGTGTATTTCGGAGATCAGGCAACCTCAAATCGTGTATTTTGGAGATCAGGCAACCTCAAATCGTGTATTACGAAAGAAAATTTGACACAATCGTAATACTTTAAAAAAAAAAAAATCTGGTGTGAAACACCCCACGTCTTTCTCTTACTGTCATTGACTAATTCTTTCTAACATTTAATTCTTACTAGATGTTTAGTTGTCTTCAGGATACACGAGTGGGGAGAATGAAATGATATAAAAAAAAACTATTCTGAACAATGCATAACGTTACTCCTCCTCCAGATATCCCTTAAATTAATTTACTCAGAAAACTAATTCAAACAAAAGTATGTATGGTTAATATGAATGTAAGTTCAATGAAATTCAGTTGTGTCTTTATAGAGAAAGTCGCAAATAACTGTTCAGTCAAGTTATACTTCCGGCAAAACAATTCAAACTCGGAATTTTGGCTTCACATTTCATTGTAATTAGTATATATAGATGATATAATAAACTAAATAACATTTTAGAAGAAGAGAACCGTCCCTCCACTAAATCACCCTTGAATGAAGTTTCCCGGAATCATATTTCATATAACAGTTACAGCTGTTTAAATGTGTAGTTACTATTAGGAAAGAAAACCTATGACGTAACATCCAATGAATGATCAAGGCTTGTCAAAGGACGATTTTACTGGGGGGCATGTGATAATCACGTTCGCTTACTGTTAAGTTCTGGCCATCGAATTGTAGCTTTTCACTTTTTCTCCAGATACTGGATGAACACCGATTTTACCGTCATGCAAATCAAATTCTGATTTCTCGCAACTAAAGCGAATGGGCTAGCCATTAGAACGCGTGAGAACTTAATAGTCCAAGTTTAAACCAAATCTCCTCCTAATAACTCTCCTCCTAAAAAAAAAAAACGGAAAATCCATTCAGTAGAGTGTTGTTACTTCTGTGATCGATTATAATCGAAACCTTATTATGTTTTGAGAAAACTTAATACTAAATATCAAGTTTGAACTTTCTGCAATTTTCCTTTTTGAATTATGATGATCAAACACACATACATACATACACATACACACAAACCCACTTTTAAAAATACTTTGTTTGGAGTCAGGGGAATAATACAAATATATTAGAAAATGTTTCTATTTATCATGTATCTATCTAATCGTATAAAACTCACATTTATTAATGAGATGTGCGTTGGTGTATGATGGATGACTAAACGCTTTATACTTGGTTCATATTTAGCCACATAGTAATACAAAGCCAAGCTAGAATCATCAGCCCTTCTCTTTTATTGAACTATCTTTTATAACATTCATTTCGGAAAAATAATGACCTACAAAGGTCGAAGAGAAGGGTTGAAGAAAATCGAAAATAAAAAATCCGGGAAACTTCAAAATAAAGAGGAAATTTTGATAGAACATTGAACTGAGCGCACAAGATAATACTACTAATAATAATAATGTCCCTTTTACAAATGTAAGCGTTAATTAAAAGTGGACTGAACCAAAACAATACAAATGCTTTTATTATAGAACTCACTAAATGATTACAATTTTAAAGTACAAACATTGCAAGTGACACGACCATAAAACATACAAAACTAGTAAATGCAGTCCGCATGCAATAATATTGTGCTGTGTTTTATTTCAACAATAGTGTTAATCATGGCAATAGTGTGGCTAACAAGATGTAAGCTGTACGTTCGTGATTGTATGAGGTATGCGTTAAATTTTAAAGCTGTCAGATATATTTTGTAAATCGATCATGTGCCAATAAAATTTTCGTATGCGCTCACTCGGGACGCCTGCCATAGATTCGTCTATAGCCCGGTTCCACTTTGCCTCCCATCCCTCCAAAAATAATACAAAAATTATGTTTACCCATAAAAACGTTGATTGTATGATAATACCGTCAGCACTATCCAAAATAGAAATGTAGCACCAACCAAGCATGTTCCCACTAGTGCCATCACGAAATGTTCCTTTACAATAAAAAATTCATTATTTTTTAATTAAATTATATAATTAAAAACATTAACCTTCAATGATAATAAAAATTGATAAGTAAGTTTGAGAGCTTGCATCTTAAAAGAAATAAAATGAAAGCACAAATCCAATGGTTTTGATCCATTTTTCTAATTTTTAGCTTCACTGAATTAAAGACCACAACTGGAAATTATAACTAATCTAAAGATAATTGTATTTTTAGAATATATTTTAGAATCAACTGCAAGTTCTTTGATAGATGAGTCTTTCCAATATCAATATTTATTTTGCAACGCAGCCACTGGTGCCATCTAGGAGAGAAAGCAGGTACCTCGAATTCTCCTAGTGGCCACTAGAAAGAGCTAGCGGGGCGCTCTAGCACTTTCTAGGAGATTCGAGAATCTTCCAGACCCTTCTCCACCGGTATAAATAGTGGAAGAACAACAGCTCGAGTGAAGTCAGTTTACAAAGAATCTTGTTACCAACATGGTGTGCGTTTGTGAAAAGTGCATAAAAAGTAAAATAAGAGAACTTTTGTTGGTTTAAACTGTGAATTAATTATTATTAAGTGTTGTATTTGCAATTTATTGTGTTAAACAATAAATTAGTGTTTTTCTTATTGAAGTTTAGAGTGTTTTATCTGAACGAACCCACTCAGAACCTAGTTGCAGTAGCTAGTTTAGAGGGAAAAACGTTACATTTGGTGTCAGAAGTGGGATAAAATCTCTAAACAGGTAACAGTTTAGTATCATTGTTGTTTGCCCATAAGAACCAGAAGTCAAACGCGGAAAATGGAGGAACTGATGATGACATTTTTGAATGAAATGCGAGAGGAAATAAAGAGGGGCCAAAAACTAGAGGCAGACATACAGGAAAATGAATGCCTCCGAGAGGCGTTCAGAGCTCTTGCGCAAATCAAGCCGCTAACCATCATCGTGGGCAAACTATTGCTACAATTTAATGCTGCCGCTTCTGCAAATGGGTGGAGCGAGAAAGAGAAAGCAACATCACTGATTATCTCGCTGCGGAGTGAAGCGCTGGACATCCTCCAGAGCATTCCGGAGGATCATCAAAGATATTTAACCCACCTGAGCGAACACATGGAGAGAAGCTTCGGCGACAAGCATATGCAGGAGCTGTATAGGATGCAGTTCAAAACGTGGCGCCAACACCCGGGAGAAACACTCCAACAATTTAGTGCCGACATCTCCCGCTTGGTTAGAATGGCGTTCCCCGGACTGGATGATAAGCTCTTGGAGGGATTTGCTGCGAATGCCTTCGCCGATGGCCTGAAGGACCCCGAATTAAAACACGCTATCATGTTAGCCAGATCAAGGACGACGGGGAGGCGCTGGCAAGAGCTTTAGAATTTGAGGCTGTAAAAAAAGAGTATCCAAAAAGAGACCAGTTCGGGTAAGGCAGACATATGTGAAGCCATCTGTCGCTCCAAGTGCTGGTAAAACGAAGGGAAAAATGGAAGACATTGTGGAGCGGCTTGTGGAGTGACTGGTTCGGGAAATGGTGCCCTCCAACGCAAATACTAAACAGTCTTTAAAATGATTTAACTGCCAGGAATTTGGACATCTTAAGAGAGAGTGCAAACGCCATCCTAGCAAGAAACAGCAAAAGGGCGAAGATAATCAGGAAAACTGCGAGGAAGATAATCAGGAAATCTGCCATGGTCGTGGACACCGGAGCCACCCAAAATATCGTCATAAAAGGCTTCCTACCAAGGTGGAATTCAAGATTTCCCTCGAGAGGTCAGCTAATCGTGACGGCTAATAGGGAGGGCTTGGATGTCGTAGAGGGAATCCAGGTCACCATCGAAGTGGGTAGTAAAAAAAATCCCTCATTATATTTTTGTGGCGGATGTTGAGGATCCAGTCTTAGTGGGGATGGATTTTATGAAGGCCCATAAAGTCGTCCTAAATTTTGATGAGAGATCTATGCGAATAGAGAACGAGGAGACCTTCTAAAGATGTGTAAAGAAGATGATGGAGTGGTAAGGCAAGTGATGCTTTCGGAAGACCTTATCCTAGCGCCACCGAGTGAAGAAAAACCGCCATCGCATTGAGAAAAAATCAGGAGGGTTACTAGGAGTACTAGAGCCAGCTCCGCACTTTGCAATGGCATTCTCATGGGAGGGCGCTTATCTCAATTAAAACTAATAAAATACCGGCAAGACTTTTAACACTAAAGATTTTGTCCAAAAGCTGAAGAAGGGAATGATAACAGTCAGGTGTGAGGAGGTCAAAATTGTAACCAGTTCTGAAACTGCCAGCGCAAATCTAGCTGAGAGGCAACCTGTGCCAAAATTCGGTTAATGAACGAGTTCATAAAAAGTGCAGTTGCCGATTTGAAATCTGAGGATAGGAAACCGGCCGAAGAGCTGCTATGGAAGTTCCAACATGTGTTTTCTTGCAGCGATAACGACCTTGGAAAGACGAAGTCGGTACAACAACGAATCAATCGGGCGATCATCCACCCATGAAGCAAGCACCACGAAGGATTCCCCTGGCCAAACAACAGGAATTTGACCAGATGTTGGAAGACATGAAGATACAAGACGTGAGCCAACCCTCCAGCAGCCCTTGGGCTTCCCCCTTGTGTTGGTCAAGAAGTAGCATGGATCGACAAGATTTTATGTTGACTGCTGCAAGCTTAATGACATCACGAAGAAGGACAGCTACCCGTTGCCATGAGTAGACGACCCTCTGGACACCTTAGCGGAGGCCAAATGGTTCTCGCTTTGGACTTAAAGAGTGGGTACTGGCCAGTGGAGTTACATCCAGAGGATCGAGAGAAAACGGCTTTTTCCACAGGTACAGGGCTGTGGCAGTTCAACGTGTTGCCATTCGGACTCTGCAATGCTTCGGCTACTTTCGAGAGGCTGATGGAGACAACTCTGAGAAGGTTGGCGGAACTGCCTGATTTACCTAGACGACGTTGTCATCTTTAGCAAGACCTTGAAGGAACACCTCAGGCATTTAGAATAGAGCTTGGAAAAATTGTCCGGCGTTGGCTTGAAGCTAAGCCTGAAGAAATGCCAACTGTTTGGGACATATTGTTGCCGCAGCAGGAGTGAAGACCGACCCTAAGAAGATTGAAGCCGTGAGTGCCTGACCAGTCCTGAAAGATAAGCGTGAAATCAGAAGTTTCCGGGGGCTGTATACTTACTACAGGAGATTTGTCCACGTATTTGCAGACATAGCCAGGCCACTTCATCGGCTGACTGAAAATGAACAACCTTACAAATGGGAGCATTCGAACGACTCAAGAAAGCCTTATTGACGTTCCCTATCTTGGCATACCCAAGGGCTGGTTGCGAATTCATAGTAGACACAGATACCGGCGCAGTTGGAATGGGGGGATGCACTTTCCCAGGTACAGGATGGCGAATAACGAGTCATTGCGTATTTCTCTAAAACTCCCTCTAAGACTGAAAAGAATGTCTGTGTCACTAGGAAAGAGCTTCTGGCATCGTAAAGACATTGGAACATTTCCATAAATACTTGTATGGACAGCCGTTCCTATTGCGGACAGACCATGCTTCACTGACTTGGCTCTTAAATTTCAAGAACCCGGAAGGTCAAGTGGCTCGCTGGTTAGAGAGCTTGCAGGAATACCAATTCAAGATCATCCACCGGAAAGGAAGACTCCATGGCAATGCTGACGCTCTTTCAAGACGGCCTTGCAATACGAATTGCAAGTACTGAAGGAGCAACACGAGATAGAGCTCAAGGAGCAGGGACAATGCAAAAGAACCACTGTTTTACCACTAGAAGAATGGAGCTCTGAAGTGATTAGGGAAGAACAACTTAAGGATGAGGACATCGAACCAGTGCTTAAGTTTAAAGAAGATTGGTCTACTGCGGACTGGAAAGACTTGCACCTAGCAGTCGGGATGTGAAATGCTACTGTGCACAATGGAATTCGCTTACCGTTAAAGATGGCATATTGCTGCGGATCTGGGAAAGCGCAGATGGCAAAGACAAGAGGAATCAGGTAATCCTACCTGCATCGAAGAGGGAAGAAGTGTTAGCAGATATGCACGGAGGCATTACTGCGGCCATTTCAGAGTAAAGAAGACATTGGAAAAGCTGAGGCAGTAGTTCTATTGAGTAGGCTACCAGGATGTTGAAGATAAGTGTCGGCGATGCACGGAATGTGTAGCAAGCAAGGACCCAGATGTAGAACCCGTGGTGCTATGAGGCAGTACAATGTTGGAGCACCGTTCGAAAGAATAGCAATCCACATAGCCGGCCACTTCCCAAAATATAAAAGGGGAAATCGCTACATACTAGTTGCGGCGGACTACTTTAGCAAGTGGACGGAGGTGTATGATTTGCCAACCCAGGAGCATCAGCTGTGGCCTACGCTCTAGTAAATAACCTGTTCAGCCGTTTCGGGATTCCGCTGGAATTACATTCCGATCAAGGGAAAATTATGTTTATCCATAAAAAGTTGATTGTATGATAATACCTTCAGCACTATCCGTAATAGAAATGTAGCACCAATCAAGCATGTTCCCACTAGTGCCATCACGAAATGTTCCTTTACAATAAAAAATTCATTTATTTTTTAATTAAATTATATAATTAAAAACATTACCCTTCAATGATAATAAAAATTGATAAGGAAGTTTGAGAGCTTGCATCTTAAAAGAAATAAAATGAAAGCACAAATCCAATAGTTTTGATCCATTTTTCTAATTTTTAGCTTCACTGAATTTAAAGACCACAACTGGAAATTATAACTAATCTAAAGATAATTGTATTTTTAGAATTTATTTTAGAATCAACTGCAAGTTATTTGATAGATGAGTCTTTCCAATATCAATATTTATTTTGTAACGCAGCCACTGGTGCCATCTAGGAGAGAAAGCAGGTACTCTTACTAATGGCCACTAGAAAGAGCTAGCGGGGGCTCTAGCACTTTCTAGGAGATTCGAGAATCTCCAGACCCTTCTCCACCGGTATAAATAGTGGAACAACAACAGCTCGAGTGAAGTCAGTTTACAAAGAATCTTGTTACCAACATGGTGTTCTCAGTTGGTTTAAACGTGAATTAATTATTATTAAGTGTTGTATTTGTAATTTATTGTGTTAAACAATAAATTAGTGTTTTTCTTATTGAAGTTTAGAGTATTTTATCTGAACGAACCCACTTAGAAACTAGTTGCAGTAGCTAGTTTAGAGGGAAACACATTATAGTATGCTATTGTAGAAGCTCGAAATTTGCTAAAACTAAGGTTTTAACTTCGTATCCATCACATCAGCGCTGGGAACTTCAAGTTGCCCATATGCTACTCTAAGGTTGCCTCACAGTGCACTTGCAGTGCACATTTATCCTTCTACTGACATGTCCATCTGTACTAAACGGATGAATGGGCTACAACTTTTAAATACCTTACTGAGAGCTGAATAAACCTCCACCAAAAGGTATTCAATAGCCTTCAAATGACGATCTAGAAGCCGATTCAAAGATTTTGTGTAAAATTATGATTTTTAAGATAATGGTCCAATATTGTGGGACTGAGATACTTTTTGATGAAAAGAAGGAAATTGAGCTAAGGAGAACCTGATGAAACGGCTCTGCCTCCTTACGAAGCATTACCACAATATGGACTTTCAGCAGATCCGTTATGAGGGAAATTTGACAATTTTTCAAGTTTGGCGCAGAATTTCTTTTTACCGAGCATGGAATTGAATGTATCTGGCGATATCAAGACTAACCTGATTGCACGTGATATGGGCCGGGCATCTCGTCTGTTTCTTTCCTTATCCCAAAATAGTTCCCTCTGATGTACCCAACACATCTGAGAATTGTTTTCTTTGATTTTCTGGAATTGTCGTTAGCCAATTTTGGCCAAGCAACCTTCTTTGTGGGATGTGGTATTTTCATGTTCTACCGTAGATTGGATATATTAATCATCTTTTTTCTTCTTTCTATCCCAGTATTTCCGTCGTAGACGAGAAGACTGCATGGGTTTTTATAGTGCAAAGCAGAAAAATAAAAACTCTTACAATCCTTGTCCAAAAATAGTTTGGTAAAAGTTCGTTGAGGAAGTGATTATAAGCTTTTTTCGACTAACACACTTAGGGGAGAGAATTTTTTCACTAGTGGTAGGGTCGGAGGCTTAATGTCAGTTATAGGTATCTTAATTTTAATTCAATGAAGTAGATAACCTAACTGGAGGTAATCCAAAATATGTTGACAGTAAAATATAATTTAAATATAAAGATGCAATTTCTCAGCTTTTGTAAAAAGCAATTACATGATTTGAATCCATACCAGGCAAACTCCTAAGAAAGCAACTCCAAATGCTCCCAGCGCAACCAACAGGTATAAATATGCCAAGGTATAATGAACTACAAAATTAAAGAAATATATTAAATAATAATATTCCCTTTATATTTACCGCCACCAAAGTATTAGAAACATACAAAAAATGTATTAAAATTTCTAGCAATGTATATTCATGTAATTTAAAAGACAGTTGTCTATTACTCAAAGTTGCAAACATCATAAAATTTGCATCCAATTTATCTCTGGGTGAGTAAACCTAATTATACTTTTCTAAGGAAGTCATAGTTCGAGACGGATATAAATGGCTAGGCGCCTTCCTTCAGTGATAGAAACAAAAGAGCCGCAGAACAATACCTACAACAATATCTGAGGTTATTTCAATCATATTGTTCTTGATTCTGAACGGTTTCGGATTGACATCCATTCTCGGAACTTGCTTTAGCAAGACTGTTTAGCACGTAGTTGACTTTGATAGTTGAATCTTTACAAGTTTCGTTCTTATACACACTCCATCGGCAAGTCACGGCCAGTAAAACAAAAAAAACAAGCATGCTATGACGGACACAATCTTGGATATTGTAGAGCATTGCGCATCCAAAAACCAGTTTAACTAACAATGATAGCTTCCCCAATTTTACACACTAGTCTAAGGGCTATAGAGAAGAAAGTTTACGTTTGGCTTCGTTAAACAGTTTTCTACGAAGCTGAGTAGTATCAGAGGAAAGTGGAACAGTGAATTAAAGATCATGAATTAAAAAAACATGCCATTTTATGGTACGATATGTGGAACAGTGTACAGGCAAAGAATCAAATACACGGAATGTATAAAGAAATTTCCCACCATTCCAGACGGAAGTTCACGCGATTGGAAGATGTGTACATTTCAACTTTGATGGGAAGTATAAAACTCAGGACGTTATAAAATTGTGCGATAGCGAAGAAATTAAAGCACATCGTTAGTGCAAAAACTCAGCAAACCGATAATCTGGGAAGAAATAATGAAGTAACTATATTCCGGTTGCAAGGGCATGTTAACAAACGCATTATCTCTTTCAGTAGAGTTCAGAAAGAAGGGAGAAGACCAGAGCACCTGTTCTGGAGAATCCTCCCAGGAAAAAGGCAGGCCTAAACAATCTGTCTGGACTGTCTACGTCCACAAAGGTCTTAGGCCATACATCAATCTGAGCAAAAATTGTCTTCGCAAGTTGTCAGGCATTCCCAGACTCAGACGATACCTTCAGGTAAACTGATTTTCTCTGTGCAAGTCTTTGTTATCCACTGATTATCAAGACATTCTGATGATGAGCGAAAGCTCGAACTGGTCAATGTTCACAAAAGCAGGCTATCATGGACAAAATTTCTGATAATAAAGTCTATTCTGGAGACGAAGACAGCGTGGAAGGTAAAAAGATGGCCGACATCCTTTTGTTGTTTGTTACCGACGTCCGATGCTTTAATTGTTCTCATTCTTCATTTACATGTGTTAGCACTCAGAATTATTTCAATAAATCACCTTTTTCTCCTACTATTTAAACTTTACATTTATACACAGCTGTCATTAATACTCACGTCCCTGATTTATCTTCAAGGTTCTGTTTGAATCGCCGTTCTCCTCATCCTCCCCATCTGTGTACATAATTTGAAACTGTGATGTGACGGCAATAAAAGCGCAAAATATCACTGTCTGTCAATAGAAGAGGGAAATTAATTCTGATTTGAATTCATAGCATATTTACCGCTATAGTATACTTAAGCATTTTGTTAATATATCAAAAAATAAGTACTTATAGAAAGTCTGGTCTGAATACATTTTATTCTTTTTAATTTAAGGCGCGTCAACATCTACGGTCATTGGCGCCCAGAGCATGTCCGGCCAGCGGGCAGGGTTCTCTTGGTACAGCCAACACTGTCCATCACCAAACAGTGAGCTATAGAGGCTTGTAAGAAAAAAAATCCAAGGTGTAAGCCCTGGACTCGATCCCGAGATCTACGCGTGGGTTTCCAACCACTGAGGTAATCCCTTTCCTCACAATACCTCTTACTAATTTGCGTAGTCTCTAATACCGAACTCTAATATATAACGCTTCTTCTTATTATAATTTATTTTTTCAATTGCACTAATAATTAGTTCGATTCCTTTTTTTATGTTGTGCGAGAAACTAGATTTTGATTGCTTTAGCTCATGCGTAGATTCCTAACTTTATAGTACTCTTGCATTTACATTGTGGACTGCGCCACATAGATAAAATTAAGGACATTACAATGAACAGCTAAAAACTCAGGTCTATGAAAGTTTTTAACTGAGTATTATGAATTCCTTGGGCAAAATTTTGGGGGTGTTTAACATCACTTTTATTTTATTTCATTAGTATAAACGGCTAAATTCAAAATGGCGGACTTACATTCGATATTCCATTTATGTCTGCCTCTCTTTTGCTTAATTTTTCAACAGGAATGAAAATTCTGAGTTTTTCTTTATAGCTCACATTAGACCCGCGCCCCTCGCTTAGATTTTGTTAAGCCTTAAAACTTTTTACAAAATTATAAGAAAATCCTAATTGTTGTGTTTGAACTTTCTGAGCTTAACGAGCCAAAAAGAGCAAGCGTACAGCTTTGTGGCTTTTAGCTTTAGCAAGTAGTATCCTGCGTCCACGTTCGCGGGGGCTGGGCACCAGACAGAATTTTGGAAGTTATAGTTGCACCATTTCTGTCTGGGCTAAAGGGAGATTTAACACTTGTAGTGGGGACGGAGGCACCAAACCGCTCTTTACAGAGCGAGGCGTATATAGTAGTATGTTTCTGGTATATACCAGAAATTTAAAATTATAATTATATTTAAACTAGTTGAAGGTTAATTATATTGTAATTTAATTTGTAATTATGTTATAATTTAATTTGTAATTATGTTTAACAGATTTATTATTCAAAATCTTCTACAATTCAGAATAATTAAATCACAAGTTATTATAACCACAAATCAAACACAGATTTTTTTATAACACATATGTAGACACAAAAGTTTGTAAACCTCACTCTATCCAACTGAACACAGTGTAACCTGCTCAGGAGTAACCCTCACGCCAGTGGTGACTCAGGCAACCAGTATTATTCTTTACACATATTTCTGGAAAATAAACATTCTCGCTTACTTTTGTGGTACTTCCTTTTCTAGCAGTTCCTTAACTCTGATACTAGGATTAGACGCACTGTCCAAAATGGAAATTAGTTTATATCTGAGTTCATTCCGATGGTATTTCAAAACTTGTCCCGAAGATAGATTTAGGAGGTGCCTCCCATTCTGGCACCTCCAGATTTCGATGTAGCCTTCTACCTACAAATCGATGCGGGTAATTATGGGATCAGTACTTTCCCAGATAATCAAGGGGGAAGAGCGGGTAATCGCATTTGCCAGCCGCTCCTTAAATAAGGCTGAACTATTATGCCGTCACTGAAAAGGAATGTTTAGCCGTACTTTGGTCTATCAAGAAGTTCCGTCCATATCTAGAAGGATATTTCTTCCTCGTTATCACGGATCACTCCAGTTTAAAGTGGGTCCATAATCTCAAGAACCCAACTGGGCGCTTAGCCAGGTGGACACTCGAGTTACGATTATGAAATAAAATACCGGAAGGGTTCCATGAAACATGTATCTGACGCCCTTTCCATTTACCTTCCTTTAACGTTCACCCTGTTGAACAACCTTCCATATGTGCAATAGAAGTCCCAGAAACCTCTGACGAATGGTACAAATCCAAATTTCAGAAGGTTAGCCAACATCCTGAACGTTTCCCTGACTGAAAATTAGTCAATGGACACTTATACTTTCATCGTTTACATAACTTCACTGATGTCATGGACTCAGACAGTGCCTCGTGGAAATTAGTTGTACCTATAGACAGCCACAATATTATTTTTACTCAGACCAATGATATACCAGAAGCCGGTTGTGACAAAACTTACGCTTGAATAAGAAAAGATTATTTCGGCCCAGCATGTGCCAGGATACGTCTAATTACGTTCGGAGAGTAAAATATGTCAGCGCCTCAAGCCAGTTCAAAGAGTTTCGCCTGGTTTAATGGGAACCAGAAATGGGCTTGGGCTGTCGTTTCCCCGAATATAATGGATCCACTACCTAGATCGACTCGAGCATTTACGCATATTTTAGTTTTCGAAGATCTTTTCAGTAAATGGACTGAACTTATCCCTATTAGAACCGCTAATGCTGTAAAAGTTATGAAGTACTTCAAAAAAAATATTCTGTACCGGTGGGGGACGCCTTATACTCTTGTAACAGATAACGGCACGCCATTTGTTAATCGCACCATTAAATCCCTATCAGAGACTTTTGGCATTCAGTTTTTCGGAACGCCTGCATTAGGCCGCAGTCAAAGCCGGTTGAAAGGGTTAATCGAACAATCAAAACTATGATTCCTCTTACCTTAACTCTGACCACAGGCATTGGGACAGGTATTTATCCGAATTTATGTTCACGCTGAACACTAGCGTTCATACCTCCACTGGTTTCAGTCCGGTCTAAGTCAACTTTAAAAGGTAGCCGAGAAAACCTCATTTCTAACGCGGATCTATCGAAGTGGACGGTGAGAACGTTAAGTGTTCGGAATTATCAGCCTGGATACAATCTCTACATAAACTTAATGAATTAAGAAATTTAGTAGAAAGAAATAGAAATAATGCTAGTAATAAACAACGTACCTATTACAACCTGAGAAGACGGAAAGTTGAATATAACGTAGAAGATATGGTTTATAAGAAAACTCACCTATTCTCCGCGCATGGAATCAGTTCTAAGCAAAGCTGGCAGCTACATATGATGGTTCGTTCATCGTTTCGAAGAAACTGTCGAACATATTTTTGAATTGGCGAGTATGAACGGAGCATCGCTAGGAAGATCTCATGTCGCTCAGCTGAAACCACATTACGGTGATAGACCACCTCGTCGAACCAAGGACGATCACCCTATCTTAGAGTAGCAGATGCTCGACGTCTGCGCTTTAAAGAAGGGGGGGGGGTGTGACCAGAAATTTAAAATTATAATTATATTTAAACTAGTTGTATGTTTCTTTGACAGACAGTGTTAGGGCACTAAACGAGAATATTTATTTAAATACAGCAAATAGTATGTCTGGACTTTGAGCCAAAGTAGTATGAAAAGTGCTTTAAAAGTAAAGTATGAGTAATGACACGCTACCGGGAAGTACCTCTCTCTTTTTCCGTATGTTTTTTTGAATTAGTGCTGTTTTACCGTCAAAGAGTTTCGCAAAGCGTACAAAAGTACAGATCAGTTACAAGTAGCTCGTACCACTGTAAATAGATTTGTAATAATTATTTTTATATATATGTATAATAAAGGTTATAACAAATAATCTTCCTGTTTGTGTTTCTTCCTGCCTCTCATTTATGTAAAGTATGTGCACACCGGAATTATAAATAATTTATGTATTGGCTCAGGCCTACATACAATAATTTTAGATTTAAATAACTTAGATAAATTCCCCTTCACGCTGAGCTTGCTGGAAGGCGGAGCTTTCTTGTCATTGTAACAGATTTACCGTGATAGCGATACTTGGCGTCCAAGTTTGTGATAGAAGTATTAGAAAAAGATATGACGCGCACACCGAAAAACGCTGGACAGTCTAGTACGTTCTCGGGCATTGAGATGACACCACCCAACCAAAAAAGCATTGTGGATGGAATGAGTAAAAAACTTTTTAAAGACCTAGAACCAAAAGTTGCGGTACATTCGACCTTAGTCAAAGAATTCACATCAGTTGACAAGGAAGTAGATAATGCCGAGAATGAACTAACCGAGAACAACAAAGGTAACATTCTCAAAGGTGTGAGTATCACTACTGGTATGTGAACGGTGATCCCCTCCTTAGAGCGAGCGAAATAGACTAGAGTTGATCTCTCTCTGCCATGACCCAACTGTTAAAATAAGCAAAAGCAACACCTTGTTTATCGCCAAAGGTCAAAGAAGTGATGGCTTTCGTAAATGAGATGGCCACCCGCGTCGCGTGGCTTGAGGGCAAGCTCCTCTGCGGCTGACACTGAGACAGCGAAAAAGCAGCAGGCCTAGGAAATGACAGTCTCTGCATATTGGAGACACAGGCCAAATCAAGGCCGATACAACGAAGCTATCCATGTCTTCGCATGAGATAGCCCGTAAGCCAGTATAGGTTAGCAGTGGTGCAATCGAAGTTGAGAAAATAGGCCCAGCAGGATTTCCGCACTGGTTAATTCCTATGCGGAAGCTGTGTCCAAAGGAAGTCAGACTGAGGAATAGCAGGCTAAGCTTAGAAAGAAAAAAAGAAAAATTAAATAAAAAGATCAAGCAGGCTAAAGGCAGGCAGAGAAAAAGCCGCTGCCCAAGAGAAAGCATGTGGTTCTGATCAAGCCACAAGATGGTACGGCAGTAGAAACCCAACAAGATGGTACGCCAATGGTCAAACTAAACAACTGCTCAAGGGAAGTCTGAATCCTATTAAGGAAGGTTGGCAAGTTGTGTCCCCCCGACGAGCCAGAAATAAGACCCTCCTTGTTGAGACAGGAGGCCCGGCAGGCACAAGCCCTGCTAAATAATGAAAAGTTGAAGGCACTGGTCTCCAGGCTCAAGAGCCAAAAAACAAATTCCGAGAATGATAATTTTTGGGTGCCGAGCGAACTTTACGATGCAAGAAAGCCATATATGACCAAACTCTAGGATCGGTATTGCGAAATCTGATTTCTAGGACTTTAGAGTATTGGCAAAGACAGGTAAGAGCAAAAACGGGTCGCAAAATTGGGTAGTAGGAGTCACGCCAAAGATGCGCATGACGTAGAGTAGAGCCGCTGTAAGGCGTTGGACCATAATCAGGCGTCACGATGCTATAAGCGTCAAATATATAGGCATTTGGCAAAGTACTGTAAGAAGAAAGATCTCACTTGCGGACACTGTCCACTAAAGGGCATAGTTATGATAAATGCCCAAATAAAGCCGTAGCCCCAGTATGTGCCGCCTGTAAGGCGTTCCGTAAGCCATACAGCTACTCTGTGAAGAGCACTAAATGCCCAGCATACCTGAATGCTTTAGACCGTCAAATTGCCAAGAGCAATTATGGAAGAAGCCCGTAACTTTACGGATAGTGGCCTGAGAGATTTGCAGCTAATTGCGCAACGCTCAAAAACAGTAATGGCCAAAGCACGGAATCTCATCTATTCAAAAGGCATAGATGTTGCATAAATCCAGGAGCCCTAAATGTTCAAAGCGACCGTTAAGGGCCTGGGTTTGCAGCATCGAATCTTTCACGCTTCCAGTAATGGATGGATATGGACTGCTGTAGCGGTGTGCAATCCAGACATCATTGTATTGCGTCTTCTTCAGTACAGCACCAGTCATTGTACCTGTATGCTGTTAACTACCGCAAATGGCGTTGAGCTGATGCTGGTGAGCCTGTACTGCCAGCTGTCGTGCGACATAATGTCGCCTATAGCCCATTTAAATCGGTTCCTCCGAGAAAACAAGAAAAAAAAGATAATTGTGGCCGCTGACATAAACGCATGGTCACCCGTGTGGCACGATGACATGCAATATGTCAGAGACAGACACATCGAGGAGTGTATTGTCTCTAACGATCTGTGTGTCCTTAGCCTGGACATTGGAAAACGTTCATAGGAAACGGTAACTTCGCTAAGCACAATTGTATGTCACCCTGAGCACAGCTTCGGCTGTTGTTAGGGTCAATGACTGGAGAGCCGTAGACTGGGAGATTGGTGATCACAGGGCGATACTTTTCGAAGTTGCCTGGGACACGAAGTCATATCCCACCTAAGAGGGTCTAGAAAGATTCTCAATCAAAAGTGTTGATTGGGAAAGATATAAGACCCTCCTTCAGCGCAGTATTGACGCGATACATGTCCAAGCGGATACCATTGGTAGTGTAGATATGGCAGTTACGGAGCTGACTAAGGTAACAGCAGGTGCAAGTGAGAAGGTCTTAAAGAAAATACCCACTAGTCGCACGCGCCGGGTCCCTTGGGCAGCGTGCACAGGACTTAGCCGAACAGGATTTAGCCAGGAAGCGAAAGGGATACCAACGGAAACGTAATGCTGAATCCCGTCAAAGATATATAGATGAGAATCGAGGTGCTCGAAGGCGATACAAAAAAATGGCGGGTGTTCGTGGAGTCAGAAGGCAATAGAGATCCTTGGGGTATTGTTTACAAGGTGCAAGCAAATAAGATAAGGACGGGCCTGATATTAGCTAGTCTAAATATAGAAGGAGTATCGGGTGCCGGTTCCTGGGGGGAGTCAACTGAGAACTTGTTGAAAGTTTTCCTCCCTGAGAATAACTCGCTGGCCGACACTCAGTTGCAAAAAAGTCGTAAGACGCAGCTTATGAGCAACTGCTCTGGCTGAATCCATAAAGAAATTTGATATTTATGATGTAAAGTTTGTTATTGGCGCAATAAAAATAAAAAAAGGCTCAAGGACATGATAAATGAAGATATTGTTGGGAAAAATGAGGACGTTATAGACCAGTATCTGCTTGACATTTTCAATGGATGCCTGAAACTGGGTACTTTCCCAGTCAATGAAAACCAGTTTGTCAAAGGTGGGTATTAGCCCATAGATAGTGCAAAGTCGTATCGACTGCTACACTCCTACCCTTTATTGGGAAACGACTGGAGAAACTGATTAAAAATGCAATGAGATTAAAAAGCATTATGGTCCCACCAGTATCGGGAAGATTGACGACAGATGCGATATCTAAGATCCTTGAATTGGTGCGTGGCAGTGGTACAAACACGTCCTCACAGTAATCCTGGACACAGCCGGGGCCTTTGATAATGTCTGGTGGCCGACTGTTTTAGAGTCATTCAGAAGAAGAGATTGTCCGCCAAATCTTCTGAAATTAGTTCAAAGCTACCTCACCCAAAGGGTGCTGGTGACAGCGACTCAAGTTGGCAAGCTGGAGATTTTAAGGCAATAACTAAAGCTGTACTTAAGGCTCGATGGTGGGCCCGTCCCTGTGGAACCTAGTTATGGATGAATTGCTAGAGCATATAGAGAATACGGGTTATTGTGATTCGGTTGCATAGTTGTCCATGGATACTCTCGTCGGGAGTTAGAGGAGGTACTAGCGTTGTTGTGTCCCGGATAAAGAATTGGTGTCAAGGAGAGAAGCTACAGATTTGTTTGAGAAGTCTAAAGTGATGTTCATGGAAAGCAAGCTTCATCCCTTCATCCCCTTGGAAAAGAATAGTCCATGTAACCTAGTTTGAATACCTGGGCGTGTTGCTGGATTGGAAGCTTTCTTTTAAGCACCATATTCAGCGGGTTGCCTCCAGATGTCTCAACTTGTACCAGAGGATCAAAAGAGTACCCGTAGTGAGTGGGGGCTGAAGGCTGGTGTGGCTTTGACCATCTATAGGGGCGTGGTAGAGAATATTGCAACGTACGCAGATGCCTGTTGGGCTGAGAAGCTTGACATGCAGTCGTACAGCAGCAGCACTCTATTACGGATGCAAAGAGCCATTTTGTGCTTTGTAAAAGGGCCTATGCGACATCCTCAAAGGTCTCCTTACCGGTGGTCGCTGACAGGGCTCTGCTGAGGGTTGCCGCTCGATCTCCTCGCAGAGATGAGGGCCCTTACTCATAAGCATAAGAAAGGGAGAATGATTGTCCTAGATGGCCAAGAATTGTCTAGTCAGATGCCTCTTGCTCTGGTCAAGAAAAAAATCCGAGAGTACGAGATTGGAAAGTGGCAAAAACGCTGGGATGAGCAGAGAAAGGGATATCCACATAAGAATTCTTTCCGAATCTGCATCAAAGGATGTCGATTCGATGGCTGCAGCTGTCCCAAATCGTAACGCAATATTTCATGGGCCATGGGAGTTCAATTGTAAGCTCGATGAACTAATGAGCTGGGATCGAAAATTCCCCAGTTGCAAATGCGGTGAACGGGACACGGTGCATCACGTTCTCTTCCGATGTCCTCTCCTCGACGAGGCAAGAATCCACATGGAATTAAAGCTGAAAAGGAGGGGAGAGAACTGGCCTGGAGACTGCAAAGAGTTAATGAAAAGTGTTATAAATTTTAAAGACTGTTGATTTTGCTCGTGAAGTAGCGGTAATGCGCCAGATTAGACGGATATGTAGAGGATCGCCTCCACAGGGATGGTCACTTGCCTACTACGTAGGCAAGACTAAGTGACCATAGGCACCGGTTTTGGCGCTATGCGCTAGGTACGGTGGCCTGGAGTGTATATAAACCGTAACGCAATATTTCGCGGGCCATGGGAGTTCTCTAAGCTTCATGAGCTGGGACTGAAAGATTCCCCGGATTGCAAATGCGGTGAACGGGACACAGTGCATAACGTTCTCTTCCGGTGACCTCTCCTCGACGAGGCAAGAATCCCATGGAATTCAAGCTGAGAGAAGGGAAGAGAACTGGCCGGGAGAAAGTAAAGAACTGATGAAAATTGCCATAACTTTAAAGATTTTGTTGAGTTTGCTCGCGATGTAGCGGTAATGCGAAGGACTAGACGGATATGTAGAGTCCGCCTCCCCGTGGCAGGGACGGAAACTTGCCTACGTAGTAGGCCATAGGCACCGCTTTTGGCGCTATGCGCTTGGACTGGAGTGTGCTCAATAATAATATAGCTTTCATTAATTATATAAAACAGTAAACAATGTTTTTTATTACACAAATGGATAATTTATAAAGTACCTACGGTGGGAAAATTAGTAAAAAAATTCTTAACCGATTTTCTCATAGAAATAATTAGCTATAAATAATTAACCAATCACACAGTGTAGAAGAGAAGGTGTGAAATGTGGGTTGTATGTTAGGCCAATCAGAAATTTAGAATTATCAAATGATCACGCCCACATTTCACACCTTCTCTTCTACACGGAGATTGGCCAATCATTTATTTATACCTAATTATTTCTTTGAAAAAACAGTTTAGCATTTTTTTCTCCACATTATATACAACCAATAAGTGTGAGTGTAAAAGAAACATTACGTTCAAGTGAACTCTGTACATGAACTTGGTGAATTTACCATGACGATGGATGAAAATCCGAAACCGGTCAGGAACAATATAAATATGCATGCTATAACAGATAAAACGCCAGAAATTATTAGCGCATTTAAACAAATATATTGTAACGAGAAAAAGCGTTATATATTAAATTCTGGTACCAAATACTTTCACAACTTTTTTTTATTGCAGTTTACAATATTGTAATTATTGACAAATTTTATAGTTAATATATAAATGAAATTTATATTGTTCGTCAAATTTAATGAAATTCGTCCTTGTTTTTTATGGAGAAATTCGTCGATAACTAAAGAAAACTGGAAGTAAAAACGCACTTCCTGTTTAATGATTTTCTTGAAACATAACCCTTTCTCCCTAAAACGAGTTGACCCGGAGAAAAGTTCCAAGTAAAGTTGTAGCTCTTTTATATCTGTAGATCATATGGTTAGTTTAAAGAAAATCGTTGGAGCTTTTTTAGAGAAAATAGCAGAAAATTGGAAAATACTTTTCAGTAAACACGCACTTCAGGTCATCTGAATTTTTTCAAACTTGGAATTTCAACATAAATTTGACACGATTACAATACATCTCTTATTTGGAATAATGTAAAAAAAAAAAAAAAATTGTTAAAATTGTTTTAATACTCTTAATATTTAAATCTGTGCTAAAACAAATTTTTGTTATTATAACTTCAATATTATAACTGTCCATATTTCTTGGTGCTACAAACTTTTAAGGCGGCCATTACTAGTCCTTATTGGCGCATTTGTAGATGTTTAAATTTATTAACATATTGCTTGAAATATATGATTATATCATTTTTTTTTTTTTTTTAGTGTGTAGCGTATTTTTTAAGAAATTTCATCATTCCGACGCTGATAAAGATGAAATGCTAAGTTTGGAGGAGGGGGTTTTATTCACGACTTTAATGAAATATTGTATAGCTATAGAATTATAAAATTTATACTTACAAAACCAGTTAGTGTACAGATGACTGACCCTGATTTTAAGTCCCAAGTAAAACAGCAGTGCTCTAATTTCCAAAATAGTGGGTCACTCAAGGTAGTCTGCACTCGATCCCACATTTCTAATTTTGTATACTTTTCTCAAACAAAAATAATAATAATAAAAACAGAAATGAGAAGAAGTAAACAAAACAAAAATGTGGAAATATTTATAATTTTAAGAAATAATTCTTAGCGTGTAACACAGGTCACTATTTCTTTGGCTACACTACATGATACTGAATCATATGGCAAGCAAACAAATAACAATAGAGCTAATACATATTGTTTAAATATTGCTTATCATTGACTGGTTCTGTTCTTGAGCGTATAATACAAGTGGCACCATCTATAGAGTGGCAGATAATGAAAAACACTTGAAACATATCGAATAAAAATGTAATAGGATATGAAATAAAGATGCTCTAAAAATAAATATTGAAAATACTAGTTTCATTCATCTCTGAAGTTTAAATTAGGTTCAAGGCGTTTGAAAAGTTAATTTATCAGCTAATAAAGATTAGGAAAGGTGAAGAGTAGATTTTAATCTATTCAGTAATTTCTACTGGAGAAAATCCTACAATTTTGACGGCCGCTCCACGATTATAATTTGATCATTAAACCATTATTAATAATCATGGCTATAACAATGGAGGAACGAAATTCGCATAGCTATAGTGATTTGACAACTGTATAATATTATTTCTATGGAAGTGAACCAGCTGATAGAAGAATAAAAAAAATTCAATCTACCAGGAATGGAAAAAAAAAAGTCAAAAATTAATTGTAAGATTTTAAAATTTTTTTTAAACGGAGGAAGATTCAGAAGAAGGAAATAATACAGAAAATAATCGCGAAATAAGTAGATAGGCCGCATATAAAAAAATCAACAATAGAATCCACACATTTAAGTATAATAAGAAAGGGATGTTGAAGAAAGCTTATAATATAGTTAGTTTACTGGCGATCACAAAGTATGTATTGAAAAATGGATTACCAATTTCGAAGAGACAAGTGTCTGTTAAATTGGAATGAAATACAGAAATAAAACAATGAAAAACGTTTACCAGGAAACGGGAGGGGGGGGGCGAAATATTTTTTCGTATTAAAAGATGCATGCCAAAAAACTCACACCAATATTTTCGATGTCGTCAAATTTTATTAATTCGTTTTTCCAGCTAAAATTTACGCTTGTAGGTACATACATTGACAGTCTATATACTTACATATATATGTAGGAACAATATATACTGACCAACACATCATTATAGATACATAAATGACACATATGTACATATATATGTGTTTAAAAATAACTTTTTTTTTTTTTTTTACAAAATTTTTTTTTTTTTTTTGCAGTGCCTTTTTCGAAATCAAATTGTTCGATATCATACATCGTTTTATTCATTTTGCCATTCGAATGCGCAACTAAATAATTGCGCAGACTTTTCATGTTGGTCTGCATTTCTGTTGCGGGGATCACCATTTCGACACACAATTCACCAACTTCGACACAGCCATCACCGAATTCGAAAACTAAATGACCAGTAAATTGAAATGTTTTGACAATAGACCTACCCAAAGACAAGCGGTAACGTAGCCATTCGGTATTTTATTCGGTCTCACGAAAAAAAAAAAGCCAAAAAAATCTGGGTGACGATGCGCTGCAGAAAACAGATACATTCTATTCGGCCGAGAAGCGAAAACTTTTCGTGTTAAGCGATTTTTGTTTGGTATTAAAAGAAAAAAATGTATGGAATTAATAATAACAATAACAATAATAATATTTTTATTTCCGAATAATACGGTATAATTATAAAAGAACATAATATATAGGCAATGGCTAATGCCGTCTGCCAGAGTTTACAACTAAAATTTGTAGGTACATACATTGACAGTCTATACTTAGATATATATGTAGGAACAATATATAATGACCAACACATCATTATAGATACATAAATAATTCATAGCACCTACTTACTACCTTACCTACTGTCCTACAACCCTATCTATCAGCTCGTTTCTTTCAAGTCATCCAATGTTCATCATCCCCTTCGTTTCTTCTTACCCGTGCTAGGAATTCCTCAAGGGAACATACTCACTTCCTCTTCTTAACAGTCTATACCAGCAGACCATCCTCAATAACAATTTATTCATAATTAACCATTTATTCATTCGCAGACGATAAAGCCCTTGTGATGGATGCCAGAAATTATATTTATAAATATAACTTAGAAAAATTATTTGAAAAATATTTGATCGTTGGTTGGCAAAAGACACTGATCACCGTTAGAAGAGAGGTCAGAGCTCTCAGCACTATTTTCTTGTAACCCCCTTCTAATATGGCAGTTTAACTCACTACAAGAGAAGCTTTCTTTCACCAGTCTAAATTCTGCATTCAATCACAACCGTCTAAAGTCGACATTCAACGAGTATCACTTGTCTCAGAAATCGTCTCTTAACTTCAGTGCCAGTTATAAGCGTTTAACATTTAATCTAACTGAATAATTAATTTTACAACCATATTCTTGTGAATTGTAAAGTATTTTAATTATTTTAAAGATAATATATTTAATTTCATCTAGTAGTGATTTCCTATTTATACCTTAATACTTCTGTTTAAACATATATTCATACAAGCCCCTTAGAAAACCGCTCATGCTACAATGCTACAAACAGACAACAACACATCACCAATACACCTCCAATTATATTGGTGGAAGCGGTGGGACATTACCAACCAGAATCCACAAATTAACAAGTAAGTACAATTTTCAATAAACTAATTAAAAAGTTATCCATAAGATAATTTTATTGTTTTTTTTTTCAATTATTCTCTCAGCGGAAATATCTTAAATATTTCCCATAATTGGATTTTCAATTGAATATCATTTTTAAATTTTTGTATCTGTTCCACTGGATGCATATACTTTGTGAATTTTGAATTTAGGAGTGTTCTTAATAGATCGGAAATAGTAAAACTATTACGCGACCATAATATCTCTGTAAAGGGCAACTTGCGTAGTTATATAAATGCAGTTACGTAAACACCTTAAAAAAAAAAATCCCAGAGTCATCAGAAACATTCGCTGATAGAATTAGACACATTCACTCCACCATTAGCTTAAAAGCTCAGGCTAACCCACTCGAGGCCTTACAAACAATTTTAAAACACACACAAGCCTTAGGGTTTTCATGATGGCGATTTGTGAAGAAGAGCTATTTAGAAGTGTAATGAAAATTCTAGAGGATATAACTAAATCAAAACAAAAGTTGAGTGTCGAAATGCGGGAAAGTGCTGTTAATCCATTGAAGGATCTTTCGGAACTTTACAATGGCTTGTTAATAGAAAATAAGAGCCTAAAAGGAAAAGTTAAAGAGTTGGAGTCTGAACTTTCTGAGCGGCCAACCCTTGATTACGCTAGTGTAGAAAGAAGAATAATTCGGTAAGTTCTAAATCATTATTTAAAGTCATTGTGAAACCAAATGATATTAAAATGTCAAGTGATGATACTAAACAGTACTTAAAACAAAAAATAGATCCCTGCAAAATGCAAGTGGGAATAAATAGGTTAAGGAAGGTGGAGTTATAATAGAAACAGTAAATAAAGAAGACATAGAGAAAATAAGTTTTGAAATAAATCAGAATCATAAAAATGTATTGAATGCCATTCAGCCAAAACGATTTTTACCAAGAATAAACATACAAAACATTCCAGAAGAAATAGATAAGAATAACTTTGTTGATGTTTTAGTAAAGCAAAACCCTGAGTTAAATATTGATACTTGTGCTGTAATTCCTCTATTTACTTGGGAAAATAAGAGATATAAGAATAGAAATTTAGTGATTGAAGTCTTACCCAGTTTTTTAAATAAGCTACTAAATACAAAAATCAAATTAATGTTCTCGATGTGTTACTGTACAAAGTATCTCCGTGTCTCTAGGTGTTATCTTTGCTCCAGACTTGGTCATACTCAAAAATATTGTAAAGTAAACGAAATATGCTGTCCAATTTGCTCTGAAAAACATTCTTTAAAAGAATGTAATACTGGAAAAATGGCATGTATAAACTGTAAGCAACATAACCTTTTTAGTGCAATTAATAAGCAGGTCAATACAGTTCACACTGTTTTCGATAAGAAATGCCCATCACTTATCAGGTATATACAGAGAATCGAACAAAATATCGATTATGGTTATTAAAAATCAGCGCATTATTTACGGGCTAAGATGTGTTCAGGTTAATTTGCAACGTTCCGTCAAAGCTACTAACTGTTTGTCTGAATTTATCAACAGGGATAAAATTGATCTGATATTGTCGCAAGAACCGTACAATACTAAAAATAAAGTTAGTGGACTATCAAAATACAAGGTATTTGAAAGGGGAGAAACCAGAAAATGGGCCGCCATTGTCGTTGCCAATGAGAACATTGATGCAACCTTAATTACACAATATTCAAATGAAGATTTTGTTCTAATTGAAATAATATTTCATAAAATAAAGATATTATTGTTATCGGCTTATCTTGATATAAACATAGATATAAATGAACAATTAAACAAATTGGAAAGCATCTTACAATTTACAAACTACAAAGGAAAAATATTGATATGTATGGATAGTAATTCGCGCTCGAAATTTTGGTTCGACAAAGTTACTAACCTCAGGGGAAAAATATTAGAAGAATTTATAATGACAAATAATCTCTATTTATTAAATGAAGATTGTGGAATGAGTTCCTTCGAATCCTCCAGAGGTTCAAGTAATATTGACCTTACAATAGGTACTGGCTCAATTATTTCATCAATTGTTAATTGGACAATTAATGATGAAGAAAACTTATCAGATCATGCATATATTACATTTGATTTGAAAACACATTCTGGGAATGTAAGTGGATTCGAGGAAATAGATTACCCTATAAGGTTTCGTACAAACAAAGCAAACTGGCACTTTTTCCATCAAACTTTAAAAGATAAACTATTTCATTCGAAGACATTTAATGGAAAAAATACAGAAAACTGTCTAATTGAATTCATTAAAAGCTCCAGAAACCTGAGTGAGACTATAGCGTCCTTTGATCAAATAATAAGTTCAACCAGCAAAATATCTATACCTTATACGAAAGGTAAAACATTTACTAAGAATAAGACAGTCAGTTGGTGGAGTCGAGAACTTACAGATTTGAGAAAGATAGTTAACAGAAAACGAAGGCTGTATCAAAGGAGTCCGATGAATACTGAAATAAGAGAGGCTAGAAAAGTGGAGTACCTTAGACATAAAAAAATTTACCAAGAGAAGATACATTCTGCAAAGATTGAAAGTTGGAAGCATCTATGTGAAAATAGTGGAAAGTCAGATGCTTGAAACATAGTCTATAAAGCTTCAACTGGAAAATTGAGGAAACCTCCAATATTGTCAACAATTAAAATAGGAAATCAGTTTACGACTACATTGGAAGAAACTGTGGATGAATTGATGAAAGAATTCTTTCCGCCAGACCGCCAGGCAGATGATACACTATATCAGAAAAAACTCAGAATGAGAATGTATCAAGATATTGATACTTTAAATGACAAGGACTTTACAGAATTTGAAGTTGAAAGAGCGATAAAGAAATTTGACCCAAAAAAGACACCTGGACTTGATGGAATGAATAGTGATATTCTGTATCAAGTCTTCATTGCTTATCCCAAGTATATAACCGCAATGTATAATGAATGTTTTAAAAGAGGCGTTTTTCCAAGGCAATGGAAACAAGCACTGATAAAGATTATTCCAAAAACTGGGAAAATACATGCAGAGAATCCTGGAAGTTATAGGCCAATAAGCTTATTACCAATAGGAGGAAAGGTACTTGAGAGACTCTTAATTGAAAGGATAATGTGCTACATAAACAGAGGTAATTTACTTAGTGAACTTCAATTTGGATTTAAGCCACAGAAAAGCACAACGGATGCAATATTAACAGCAAAGGACTTCATTAACCATTAAAAAGAAACTGTACTCATGATCTCGCTAGATGTTCAAGGAGCTTTCAATGCAGCTTGGTGGCCTGCAATTGTAGAGCAGTTACGAATATTCAGATGCCCTAAAAACCTTTTTAAATTAACCAAAAGCTATTTTAAAGAAAGAGAAGCTAAGATTGTGTCTAATAATATTTCACAAACTGTAGCCGTAACAAAAGGATGTCCTCAGGGCTCGGCCTGCGCTCCTGGATTCTGGACAATTTTTTATGATTCCCTGCTCAAATTTAAATTACCAGAGAACTGTCTAACAGTAGCGTTTGCTGATGATTATTTGCTTCTAATACATGCAAAAGACCTTTTAGATCTGCAAGTTATTGCCAATAAAGCATTATTTGAAATCAATCAATGGGCTGAAAGCAGGAAAATAAAGTTTAATCAAAATAAATCTAAGGTCCTTCATATTCATAAGAAAAACCGTATTAGAGAACTTGCCATATTTCTGAACGGGGATAAATTAGAAATTGTATCAGAAATGAAATATTTAGGGATCACGTTTGATTGTAGATTGAATTGGAAAGCTCATATTAGATACGTAACAAACAGAAGTCTACAATTAGTGAATGCTTTGGCAAAATCTGCCAGAACATATTGGGGACTGCGGCATGAGGCCTTGAGTGTAATATACACTGGGGCATTTCTACCCACCATCACATACTGCGCTCCAGTTTGGGAGGAAGCTCTAAGAATTAAATCTAATAGATTACTGTTATGTAGAACACAAAGATTATTTGCACTCAGAATAGTCAAAGGCCACCGAACAATATCTTTCGATGCAGCATGCGTCTTAGCAAATATTATACCCATTGACCTAAAAATTAACCAGATCTTTGACCTCTATTTTTTAACACATGGGATGCAAAGATGTCATTTACTAAAAGGAGAATATGATAAACAGGTCGAGTGCAGAGATTGGATTCATCCAAATGATGTATCAGTAATAGTTAGTCTACCTTATGAGTCTCTGGATGTTGAAGAAGCGCGCTACAGGATATTTACAGATGGTAGCAAGAGTGGCGAAGGATTAGGCAGTGCCATTGTAGTCTATAAGAATAAGGATAAAATTTATTCGAATAAATATCGATTAGACAAATTCTGCAGCAATAATCAAGCAGAAGAACTCGCAATCCTTAAGGCACTCGAGTGGTTTAAAGAGAACTGCATCCATTGCCAAGATAGCTTCAAGAAAGTAGCAGTTATGACTGACAGTAGAGTTGCAATTGATTCTATTAAAAATTACGACAATCATAGCAGGATCTGCGAGGAAGCAAGGAAAGAAATAAGTAGTTTGAAGGGTACAGGGAAGGAAGTGATTCTGGTATGGGTTAAAGCCCACGTGGGTCTGGAGGGCAATGAGGAAGCGGATCGATTAGCAAAGGAGGCTGCTAAGGATAATGATCTACCTATCCTTTATTCCCGGTATCCTAAATCCGAAATCGCTCGTATCTTGCTTGCAAAAAGTGTAGCAGAATGGGATCAACAATGGCAGAGTACCCTTAACGGAGCAGAAACCAAACTATTTTTTCCACATGTGCAAAGCAGAATAAAGCTAAGGCTGCCACTCACTCATACCTTAACACAAATTTTCTCTGGGCATGGTCCCAATATGAAATATTTACATAGGTTTCACCTGGCTAAAGCACCCTATTGTCCTTGCCAGGACACTGTTATCCAGGATGTACATCATCTTATATTTGACTGTCCATTACTGGAGAGAAGAAGAGCCCAATTAGTCCGGCATATTACGCTACAAGGGGAAAGTTGGCCGATCTCAAGAAGCAAATTTATAGAAGAGCATAACATAGAAATATTTAGTAAATTTGTAAATAGCATCAATTTAGTGCAATTAAATAATCTATAAACGTTCCATCTTATCTGCATAAAGTCATTGTTCATTACTTCATATTTTGTAAAATCATTACTCACATATTATAACTGTTTTACTCACATACTCACACATACTATTACTGTTTTTAATTGAAATTTGTCATCTGAATTTATTTAATTTTCTTTGTATCTCTGTGTACATATTTATTGAAGTTGAATTTTATATTAATGTACTTTATTACATGTAGTACCGAAGGTGTGGTGCATGTAGAAAATAAACTCCCCATTGGTAGGGTTACTACCAAAGGGAAAAAAAAAAAAAAAACACAAGCCTTAAAAAAACCCTCATGCTACAAACGAGGAATTCCTCAAGGGAACATTCTCAATCACTCTTCTTAACCGTCTATACCAGCAGACCATCTTCTCAATCCTAACATAACAATTTATTCATTCGCAAACGATAAGGCAATTGTGATGGATGCCAGAAATTATTTTTTTAAATATAACTTAGAAATATTATTTGAAGGATATTGGAACGTTGGCTGGCAAAAAGGTAAAAATCAACACATCACCAATACACATTACAAATATGGACTCTGTAAATTCCTATCCGATCCCTTCAATAGCATCTTTAAATTTTCGAAGCTTCCGCAATGCAGTTTCGCAAATGCAAAATAATGGTGAAGAGAACGTAAAGCCAAATAAATAACTGAACTGCTCAGAATCGCAAAATATTCCCTCCATATAAGAGAACCACATTCTTCTAAACCCTTCGGCAGACAATGTGCAATAATCGCGGCCAGATACTTCTCAGTATCTAGATTTTTTTACAGCACGTTAGGTGATCAATCTAATCCAATTTAAAGGGCATAAATTAAGTTACGCTCTTAACCTAAAATAAATTTGCCTAATAAAATTAAGCGCAATGAAATTATTATTATGCTTTAATATACAGCAAAATTGCAACAAATGAACCAAAATAATAATAATAATAATAACAAAATCATTTTATAGGATTAATGGTTAAATTCTCTGGTAAATAATAAATAATTCAAAAATCTTCCTCTTCTTCTTCTTCTTCTTCCCCAAATTCGTCCTCTTCTCCAAAAGACTGTTCCTCATACAATATAAAAAGGTAAAAAACAAGTACTAACAGAGTGTTCATCGTATAAACTGAAATTTATAAAATCCTTGATGTGAAAACAAAAAAAAATTAAAGCAAACTAACTAGGAAATTTCCATCTTATTCGTGCAACTCTAAAAATATAGATTTCCTTTGACATAAAAACATATAAAATAATAGCACTAGATCACCCTTGAGAAAAAATCCTGGACAAAAAAAACATTATTCAAACAATAGACATACAAAAAATAGCTAAACATGTGGGCCTTCGCTTTAGGTTCGCATCAGAATGATTTGATATAAACCTAAGTTCATCCATATTTACTTGCTGTATGTGAGTTATGGGACAATTAATTTTCTTGATTGGTAAAAGCGTTTGGGTGGGCACCTCAATCGAATCACTCTGACGCCATGTTAACCTAAAGAGAAGCACTACTGCGGTTTCCTTCTCTTTTTTTTTGCACTACGTGACCATGGAAGTATGAAAAAATAAATAAAAATTACGATACATTACCTCCCCATAAAAACGCCATAAGAAGAGAAACTGCTTTGAACATTGGTTCCACAGGTGGTGCTAGTTTATACAGCGGAATGTAGTCGCCAATATTTTCACCTTCCTCCTCAGCACCTTCCCCACCACCACCACCTTCCCCCCCACCGCCACCACCTTCCCCTTCTCCATATTCGTCACCTCCTTCTTCTTCAAACTCTGGCTCATAATCGTCATCATCATCATCTTGAAATTTCCGATCTAGTCGTCTAGAAATATTTCGAAACTTTCTCTTTAAACTCTTCTTCTGCTTCGTCAACTTTTTGTTCTTTTTTGTTAGAATGTTCTCTTTTTTTTTTAATGTTACATTTGCATTAATTATTTCTGTTTCATTCATTTTTTTTAAATTTAATTTTTTCAAATCAGGTGAAACGTTTTCACGTTTTTTCCTCCCTAAATCCCCCCCACCTTCGCGTTCTGCTTCTTCTTTTTTCTTAGCGTACCACGCTTTATACAGCGAGTTTAAATCTGTTAACACATATACGTTATATTTAGTAAACCAACGTGGATATTCAGTGGCTGGTGGTTTAACCGGTGATAGTTCTGTACCGCTATGTGGTTTTGATCGACAATCTAATTCTCTATAGGAAACCCTAAAATCTCTCCATCTTGATTCCACCAACCAGTGCATTTCTGGACAACGTGATTCTATGCAAACCAAACTGGAAAAAAATACATATATATATATAAAATAACTTCGTATTGCTTGATTAAGTTTTTAAAAAACATATTTCAAAGAATTACTCATACAGGCCGTACCACAACTATCAAGGGTCTGATGTTTGTTAACAAAGTGCTGTTTTTGCAGTTTTAATATTACAAAGAAATTCTTAGAAACTCCTGAACTGTTTAAAGAAAGCTAAACTGGTGGTGCTGCCTACGTCTCGTAATTCAATATTTATCTTTTCATCAAATTGTAGCAATTGTTGGTCATTAGAAATGATCAGATGTGTGCCTATCGGCCACGAAGTATCGAAGAAAATACCATATACTTTTTAAGTGTTTTTCATTTGAAACCAGACGTTTCGGCAAACATTTTTTACGTTCTTCAGGGGCTATCTTAGAGTGAGAGAAGTTTGGAAGTATTGCCACAACATGTTTGATGTTTTTATGATTATGTTTGATTATGAAGATTAGACCCAGGGTTGTTGCAAATGTTTTCTAACTGCTGTCCGCACCCTTGGAAGGTTCTGGAAACGGTTGGTCCATATTATTTGTGTTTTTGTTTTTCTACAGTATTCTCTTTCGCGATCTTTTTATGTTTGAAACATTATTTCTTTCGCGGGTGTTATAATGTCGAGGTATTGATTGTTACAGTGTTCAGTTCAGGCTGACCGTGTTAATTGTTTCCTTGTTGTACTTATTGTTTTGTTTCAATCATTTTTTGTCGGTTTCCCACGTATATTTCATTTGGTATTTCTGAATTGTCTTCCCTGTCTTTATTTCTAAAGTTTATTACATTTTCTTTGTTTGATTCGCCAAGTCAATTAAAAGTTGGTAAAGAATTTTTGTTTTCTCTTTGTGTTTGTTTATGTAATCGTTAATTAGTTGCGTTTCTGTATCTATTTCTAATATTGAGTTTGTCTGTTTGTGACCGTATACTACGGAGGTAAAGGGAATATCAAAATCGTTTACAGCTTACGTTACCTAACATATTCGAATGTCCTGCCTGATACGTCGGTATTTTCATGTTGATCAATTGTATCTATTTCATTATCGTCACTTTAGCGTTTGCTAAACACACACACACACACTTCATTCTTAGGGAACCTCATAACATGTATTTCCAATAATAAGCCCCAAAATTCAAAATTTTGAATATTTAACACAAGGACTGATTATGTATTTATAGGTATATGGTAATACTATATTCTCTATATCACAGCGGCACATTTCGTTGTGAATAAGTGAGTGAATGAATTAGTATGTGTGAGCGAAGAAAGAAAAGAAAGAAAGATAAATTTATTATGCCAAGGGACCTATGTCTCTTTAAGAGCAAAAAAAATTTACATCTTGTAATAAATACAATAATCACTCTCTGACTAACGTAAATAAAAATAAAATAAATTTCCACTAACTATTTACATTAATATTACAATAAAACTATTTATAATAGTTACCATTTACTATCAACTATTTACTATTTTATTTAGTCTACAGTCAACAGTCCTTGTTATTCGTAAGTCTAGTGCAGCTTTTACTGTAAACGTATCCGCCACACATTAAAAGCGATATTTTGGTGTTTGTAATTTGAGCATCAGATACATAAAATTGCCAGTAAAATACCTTCTGCGCACTCAACATTAAGCCAGTTTAAATGTGATAATATGGAGTTATATGGCCGTCTTTTCTAACATTTAATATAAACCGGATGCAGAAGTTAAGTGGTCTTAGTAATTTTAAATTCAGTTCGGAGGTTAGATCATTATAAACAACCACAATAATCAAAATACGGAAATATTAATGTACAGATGAGCTGTTTACGGAGAGCTATAGGTAGCATGTTTTTATGGAGTTTCAACTGGTACAAGGATTTATGAACAAGTTTGCAAAAATTGCTAACATGGCTATACCAAGACAAGGTATTAGAAATTGTCAATCCCAAACGTTTTGCAGTCACAACATATGGTATAATTACATTATTCACATTAATTTTAGGGATTAAGTCCAAATTTATTGGACCTATATATCTATTACTTCCAATAATCATTGTTTTGGCTTTAGAAATATTAAATGAAATAAAATTAGACTTTGTCCAATTAAGGATGGAATGTGCACCCAACTTTACTCTGGCAATACCAGATTTCAATTCAGAGAGCAGACAGTGCAAATATATTTGCAAATCATCCGCATAAAGCATATGTTTACAGCGTTTATTACACAAGGCACACCATTAATGCATAAACAGAATAAAAGAGGCCATAAAACAGAACCCTGTAGGGGTTAATTGACTCCCAAGAAGATCTTTCCTCATTGCTACCATCACTAACTGCCTTTGATTGCAAAGATATGATTGAAACCATGACAAAACAGAATCCGAGAAATTTAATAATTTTAATTTATAAAGTAGAAGTGAATGACAGACCGATCAAAGGCGTTTGAGAAATCAAAAAGCACTAGAATAGTCACCATTCTTTTGTCAATAGCCAAACGAACATCATCCGTTATTTTCAGCCGATCTGTTTGTGTACTGTGACCTTCCCGATAGTCACATTGGAATGTATTTAATAAATTACTAGTTTTTAAATATTCTTTTATTTGGTAACAAACAATCCTTTCCAAAGGCTTGGAAACAGCAGAAAGTGAAGATATAAGTCTCAAGTCATTCAAAGAGGAAGGAAGTTTAATTTTGGAGAGAGGAATATGTTAAAGAAAAATTATAAAGTTCTAATAAGGGAGATATAATAGCAGGCATTGATTTGTCTATAGGAATTTCATTTATAATCTTAGCGTTAGATTTGCTATAAAAGAGATTTGAAGTTTATCAAGTGTTACATGTTCAAAATAAAATTGCTCGTAACTGAATCTTGTGATTGGATGAACTACACTATAGAGATCACAGTCAATAGTGTTGTTGAAAAAGTTGGCAAGGTATTTGTTAATTTCATCACAACTAAAAGGTATGCTACTCTGTCATAAACGAGATTTACTTAAACCAAGTTTTCTTAATTCATTCCAAATCACCTTGGAATCATTTGTATACCAGAGTACAATGTGCGTTTAGCCGTTTTAGTTACATTTTGTACTTAATTTCTTTTTATTTTCTATTTCAAATAAAGAGCATCATTACGAGTTCTAATTTATTTATTTATTTCATCAACAAACAGCCTATGCCATGTGGTTGAAGTCATAACATGAATTAAATTTGTACATTAAAATAAATACTGTAAGTCAAGCACAACAATATAGATAAAACAGAGGTGTAAACAATAACAATATAAATATATATGGAACATAATTGTTTACAAAAGGAGGATACTTCATTCAATAATGTCTTGAAATACGACAATTTCACGAGAAGTCCAAATTATTATTGATGCGTGCATTCCATTCCCGGCATATGTGGGTTCCACACCAGTGAACCATATTCTAAAATACTTCTAACGTATGACGTATAGACCGCCAAAATTGCCTTCGAGTTCTCTTGTTTTCCGTATCACAAACCCCCAGCATCCTGAAGCTCCTTTGCAGGTTTCGTTAATGTGAGTTGCATATGTAAGGTTAGCACTTAGTTTGATTCCTAGATCTCTGATTTTTTGACACAATCCAGGAGATTATCCTGAATGATGTAGAAGAAATCCACATTATTACCTTTCCTAGAAAACGAAATGACATGACATTTATTGGTGTTCATTTCCATAACGTTTGCTTCGCACCACTCTAAAAGGCGATTTAGGTCCTTTTGCGATTTCTCATATCCTGCACTGAAGTTATTCTTCTAAAGATTTTTAGGTCGCCAGAAAACATAGGCATTTTGAGTGCAGAAATATCGTTAATGAAAACGTTGAATAGTCAAGGACCGAGATGAGAGCCTTGAGGCATGCCTGATGAAACATGGAACCACCTGGAGCAGACACCATTCCACTTCCCCATACATTTTCTTCCTTGAAGATAGAATGAGATCCATTCAAGAAGAAGACTCTGAATTCCAATCCGATTTAATTTTTGGAGCAATATTGAATGAAGAACCCGGTCGAAGCCTTTTTGAAGTCAGTATAGATAGCATCTACCTGGTCTCACTTTTCAACTTCTTTGGCTAATAGATTTAGCTAACATGTTAGACATTGTTGATCTCCTGGAGATAAAACCATGTTGGTTCGGAATAATACTGCTATTAAAAATGTTCAGACGATCCAGGATAAGCGACTCAAAAAGTTTGGCCAGTGCGTTTGAAATCCTGATTGATCTATGGTCCTCAATATTCTTTGGGCTTGACACCTTTGGACTCGGGATTGTATAGGCCACTTTAAACTCACTAGGAAAAATGCCAGACCGAAGAGAATGATTAAAATTTTGGTAATATGGACACTAATTGATGAAGCACATCTGATGAAGAGTATTACTGGTAATCGGTCCGGTCCTGGACTAGCATCGTTTTTTAGTTTAAAAAATCATTTTTAATACCTCTTCCTCAGTCAGGATTATGTTTGCAGGAGTGTGCATAGAAGAAGAATATGCGGAACAAGTTGTTGTAGTTATACTAATTGCTTGATCTGTCTAGACCGACTCAAAAAAATCGGCGAACCTATCAACGATGTTTCCCTGAGATTGACTACAACCATCATATAATAGTTCGGTTGCAGGAGCTGTCTCTTGTTTTTGTTTCTAACATATGGCCAGAAGTGTTTACAATTGTCTTGGAATAACTGACCATATTTACTGCAAAAAGCTTTCTAGGCATCATTAATTTTATTTTTGCAAGCGCTCCTGAGTTCTGCATACTTGATAGCCTTAAGTAATTTATCGCGTTCACGCATAAACAACAAAGTTCAAGTGTTAACCAAAGTGCAGGTGGTCGCCTAATATTAGCAGCACGATGAAGAGCATGTTTGTTCATGGTATCAAGAACAAATTTATTAAAGATGAAGCCCATTTCACAGTCCTGAAGATCAGTCAAGTATTCTTCAGTAACAAAACCTTTAACATCTCTAAAATAAATAATTCTACTAAATAGATGAGTAACTTTAAAGGAATATTTAATTTGAATTAAATCGTGATTGGAGAGGAAGGAAACTGGGAGCTGAGAATTTCTACACCTTTATTTGGTCCATTAACAATGCAGATATCCTACCGAGTGAGAGAGGAAGAGAGAGAGATTAACAAAAAGCAAATGAGATTTGCGACAATAAGATTTAAAACAACCGGAAGGACGGAAACAAGCCAAAATGATAAAATGAAATTGAGCACAGTGTGTTCACGCAATGTCCTGCATCGGCAACTTTTCGATGGGGGGGGAGTCAGAAGGCCGAGCCCTTGTAGTAAATGAATGAGAATTTTCTTGAGAATGTTAAGAGGGGAAATATTGCGCATTTCTTTTTTCAGTTTTCTCCGAATTTCTTCTTCCTTCAAATATTGTCCTTATTCCCTTAACTCTAATGAGATTTTTTTGTAGCATACTAAATAATTTTCTTAAGATCTAATCATCATTATTTCAAACTTTTTTTTATTTTATCTAAGGAAATTGATTTCAATTGGAATGATGAGGTAGCGTGGCAGCATCAATCTTCACTAAGCGAAAGTGTCCGTTTTATTATGGTTTAGTTTGTCTGCCACATAATATTGAAGCACTAGATATTTAATAAAAATATCCAGTTTTTCGCAAGTTTGTCATTAAGAATTAGGTCAAGTATAATTTCAGTGAGAGAAAATAGGAGTTTTCAAAACAGAGTTTTTACAGTTTTCAGATATAATTATATAATAAAATAGATATAAATATTTTAAATATACTCATAGTAGTTTTCCATGTATGCTGGTATCACTAAGCCTATCCAGAACACAAATGTAACAGCGATCATGATCGTTCCCACAAGTGCCATTATGAAGTGTTTCTTTAACAAGAAATAAAGTATTTTTTAATCATATATAATCAAACATATTTACAATATGATTAGAAAAATATATGATAACAGAAATTGAGAGAACGCACTCTATAAAGCATACATATTTAAATACCTAGTTAACAATGACATAATGTTTCCACATTAACGAATATAAAGCTTGAAAAGTAGAATTCAGTGGCCCTAGTAAGTGGTTCAGTAACGTTTTGATGTTAAGTAAGTGTTTAAATGAAAATTTAGCCGAATCGTATTAGTGGTAGAATACACTGAACCCAGCTAAATGAGATAGTAGAAGGGATGCGGAATTCAGTTTGCTTTGCTTAATGTAATCATATATTTGGCAGTGATAGATTTTTGGTGGGCATAGTTTGAGTGTCTAAGTGGAACACAATTAAATAGGCCTGAATTAATTTTGTTAATAACAGGCATAGACATCAAGTGGGCTTGATCTTCACTTGTCTGGAAGAGTTCTTGAATGGAGATAAGAGTTCAGTGGGTGGAAGAGGGTTGGTTGAAGTGTGATAATGGTGCTATGGAGGGATACTGTTCTGTGGGCTTCGCTAAATTGTATTAATGGAGTGGGTGTACACTTTAGTGGACGTAGCGTAATTATGTTAGTGGATGGATACAGTTCTGTGGGCGGTCTTAATTATGTTAATGTTGGGTAAGACTTTATTGGGCGGAATAGGGTTCAAAGGGCTTGGATAGACATCAAATGGGCTTGGTCTTTGATTTGTCTGAAAGAGTTCTTAATGGAAAGAAGAGTTGGAGGGTTAATTGAAATACACATGTTAATGTGCTGTAAAGGAGTGGAGGTAAAGGCGTGGAAGAGAATGAAGAGTAGGAATGGGAGGGGTGGCAGTGCCGTAACAAAAGAGACTGGGTTGTGGGTAGTTGTGCCGCAAAAAAAGTTATGCCAGCATTTCCTCCCCTTTACTCCCAGCTTAGTTATGTTAGTGGTGAGTTTGAATTCTGTGGAATGGATTTAATTGTGCAAAAATAAAAGCTATAGTGTAAACATAATGGGCTTGATAAAGGCTTGTTTTGACGAGATAGATTTTACTTATTATTGGTTTATTGGTTCACTTTTAAGTTGTTGATATAGGCTAGATGAAATTCAGCGATTATGTTTGTACTTATTTATAGGAGCATTCATTAAGTTGCGGTCTCTCAACTTTTGTGTTAAACGTAATTTAATTATATATCTCTAAATGGTTTGAACACTTACTATAGTAAATCCCAGTAATGCTACACCGAATGCTGACACTCCGATAAGCAAATACAAATATACTAGCAGGTAGTGAACTGTAAAATTAATATTTATATCTTTAAATATTTATTATTTAAATTATTTATTTAACATTTATTTATACATTTAAAAATATATATATAAATAAATATACGTTTTGAGGTCAACTAACCGAATGGTTCTTTTAGAAATTGGTCAGCGCAACTCAAAATACGGAAAATCGCAAAATATTCAAACTTGATGTTTCGATTAGGTTATACCAAGGTACCTGATAATAAGATTTCACCCGAAATCGCCGAATTGGAAATACCGCTTTCCTGGAATGGATTTTTATATTATATCGTTACATATTTGCCATTTTCACTTTACCAGAGATTTTCTTCAAACTTGGTATGACAACTGTCCATACATACAATGACCTTACAACTTTCATTTAAAGTACTTTTCGGGAAAATGCATTTTAAGAGCTTTCCCGAAAAAGTGACAGACCTTCCTTTAAACTATCATTTCCATATACGATATAATATTTATGAAATTTAAATATTTTGATTTAAATCGATTGATTGGAACTTTTAAAGTTATTATCGATTTTCTTAATAAGATCCCGCCGGACTTTCATTCGTGTACAAACTAAACTTATATTGTAAATATTTTTTTCCTGGCAAAGTAGATATTAAGGGCCTCCTGTGGGAGCTGAAAGGTCACTCTCCCCCAAAACTGAAGTTTTTAGTTTACATTATTCTGAGCATCCATAATATTGAATTCAGTTAAAATATATTACAATTTCCAAATATAAAGTAATTGCAAAAGCCATGTGAAGGTCTCGCAACATTTTTGTGATTCCCTTATATTTTTTAAAGATTCCCTTATATCGCAACATTTTTGTGATTCCCTTATATTTTTTAAAGATTCCCTTATAATCATCTTTAATACAAATATTTCACTAAACTTGAATGCAAATATTAAGGTAGGAATGACATAATTACACTAGGGCAAGGTGAAAAGCTCTTGGCCCCGCCCCCATAGATGGCACTGCTACCAATGAAATTACTGTTGTGTTAGTTGGCACACTTGTCGCAAAAGTAAATACCAGATGTGACTTTGATCAGACAAATAGTTTGCTTTATACGGCTGTTTGAAGTATACGTGTTGTTTGTTTTCGACAAATGAATAAACTTGACTACCGTTCCGTCATAAAATTCTTCATTTGGAAGGTCGCCAACAGAAACTCATCCAGAAATGGTGAAAGTGCACCAGGAGTTTGCACTTTCGTTATCAACAGTAAAAAAAATGGGCAGCTGAGTTTAAACGTGGTCGTTCATCGATTGATGATGATCCACGAGGAGGACGGCCAAAAACGACGCTACCGAGCAAAATATCGAGAAGATACACAATATGTTTCTAGATAATCGACGACTAAAGGTGTATGAAATACCTTAGACTGGAGGCATCTCAGAAGAAAGGATTCGGCACATTTCACACGAGAAAGCTTAGTGCAAAGTTGTTGTCGCCTTTGTTAAATGCTGATCACAAACAAATGAGAAATCGAGATTCTTAGCAAAGTTTTGCCGTTTTAAGAAGAATCCAACCGATTTTCTGCACCGATTTGTTACGTTGGATGAAACACCACGTAATAACTGAGTCAAAACAGCAATCCCACGTAATTCTTCTTTACCATCTAGAAGAAAGGCTTTGTTTGCAAAAGACAAAAATCCTCATTCACCAGGACAGTGAACCCGCCCTCAAAGGCGCTTTGGCAATGGGAATATTGAGAGATTTGAAGTATGAATTGTTGGATCAACTTCCATATTCGCCAGATTTGGCTTCCCCTGTCTATTATCACTCTGAAAACTTGAGAAATTTGTGGCTGGAAAACGTTTTGGGTCAAAAGAGAGGTGATAGCAGCGGTATATATAATATATTTTGAAGACCTTCCAGAATCGCACTTCAGGAACGGAATCCAGTTACTGGAGAAACGTCGGACAAATTGTGTTAAATAAAGGAATACTATATTGAGAAATAAATGCATTTTTAGAATAAAATAAAAGACTCATTTTCACTACTACGCCGAGAATTTTTCACCTTGGCTACATATTTATTGCAAGGCTTATAGGGAAAGATATTAACATTCATAATCGCAAAGATTTTGCATTCATTTGGAATTAAACATCGTTTTTTTTCATTTATTATACCTAAGGACCGGATTTCTCCAACTAGTCATTTTTTCAGAAATCTTCACGCCCCTGCTGCTATCCCAAACTAAAGCATGAATAGCATTACATCTTTCACTAGCATCAACATCATTCAAACAAAACATTGGAATACCCACAGGCAAACTCTTCTCATCAACACCATATCTATTTACTCACTAATATTTCCATATTTGCAGTTCCAATTCACGGACAACAGAAACGCCAATGGGAGCCTGCAATAGATCATTTTGGCTTTATTACCACTATTTCTACTAAAATATCTAACAAGGGCCATGTCTGGACTCTTAATCCCAACCAACAGTGATGGAAATCCAGTGCTATAGTTTTCATCCCTGTAGATCATCACCCAATTCGACTTGCTTTCGTGACACTTTCCTGAAAGTTTCTCCGCTACAATAACTTTTAAGAGTAAGCTTCGTATAAGAGTGGACTTTTATGCAACAAAGCTTGCAGCGGCAGTTTAAATTTACACATAATTGATAGGCCCCTTAAATCACCTCAAAATCAATTTCTTCGGTACTTCAACGGAATCCAAGATTCCGTCTCCTATGATTTCCGTTTCCCAGATATTTTGTTCACACACACACAGACCATTCGCTAAAAACTTTTTTTCTTCGTACTCGGGGGAGACTTCAACCATATATTTGCGGAGTAAACTCAAAATTCGAAAATCGCAAACTTCCTCTTTACTTTTCACCAAACTTTGTATTTTTAGCCAGTGAATGCATTATTTACTTATTTATTACATACAGTTAGATTTTCTCTATATAACACACTTAGAGAAAAAAGTGTGTGTCATATAAAAGTGATTGGTACAGTTAACTACGAAAATGATTTCAACCATTTTCGTGAAAAAAATTATGGGGGTTCGGTTCAATTCGTACTTCCGGTTGAAGAAATTTGACCAAAGCTACTTGCTTCAATATATTGAATGCCTTATTGCTAGCTAAAATGGAATATAAACTTTGTGAATGTGTGGATGGGTCCGCAATGCTGTATAACATCTGGGATATTATCCTTCGTAGCATGCAAATTTATATTGTTCCTGACCGGTTCCGGATTCTCAACCATGCTCAGAGTAAGGTTATCAAGTCCGGTAAACAGTTGGCTTTAACTTAATTGTTTCTATCACGAACACATTTGTTGATTGGAAGTGGGAAGTTATAAGAGGTTAAAACTGTGTGTGTGTGTATGTCTGTGTGTGTGATTAATAACTAAAATGAGATTAATTGACTACTCAGTTTTTTGTCAAGTATTTTTAATAGGGGGGGGGATAATTTCAAGAGTAATGTATAAATGTTACAGCATTTAAAAAAAAAAAAAGTTATTGTGAAGATGAAAATATGCATGCAAATTGATAGGTAAGAAATTAGTTGAAAATGATAAATTTGATAAGATATTAAAATAAATAATTAGAGCAAAGTAAAATTAGATAAATGTACTCGCTTTTTATTTATCATGCTTATTTATGTTTAAATGAAATTATTAACATGTTGAAGGGGGGTTAATATGTCGTTGTAATAAACAGTGGTTTTATATTTGAATTGAGTAAAGCTTTATATTATAATTGTAAGAAAATTGACTCGTACTCAACAAACTAGCAGAGAATTTTATACAAGAGGCAATATTAATTGTTTCTACTGTAATTTTTTTTCTTAATATTAAAATGGATGATGACTATGAAAGTTGGAATCCTCTAAGGCAGTGGTTCCAAACTTAATGTTGCTACGCCTCCCTTTAAAGAATCTAATCTTGACGTTTCTTCCTCATAAAATAATATAAACATCATTTTAAATAGTAAAAAATATAATAATAAAAAAATGCCAAAAAACGTAATTGACACGATAATAACAAGGTTTTACTATTATTTAAATTAATTTGTTTTCAACGTATAATATTACGTTTGTGCTCGTTTATTAGCACAAAGATTTTTTTAAAATCTAGATACTATAGAGGAGAGTGGTACTTGTAACTCTTTTTCTACTACTAAGCTCGGATATTCTCATTTCATTGCAGAAAAGCCAGTTTCGCATAAATATGATGTTACGAATGGCAACAGTACTTTGCTTGACAAAGTATTATATTCTTCATTTTAATACAAGCAAAAATTGAACTATGGTTTCACATAAATTTTTGAATCAATGAAGTGTCGCATGATAATTCAATCAATTATTTCTTTTCAGCAATTTCGAATCCAAAGCCATCATCTTGTTAATAGACGAATGGATTCTGTATCCATGTGAACTTCGTAAAATCAAACAAAATATAATATATGCTTTTTTTTTTTAAATAAATGTTTGTCTCATATTTATAGCGAAGTTACAATGAGATAGGTGACGGTAAATGCTTTAAAAAATAAAATTTAATTAAAAGTATGAACGAACCTCAAAATCCATTTTCAACATAAAATTTAATGTAACGTTATAATTGTTTATTAGTATGTAGATATCTTTTAATTTGTATACGTGAGCATGTAGATATACGTGAGCATGTAGATATACGTGAGCATGTAGAGATATTCGTGAGCATGTAGATATACGTGAGCATGTAGATATACGTGAGCATGGGGAAAAGTTCTCATCTAGTAGTGAAAATGAGTTGTTTTTTGTTTTGTTTTTTTAATTTTAAAAAGGCATTTATATCTCCATGTAGTCTCCATTTTGTCCAACGGTTCTCCAATAACTGGATTCCGTCACTCAAGTGCGATACTAGAAGTTCTTCGAAATATATATTTACCGCTGCTACCACCTCTCTTTTGACCCTAAACGTTTTCCAACCACAAATGTCTTAAAGTTTCGGAATAGGTGAAACACAGAGGGAGACAAATCTGGAGGTAGGGAGGAGGTTCCAACAATTCATACTTCAAATCCGTCAATTTTCCCATTGCCAAAGCGCCTTTGTGGGCGGGTGCAGTGCCCTAGTGAAAGAGGATGACTTCTTTTGCAAACCAAGCATTTTCTCTCTAATTTTTTCATCTAGTTGGTCAGGAAGAAGTGCGTAATATTCCCAGTAATTATTTGACTTCTTGGCAGGTAGTCATTCAAAAGAATTCCAAAAAACACTAGCCATAACCTTTCCAGCCGATGCAATTGTCTTTGCTTTCTTCGGTGCAGAGTCATCGGCTTCTACCCACTGTTTGGACTGTTGTTTTGACAGGTGTAAAATGGTAAGCCCTTGTTTCATCGATCGCATCGGTTGGATTCTTCTTAGAACTGCACAAACATTGCTGAGAAACTGGATTCCTCATCTTGCACTAAGCTTTCTCACAATGAGTTCTTCGTGTAAAATGTGCCGAATCCTTTCTTCTGAGATGCCTCCAGTCTAAGGTATTTCATACACCTTTAATCATAGATTATCTAGAAACATATTGTGTATCTTCCGAATATTTTTTTCGGTACCGTCGTTTTTGGCCATCCATGACGTGGATCATCATCAATCGCTGAGCGACCGCGTTTAAACTCAGCTGCCCATTTTTTTTTACTATTAATAACAAAGATGCAGATTCCTTATAGACTTCAACAATTTTGGATGAATTTCTGTTGGCGATAAACCAACCAAAACGGAGAAGTTTATGATGGAACGGTATTCAAGTTTATTCATTTTTCAAAAACACACAATAGGCTTACATTAAACAGCCGTAAAAAACAAACTATTTGTCTGATTAAATTCACATTTGATATTTACTTGTTGAAACAAGTGTGCCAACTTAACAAAACAGAAATTCATTTGTAGCAGGGCCATGTATAGGCTAGGCCGAGACTTTTCACCTTGCCCTAGTATGATATGAAAATTACATTTCTGTTAACATTCTACTTCCTTCTGCACTTGTCCATGCCTCCCAGTGTGAAAAATCACTACGTTATGGAGTGTGCAACAACTCACCAGCCAAAGTAACTAACCACCCTGAAAATGGATGGCGCTGTGGCCGTCCAGTCTATACAATGCCGTCAGTGTTGGTTATAATAAACTGTGTTTAATTAATATAGTAATTTTTGAAATTGTAAAGAATTTTGTTACTACCACTAAGTTTTGCATTACTATTGTTATATACGGATAAAATTCCAGTTAAAGTTTGAGGTTAACAGCAGATGAATTGTTATCAAGATATTTTGTTTGCACGTTTAATTTAAAGAGTCGTAAAAATAGTAATGTTTTCGTAACCATACGAAATTTCTATTTAAGTGTTACCATTCCATTTTCAATTTTAGCAAAAGTTTTAAACAAATCAATCGAGAAAAAATGTTCATATATTTAATGGGCTAACAATGATAATGCCAGAAAAGGGGATTAGCTCAGTGGTAGCGCATTGGACTAACATTGAGGAGGTGCCGGGTTTGAGTGGCAGCAATTTTGCCCTTAGATTTTCTCTTCTTAAGTGTCTCTTAACAGCTGACTGTTCGTTGATGGACAGAGTTGTTATTTACCGGAAGCCAGCAATGCTTTGAGAGGCTCCGGACGCCAACCACCATAGATGTTGACAAGCCTTAAAATAAAATAATAATAATAATAATAATAATAATGTCAAAATAACTTTCTTACTCGTCTGATGAGCCTTCAATGTTGGATATTTGTCGTCCTCCGTATCCGTGAATAAGATTTCGAACTGTCCAGTAGTAGCGAGTATAGCGCAAAGAAACACTGTCTATAAAAAAAAGACAGGCTTGAAACTCATTGTTGTTAGTTATAATAGAAACTTATAATTCATTTTAATTTATTGTTTTGCGGTTTAACGCCGCATTTTGTTATGGGTCGAATTAAAAAAAAAAAAGGAAAATAAATAATTATTAGGTTGTTTTTATTGTAAAGGTAGGAATAAGGAAAACAATGACAATGCGAGGGTAGTAGTGACTGGTGCGCGCGTATGCAAGTGAACAAGTTAGAGTAGACAATCAGTCAGTGCCCGGCACGGCACGTGTAGATACCAGCAAGCCTAGTTGGTGGCTTTTCACCAGTCTTTGGCGCATCCTTCCGGAAGTGAAGGTTCAGCGGTCAATCTACAGCCGAACTATACCCACAAGTAGATTTTCTGCACCTGAGGGACCCAAGGAAAGCACCAGGAGCTAGCCAAAAGAACAAATTGGACTGGAGTAACAACTAACTTCGCGGTGCACCCAGCTAAGTTATTATTATCTTTACTATTACAAGATAAGTTATTATTATTACAACGATTGAAGAATGAGATAATATTTATTATAAGTGTGGCCAGATAAGTTGATTAATATTATTACTATTATCGAGGCCTAAGTTAAGTTATTTCTTATTATCATTACTGTAGGAATAATTAATTATTATTATTATTATTACTATTATTGAAAGTTATCATAATAATTTAAGGGAAACTTAAGTTATAGTGTGAATCTTTTAATAGTAGATGCAGAAAATCGTGTATTTTCTTTGAGGGAACTTGTTTCTGTTATTCTATATATTGGATTTTAATTAATACAATTTATATATATATATATATATATAATTTGTTTTTTTTTTTATTGTTATTTCCAGGTACCCCTTCTTCCTTTTTTATTATTATTATTATTATTATTATTATTATTATTATTGTAATTTAGGGGTTTCGTTAATTTCCCCTTCGCAAATTGAACAAATTAACGAGGCGCCCAACCTTAATTTTTAATTTCATTTATTTTGCCTTATTTCCTCCTTAACCTACCCCTTCTCTATTGGTTAGCTGGCCGGACCCTCTGTACCCCCCTAGCACTCGTTTTGGGGGCGTAACAATTCTACTTATTAGTGCGGAGAGATTCAAATGATCAATATTCTCTCAAAACAATTTTTTTTTTTTAATTATATTGAAAATTGTTTAATCTAGTTTATTAGATACAATTAGTTTATGAAATTTATTTTAGTCAAATGTTCATTAAACGCTTACTTGGAGACATGACTTATATATTATATAAATAGAGATGTGAGGATTATATAAGTCGTTTAATTAAGAACGCTCTGTGATTCAATCCATTGTTTTGATTTAACACAGGCAACTAGTAACTTTTAATAGTTGATAGGTAGTTTAATTCTGATTTTTTCTGCAATAGTTAAAGAAGAACCCTATGGCGCAACAGGGCCATGAAGGAACAGCCAAGGCGATTTCAATAGGGGGCGTGTGTTAAGCACGCCGCAGGTCCCAGGCCGTTTAGTTCCGGCCTTCGCTAAGTAGGGCCCTACTAACTGTAGCTTCCCACTTTTTATCACGATGCTGGGTCAAAACCGACTTTGCCCTCACGGGACTCGAACCCTGAATTCTCGCACTAAAGGCGAGTGCGCTAGCCACTAGACCAACGCGTGAGGACTCTGCAATAATAGCAATAGTTTAAAATATTTCAATTTGTTACATAATAATGTGGCACAATAAGCCTCTGTTGGCTGCAGTGCCGGGATATAGCCCACCCGAGGTTGGATAATACATAATAATAATTTTATTCTTTTATTTATTTTTTTATATATTTAGTTTATTTATTATTCTTTTATATTATTGTGTATTCTTCATTTGCTTTGTAACCTTTTTACAGCTCTGAAGAAGGGGCAAAACGTGGGCGATATTTTGAAAAAATGTTGTGTTTTTTTTGTGATCGAACCTCCATTTTACAACATCAAATATAGCGGTCGTAAATGAATATCAAAACAACAAAAATAATTAATGCAGTATTTACCTATCCATTAAAAAGTTCATATTCAACATAATGTTCTAAATTAGAAATACTTTATCTAATAGATGTAATGGAAAATGATATGTCAAGTAAAAATTAAATATTTTAGCTGTTGTGGAGTACTGTAACTACAAAAAATTTATAACGAACCGTTTTAATTATTTATAAAGTTAAATTTATCAAATCATTCGTAGAAAATCGAAGAAATAATAATTAAAATAAATAAATAAAAAATCATCGCCAAACTGTGTGTGTTCAGGAAGTAATTTTTGAACATTTGTACCACTAAATATAAATCTACTTTTTTGGTCTAGTTAGACTAATAATTCTCCCCTCTATAAAATTTATTTTAGGTGTATTTTCAATAAAGCTTACTGTTATTGTGAAGGATGTGAAATAGTAGACAAGAAAAAAAGCAACTATGATTATTGAGACAGTGAACTCAATGAAGAAAGGTTTCTGTTGGACTCATGTCCAGTGGACCTTATCTTCTTCTTGTGAGGAATCAATTCCTGAAGAGTTATCCGTTTAGCCTTTGAATACCCTGTATATTTATGTATATATACATAGGTCAGTGATTACCAATCACTCTTGTATATTATTATAAACGGAATATACTTACTAATCCAGTTGTAGTAGAAATAAATGTGCCTGATTTTAAATCCCATGCACAACAGCAGTGTTCCATTTTCCAAAAGTCTGGGTCACCGACTGCAACCGTCAATCGGTCCATTTTTATCTATTTCTAAGTAAATAATAGAGACGAAGATAATTTTTTAAGATTTTGTTATGTATTATATTAGCTAATTAAACTGGCTCGTAATCAATGCTGAGCGTTTTTATTCATAATATGTTCCTATAAACATATGGCTACAATAACAATAGAATTATTATAAACTGCAGTAAATAATATATTTATTTTCTAATTAATAATCCACTCAGGCATAATAACCGTAACATTATGTGCTTTAAAAAACCATTCATTATCTATTGAATAAATAACAAATATACTGCACAAAACTATAGGTAACTAGTTTTGAATGGAGGAAACAATCAATTTCAGAATTACGTTCACTATTTCAAAGTAATTGGTTTATTATCAACCTAATTATGCAAGCTGATCATGCAGAGGGAATGTTGCTATTTTTGGGATTTGCAAGCAGGAACTGTGCTATGTTCTACAATTATATTTGTAAGTTTTTATTTTTTTTTTTAATATCTCGAAATTTTAAATTTTGAAATAAAATATTAAATTTTAATACTTAATAGAATTTTAATAGGGAATCTATAAAGTTAAAAGCTTGTAAAAAAAAATAATAAATACCCCTGAAATGCATGCAAGGTTAATATAAGAAAATATCAAATAAGGGGATTATCAATGATGATGCCTAAATAAAACAGCATACTGTAAACAAGAGTTCAGATTTAAAATTCAATACAATCTAATTCTAGAAGCATATGAATATTTTATGCGTAAGTGCCCAAAGTAATTTGTTAAATCAAGGTTTGGCATATCCAGGTATTCATACTCCCCCATGTCGACTGGAGGGGATGTGCGGAACCTTGTTCTACTAAGGAGGTTCCATCATATCTAGGTAGTGAAAAAGTACGTGCCATCGCAGACTGCGGAGACACGTTTGATAAGGAAAACATTATTGAGAGGCTGTAATGTACACAGCTGTCCAGACGACCAAAAAAAAAATGAATATATATAGGTAAATTGGTATGAAAGAAGGGTGGTAGTAAATGGTGTAAATTTGGTATGATATCTTGGACTTTACATGTACAAACGACTTACATGGAATGCGCACACAAGACTCAAAAGAGAAGAACCAAACAAACGTTACGACTGACTAGCGCGATTATTTTTGGTAGACGATAAAAACTAACACTGAACAACAAAGTACGGATTTATGACGCACTACCGATATGGACTCACGGAGTCGGAATATGGTGGTGGGGGCTGGTAGATTCAAATATCTACCTTCAACAAGTTTTCACCGTATAACCAACGCTACATACATACCTTGTTCCCAACAAATCCATTCTTAACGACCTCAACATACTATCCATAAGGGTCTCAATAAGATATCGTTATACAAAATTTTACCCTCTCCTCTCTGGTCATCCCAAACCATTAATCGATGAGTTCTCAATCTCAGACACTTCCTGGTGCCTAAGCCGACGTCTGAACCGGCATTGGTTGGGTGATTTTTTCGACAATGGAGATCCGTAAGTAAATAATATTTAGATGGTTCACCAATGCGTGAAAACTCCTCTCACATATTAACATACACTATATTAGTACCTAGTAAATTTGTTCTCAAAATTCCTTGCAGTAGAAAATCAATTGAATTTTCTTGAACGACTTTTTTTTCTCCACTTTTCCACAATTTCCTTTATTACTACCGAGTACTACCTCTGGAGCCGTAGGTGAGCTTGCTCTTCTACAGCATCCTTTCCATGTTGAGCTCACTAAGAAATCCCAGAATATACAGGGTTCTAGGGTGGAAAATTCCCCCTTTCCTACCTGGTAACAACCCATGCTACTGAATCTTTTTTGGATTACGGCGTCGCAGTTGGTGGTGAGGTGTATTGGAGTTTCCTCCATTTCCCCATAGAAACTGCATGTGCCATCATCATCTAGTGCCAGCTTCCTCAGGTGTGCTAAGTCTGCAGTGACCGGTAAGAATACGGATCTTATTCTTACTCAGATGGATGCAGCCCTTGGACCTTTCCTGGTTGTAACCTTTCAGGCGACCTTGGCCTGCCTCCATTATAGGCATAGTGAGACTAGTTAGCTTTATTCGAAACTTTTCCGAACAATTGATTTTAGAGAAGTTGAAATATTACATTTAACTCAAAACATTTTTTTTTATTATAGTTTACGTCCTCCCATCTATATAATATTGAAGTCATTAAATATTTTGGTAAACATTCAATTTAGTTTGAAGAACATTTTTCAATTAGTCGTTTGAGGGTTTATATAGCTGAATTTTTTAGTTAGAGTATATGATGGCTTTTTTATGCTAAATGCAAAGTTAATGATTTGTATTCATGGTTGCAGACAGTATTAATGACATCATTCATAGCAAATTTAGCAATGGATGATCAGGAAGAAGGAATCACATCTACTATGTGTAAGAATAACTTTCATTTTGTACAACATTTATCTAGCTTCATATTCAATTAATAATAATAAATCAATAGGGAATGGAATTAGCTCAGTGGTTAGCGCACTGGATTTATAACGCGGAGGTCCCAAAAGCGAGCCCAGCAGTGGTGTCCTTAGATTTTCTCGGCCCCACACCTCACTGTCCGGGCAGTGTGCGTAACGAAAAAACCAGAGGCTGGCAGTGCACTGAGAAGGCTCCAGGCGTCAATAACCTTACCAATAATTGCAGGCGATCACGAGGAGCGGTCACTTTTAAAAATTATCCGACGTTTCGACAAATTTATTGTCTTCTTCATGGATCTATACAACAAAAAAATAAAAATAAATAAAGATTAATATTGAGACAATTATTAAATAACATTAGAAAACAAAAATTTTTTTTAGGTTACTTACAAAAATAAAAAAACTGGTAAAAGGGATTACACATAATTTGTATGGCAAAACACACTAAACAAAACTTGAGAAAAAGAGTTACTTATGCCCTGAACTGCATCATCCCAAATGAAGGTAATTAGTAGATGAACAGGTTATTAAAAGGTAGTCTTGGGGAGTGGGGGATGGAAAGAAAAACGAAGTCTTATGAAGGATGGGAATTTCCTGGACGGGGAATAAGAATACTGTTGTATACATTTTTTTTTTTTCAGGAGTTTCCTCAATACTGAGGCTTTCGCCAACCGAATATGTGTCGTTCAGTTTTTCCTTCCAACTTTCTCTTTCGACTGCATCCTCTGCGCCATTTCTACTGAGAGACTCTATCAGGAGATCTAACAAAGTTTTCCTGGGCCGACCTTTCTTTCTCCTGTGGTCCAAGTTCCCATTCCATCATCTGCCTCGCTTCCCTTTCATCCTCCATCCTAAATACATGTCCAAACCAGCACAGCCTTCTTTCTTCTATCCGCTTCAGAACATTTTGCTTGACTTGCATTATTTCTTCATTCCTTCTCCTTTCCAGTTTCGAAACTCTAGCAGATCTGCTCCGAAAATCCATCTCAGTTGCAAGGAGTCTGCGCACGTAAACTTCAGTTAGGGTCCATGTCTCTACTCCATATAGCAATACACTTTCCACAATTCTATTGTAAATTAACTTTTTCGAATGGTTCGTTATATTGCTACTCCATAAACCGAATTGAGCATTTCAATTGCACTGCTGATTCTTCGACTTATTTCTTTATTTGAGGAGCCATTCCTTTCAATAATCGATCCTAAATACTTAAAAGAATCCACGCCCCTAATTATCTCTCCATTTACCACGAGGTCTCCATGATCACTTCTTGTAGACAGGTATTCAGATTTCTTGAAATTTACCTCCAAACCCCAATCACTATGCACCTGCACCACTTTTCTGGTCATCTATTCTATATCGTCCGGATCCTGCGCGATTACTACTTGGTCATCTGCAAACAACAAACTGTGAAGAAGATCATTCTTCGCGATAGGCACACCCATTGGCTTGCATTTCCTATCCCATTCTTGCAATGCAACTTGTAATTACACCTTGTAGATAACTGATTAAAAAACACAAGGACACAACAACATCATATTGATTTCAACCACAATTTTGACTATGACAACCCTACAATTCTGGCGACCAACACTAACAAGAAAAAAAGAAGAAATATTTTAGAAATGACAAACATTAAAAAACCCAAAACTTCCATCAATTACAAAACTATCACAAATAACTTATCACTCATCTACAACAGTAATCTAAATCCCCGTCCTGGAATTTTTCACCTTCATAAGACTTGGTTTTTCTTTCCATCCCCCACCCGCCAAGAATCTACCTTTTAATAACCTCTTCATCTAATCCCTTTTAACGGATTTTTATTTTTGTAAGTAATCTAAAACATGTTTTGTTCTCTGTTATTTAATAATTTATTTATTTATTTTTATTTTTTTGATTGTTTTACAGATCCCTGAAAAAGCCAATAAATTTGTCTAAGCGTCGGATAATTTTAAAAAAGGGTACTTTTATTGGCCGCTTCTCCTGATCTCCTGCAATTATAATATAACGGTCGAGAATCATTATTAACCTCACCAATGATGACGCGCCTTAATTTAAAATAATAATAGCAATAATCAAAATAATTATTTTAACTCTTGCTTTTCAAGTTTATTTTATGTGTGTCCCATTTTACTTTTTACTCTCTTGTGCTGCTGTAAAATGAAGTATTGCAGTTTGGATATTAATTTTGTGGGATTACCCCTTGCACGTCATGGATTGAACACTCCAATAAACCAATAATTTAAACAAACAAGTAAAATTCGACTTTACTTTAAACTTCTTAAATATTAATAATAATAATTTTCATGTATAATAATTAGTATAAATATATCGTTAAAAGCATTGTTAGAAAGCATCAGAGACATTTTCCGTGGTAGCCTGCTTCATTTTGTGGTCATCGACCGGTTTCGCGCGTTCGCCCATCTTCAGGATGCGTTTTTCAGACAGTGTGACAACACAGACTTGCATAGAGCAACTTAGTTTCACACTAACTGAGACGTATTTTTAAAATGCTAAACTCTTAAACTAGGTAAAGGGATGTGGCCAGATGGGTGGGATTAAGTTGCTCTATGTTGTCACACTGTCTGAAAAACGCATCCTGAAGATGGGTGAACGCCTGAAACCGGTCGATGACCACAAAATGAAGCAGGCTACCACGGAAAATGTCTGATGCTTTCCAGCTCTGCGGAAACCAACCACCACAACAACAAAGTACTAAGAATTGCACTAAACGTCCTTTGATTTACCAGGAACACAGAAGTACATAAAGAACACGGCATTTCAGATATTCATTACATATGACTAAATTAACAGACAACTGACCCTTCACACTTAACCTAACCCTTCACACACTACCTTCAGCAGCACACTATCACATAAGGCGAGTCTACACCTTCTAGAAGATTAAAACCCCGTCTATATCAAGATCTTTAATTTTCATTTAATCATTGTAATTCTATTTTTGAAGCTCTAAGTGAGCTGGTCAATAATTTAATTTGTAAGTAAATGTAATTAAATAATAAATAATTAATTTTGTTTTTTCCAGGGCCGCTTGTAATCATTTATTCATATTTAATTATAGGCATAATTTCATCTTTGTTAGCGATTATTGGAGCTAGGCAGGTACATTTATTTTGTATCCTTGTACAATTAGTTTTTCCCTTCCACATTCCTGAAAGGTTATATCCTGTCATATCAGCTAATTGGCTAATCACCTATTTTCAGCAATGACAACTTCGACTTACTTAAGTCTTTTCTTACTTCTGAATCCTATTCCATGAACCGACTGGGATCCTTTGTTCATCATCCATCCATTGAAACTTACCCGAGCCACTAAAATCTCTTCCTCAGTAATTGTGCAAAAATCTTACCTGTCTTCGGCAGCCGTTGTCATACAAAACACTAAGATTAAAAAAATGGGTTAATCTTCTGGTACATACTGTAGTCTTTTCTACGGTTAGATGCTAGTTTAAGTCCGAGTACCAATAATGTGTGAAGAGAACCTGATAAAACCTATTTCATTAAGGTGGAAACGTCTGTATTACCAAACTACTTTTATCAAACCAAAATAAGCATGTTACGATAGATAAAATCCCCGGATATAATCTCAGTTATTGGAGTTTGTTTTGCTGAAACCAAGGCCATTTGCAATGCCTATCTCAATTACAAGCAATACTGGCCTAGAAACGGTGCTTGCACCCGGAGTTCAGTATTTCTTATCCATTTATGATATAACGTCCACTGATCGCACGCCCGATAGGGATCTGCCATTCAGGCCAGTATACGTATTCTGAGAATTTTGAGTGTTTTCCTTGGATGCTAAAAACCCCGCAAAAAGGAGTATGCCATTTCCTCCACTAAGAGGACCACAGATGCTTAAATTACGTTTTACTTTATTGATTTTTTTCTGCGCTCAATTTTCTGTAGATCCCCTGTTATAGTAGATATAACTTTGAAAATATAAAAAGTTTCTTTCTTTAAAATTTCATTATGCTTTTATTGAACAACAACAGACATTTTATTGATATTAAAATAAACTTATTTTATTAAATTATTGCCATATTTATGTTTTGTACTTTTTTTCTGTAAACAGGAGAAAAAAGGATGTGTACTAATTGCTGCGATTGGCACATGTATTATATGGTTATTTTGGAGCGTTATGCTTGTCTTTTCACTATTGGTTGCTGACTCTGTCGGGTAAATATCAAAATGCTGATTTTTAATTCTAATATTGTCTATTAAGATTAAAATGCTATAAACGGGACGACATTTCGAGACAACCAATGTCCAGCAAGCGTAACACTCACACCACTTTCTCTTAATGCAATTTGCCTAGATATAATTGGCCAATTTACTTTGAACTTGTCATTTTTACTAAAAATTTTTCTTACTACCCATAATTAAGGAGAGAGTACATAAACAATAATGAAACGACCATTTTGCATCACTTCTCAGTTCTCTCAGGAACCACCGACAATTATATATACAGATGACAATTCTTTTTTAACTCGAACTTAAAATATTTATTCTAACATAAATATAGTGGCGGTGGTGGGACAAGCAAGTATTTACAAATCTTAGCAGATAGGGAAGTAATTATATTATTGTCTAGTAAAGCGAACCAATAGCGCTGAACCAATTCATAGAACATTTGAAATTAATGCTACAAATTCTGCGTTAATATCCAAAAAATCAATGTTCCTGATGATGATTTTAGGTAATGTAGAAAATGGAAAACTCACTATTACAGTACTGTACTCACAAAGTATATTTTACGTTTACTTACTGAGTAGAGATCATATAAAGAGATGAGTGTAGATAAGCTGAATGCGGAACGATGAATGTAGCGCATGAATGGAACGATGGAGAGTAGTAGAGTACTCTCTGGCTGAAAAAAGTGCTTTTTGACAGAGTTGAATGAGGATTCGTTATTACTTAGTTCTTGAAAGTTTTAACACACTCTTAGAGATTGTTTGTAGATCTCTTGAATTACTGTTTACGACTTTTGAATAAGCAAGCTTAAATATGATTTCTTTCTTCCAGCTCTTGTTGGAGGAGCATGATACTCATAAAGTATAGTCTATTCTTCTATTCCATATAGAAAGCACAACAGAGAACATAAGATCACTCTATACTGATGCGACTGCCGGGGTTGTGCTGGCAGGTGGTGTCGGTAACACGGAGCCGTCAGCTTGTTGTGGAGAACTTTCTCATTGCAAGGCTTATTGTTCTGTTGCAAACAATTTCCATACTTTCTATCATGAAGTCCTTTTATAGGTCATAAAGTTCTAATTAACTACACCTCAAACGCTACCATTCCACACTACCAATGTTGGCCCTTTGGCTTCTAATTACGGTTGTAATGAGTTTTTACAATTTCTTACCTAACTCCTTCACATTAGTTTATACCATAAAATTATTTCCATAATAAGTTTTATTTCTTCTTTTGTCCAGATATCTATGCTTTAACAACCGATGTCCAGAATTGCATTGGTTAGATGTTGGTCTTGGGCGTAATTCTGCACCAAATGATAAAAAAATTATGAATACAATATCTGCACAAAGTCAGTTGATAAATTTTCAGACTTTAGAAGCAAATAGCACTAATTTCACCGAATCCGTTGGACCAAAGAAAAAAACGAATAGCAAGGAGAATTACGCAGAAAAATGTCCGCCAGGCAATAGAAACTGTTCAACAAATACCATTGACAATTATTTGTGTCACTTATACACGAGATATCCTGCCAGCTCGATTAGAATATTTAGTATCTATTTTTTGATTGGTCTGTGGTTTTGTAAGTATGGTTATGTAGCAGAAGATAATATTTCTTCTAATTACCTTTTAAAATATGATACAAGATTGTAGAGGAACTTCTAGCAAGTTATTTATTTTTTTTAAGTTAAGGCGCGTCAACATCTATGGTTATTGGTGCCCGGAACCTTCTCAGAGCACTGCCGGTCTCCAGACAGTGTTCTCTCGTTACACACAGCACTGTCCATCACCGGACAGTGAGCTGAAGAGGTTCCTAGGAAGAAACAATCTAAGGGTAGCACAGCTGGACTCAAACCTGTGTCCTCCGCGGGGGAGTCCAGTACACTAACCACTTAGCCATTTCCTTCCCTCAAGTTCAATTTGGTTATTATCGTAGAAAAACAGAATAATAACGAAAACAAATGTTTGTTTATTTCAAGCTCAACGTACACTTCTCTCTAACCCTAAAGAGCTTCTGAAGAAGGGCACAATGGTGCCGGAAACGTAGAGCAAAAAAGAATTATTTTTTCTTTCAAAACTCCTCCGGCCATTGTTCAAATTCTTCTAGCAACCATAATAACAGGAATTCTGAGTCTGATGGCTTTGGATGTTCATGACTCAATCATCTAGACAAAATAGAAGCGAGTAAACATTACTTTGTGTAAAAGGGGATTCCCATAAGATCTTGACATCTATTCCACCAATCCAGGATATACTGAAAAAAGATATCAAAAAGTATCGGTGATCTTGTGTAAGTCGCTAGTCTTAAATTTAGTAGGCAATTTGTTTTTCTATATTTTTATTTTATTTTCCCGAAACAATTATTGTTTTGATTTATTTTATCTTTATATTTTACAGGTTTTTTAATTCACGCAATTTATATATACATGATTTACTGGGGTGACCTGAGGCGTAGACGAACTTAGCCAGTGCAGTTTCAACTCAAACAGCTACAAGTTTGATGTATTAAATTTATATTTTTTTCGTGAAAGACATAATAAATGATAGAAATCTACTTTGTATAAATATTTTGTAATAATTGCATTTTAAATCTTTTATTCAATTATAGAGCAGACGTTTTACTTTCTCTTACCTCTGTAAGAGGTATATTTTTGTCAAATTTTTGAACTTGAGTTTTTACCAGAAATGAATTTGTTTGGGTTTTGAGGTCACCTGATCACGAACAGGCTGTATGTAAGAATGTGTGTAAACCCTTGCAGGTCTGTGCTTACAATGGGTCTGCTCCTGTCCAGGATGTTGTAAGGGACGATTAATGGACGTTACACACTTGTTGCATCTCGCCTATTCTTTCAATGCTCATTACATTTCGATGAACCCAAAAATTTCTCACTAGAGAATTTTTCTGACCAAGGGGATTTCCTGGACTGTGAGGACATCATAACTTCTTCCACGATAGAGCGAGAAAAAAAAAAAATTTACCACCTGTTCTTCCTGTCCTTGCAGGTGCGATATTTTATTCTTTTATTTTATTTTTGTAGGACGAAATAAACAAAATTCGTTTCCTTCTTATTTCACCCTATCCCATTTTATTCCATCTATGAGCAAGGAGGTGACAATGGCTCTGGAATCTACAAGTCAGTGGCAATACCTCTGGCCTGAATGGCTTATAAAACAATTGAACGTATTCTCGCCTATTCTTTCAATGCTCATTACATTTCGATGAACTCAAAAATTTCTCACTAGAGAATTTTTACGGGTAGTAAGAGAAAGTAAAAATTAAAATTACAAGTGTAATATATAATCATTTTCTCCGGAGGACTAGCCACTTCTTTAGTGATCGGCGGGTTTCCCCAGTCTAACAACACTTAAACATTGGGCCTGTAGATGTAGTTGATTTATGCAACTATTAGGTTTAGTGAGCCAATAGGCAGTTTCCCTCCTTCATTAATAATTATACATTTTACGGACGACTACATTCTATGTACAAACAGTGACAACTAACGGAGCCACAACAGATCTTAATGCAATCATATTTTTGTAATCGCCAAAAGGGCATGGGACAATATTTCAGGGGCGTTAAAATATAAAGAAACTAATTGCTTGATTTTGCCTAAGAAACATATTTTGTACTCGTTTCGTGAAAAAGTAACGAACAAACGTTTTTTTCAGTTACTTATAGATTTCTCGAAAATGACTCGTAAAGTTTTCCTGTAAATTCAGAAGACTAATATTCTTTCAGGGGAATTCATTACTGAATTTGAGGAGGGGTGTTACTGCCCATATTTAGGAGGGGTGTTACTGCCCATATTTAGGAGGGGTGTTACTGCCCATATTTAGGAGGGGTGTTACTGCCCATATTAATGAAGATCCTTGAATTGCGGTAAGTGAATGATATGTGAGTGTTTCATAGCGAACAATTTAAATTCTATGGCTTCCTGAATGTTCTTTCTTGTAGGCTCCCCAACCGCCTCACAGACTTCTTCTAAACGCTTTGATAAGAAAAAGAAGTAGGGACCGCTGTGTTAAAATGCTTTACGAGAGTGTAAACATGCTTTACTCACGTTTTAAATATTAAATTTTGTCTGCTATATTAAATTGGTTCTAAATTTGTATGAATAAAACGAATAAAAAATATAATTTAATTTAAGCCATATACTCCCTCTCACTACAATCTGCTCCGATTAAATCTACTGTATGTGGGATTCGTGTATTCCCGCTAGATGTCGGGCTAGTTACAGTGGAATAATGTTACTTTATTGCACTAGTGAGAAAAAGTAATGGTAGCTTTTACTTTTTGTTAATTGCTTTAGAAGTAGAATTTCACTATTTTTTTTTTTTTTTAATTTAACAAATTTTACCATCTACGGTGATTGGTGCTCGGAGCCTGCTCACGCACAGCGGCCCCAGGACAGTCTTCTCTTCTTACAAACAACACAGTCCAACATCGGATAGTGAGCTGCAGACACTCTTGGAAAGAGAAAATCTAAAGGCAGCACTGCTGAATTTGAACCCGGGACCTCCGAGTTGCTAGTCACTACTTTTGGCAATTTCATAAACTTCTGATGCAGCGCAGTGACGTTCTAACTTCTCCAAAACTCTCCCAATATTTCAAACAAAAGTGATAGGTCACATATGCTCAGTATGTCATTTTTTCCCCTTAAACCTGTGCGCTCCCTACCTCGGCCACCCCATTCCTGGAAAACCAACATAGGTTAGGTTTTCGGCCATAAACGCGATAGTCTTTGTCTAAAATATTGAAGAGACCTGGGCAACTATCTAGATGTGTACCGGTTATGGTGGCCCCCAGACACAAAACCCACACCTCAGGGGTTCAGCATACCAATTTTAAATAGATGCTGTTGCAGGTATCTATGGTCAGTCAGCAGTCGGAAACATATGCCAAAAATTGTTCTCTCGGCAAAATGGATTAGTATTTTTCCAGATATCTCCCTTAACGCTTCCCCACCATTTGCTTCCGTTTTCCTTCTCTTTCCAAGATCATATCCTGATAGAGTTTTGCTTTTACTACTCTTCTAGGTGTAACCATGGACCGATTGTAATCTTCTTGCATCGTCATAATGAATTCCTTAGCTAGTCGGCCGACCTCTTCATTGTCATGCTCTCCGCATGACAGTACCCGAAAAGCCACTGCGTTTTTCCTTGTCCATTATCATCTACCTGGCCATCGTCATATAGCCGATTATATACTTGGAATTATTCGATTCATGCCTGGAGATTATTGCAGACTTCTATGTTACTACAATGTTAATATTACTACTATGTTGGCAACACTGTACTTTAATTTTTCCAGAATAAGCTGGATCGCCTTAAATTCATAATTCGTTGTCGCCCGACAAATGTTCTAATATTTAGAATACATGCCGGATCCAGCGTTTGTGTTGGATCCCTATGCTGACACAATCTGTCTGAGTAAAGATGCAGCCACATTCTCCAGGATACAGTTCTTAAATAGTCTCTAATATGCTGTCTCAAGTTTCTTTTGTAACTGTGCAGCATAATTCAAAATTGTGAAGCAACTCGTTAGTGGCTAAGTGCTCAGATAGCAGAGGGAAATTCTCTATTGGAATAATGGATTAGAATCTTCTATTCTTCAATAAATTTTCGGCTAAAGCAAAAATCTAATGCAGGTTTGTAAAATCTTCATTATGAGATATTAAGTCTTTTTACTCTGGTCCAAGATGGTAAATGTCAAACACTCTCGTCATATCTGGAGGGATTCCATGCTTGTTTGTATCTCCAGTGCAACAATAGGCGTTAAGCGGGAGCTTCTCTCTATGAGTCTGAATGCTTGGTTTTGAACGTCTTCGAATTTCTTCTAGAGAAGTGTGTGTTGCGGTTACTGTAAGCTCTGCACCCTACTGTGTCACTGGGCGAACATATATTTTATACAAGAAAGCACATTCTGTTTAGCTTCCCAGTGGATTTCTGAAGGTTCTGCTTTATTTTGCTTTTGTAAACCTTTGGTTTAGTTTGCCTTTTGGGCTTATCCAGGGACCACGTGAGTTAAATATTCGAACACACTTAGAATACATCTCCCACTTAGAATGTAAAGTTCAAAGTAATCTTTGGTGTCTTTATAGTGACAATCGTTGCAAAAACCGATCAAAAATATAAGTTCAGTGAAGTCGCATTTTTCAATCAATCAGCTTTTAGGGATAAATTCAGATATGCAAAATTTGGAGAAATTCAACACGACACCGGGTACTAAAACCAAATTGATGTTACAGAACAAGACTAAGGGATGGTAAAGAGCTGTTACTATCCGAGATTGCAGCCATAGGCTCTTGCTACTGTATAAGAGAGCGCCAATTAATGGTTGCTAAATAGTTTTGTTATCTGTATTTTAAACAAATTCCATTCTTAATTTTTGTTGCTCCAGCTAATTTAATATCCAGCTTGGTACAGAACGCTACCTAGTAATATTGAATTACTCAGTACTTATCCCGTGTTTAATTTTATATTATTTACTAATCACAAAACCATTAGCGCGTAGAAATACCAATTTATAGTATTAGATAAGGCTATAAGGACATTGTACTCTAATGACACAACTGTAGACTAATGCTACATAAATAGAAAGGTGGTATTTAGTTGAAGCAGTGCGCGCTGCCTGGTAGGAAGAATGTTTAATTTATGGCCCTCTTTGTATATTACATGTATGTAGGCTGTGTAAGTTCTTTCCAGTTCGTTAAATAAACCTTCAAAGATGCGGTAAATAGAAGAGAAACATTTTACTTGCTCTTATTGTAGTAAGAAGTATTGCAATCGTAGTGAATTTTGGAAGTTGAGTTTTTATCGGAAATACATATCCTGAAGTCCCCCCACTCCAGCCCACCGCCAAATAATAAAACTTATTTTTAGTCAATGTTCTGTTTGTATGCGCATGTGATCTCAGAGATGTAAAATCGCAGCAAGTTTATAAATTTCGTATTCTGTTTAGGTATCACCACCTTAAGGCATCTGAACTTTAGATTTTTGTTCAAAATGCATTAACCGAAATTACGTCTTTTCCACTGAGTGGATTTCACAAGTTTAACGTGATTTTCTCGAAAATGGGCTAAATTATTTTCTTTAAACTTCATGTAGTATAATCAGGAAAATAGATTTTTTTTTTTTGTAGTGTTCAAGGGGAAATTGAAACGTTAAGAAGAATTCCTAGAATTAGGAATATGCAGAAAATTGATTACCCGGCAGAGCGCAACTTTATATAATTAGTTTTAAGATTTTTTTTGACTGCAAAAATTTCCTTTTGATTTGGCATGCTAATTGTATATATAATATAATAGTACAAATAAACGATTTCACTTTAAGCATGGACAGTAGTCCATCTGCCAAGTTGCGTCATATTAATAGTTCTTTAATTTTTATATATATATAAAACAAAATAATGATTACTCTTGATATAAAACAGAAAATCGAAGCCATAACTAACAGAAAATAAGAAGAAATATTTCTAGATTCTTTGAAATTTATAAAACACTAGCTAACCCGACCATGCTTCGCTGTGGCTCAGTCTGATTTTTTAGGCAGAACCATGCGTGATTTTGATAATTTGTTTCGATGCTTTGGAATACCCTGTCTATTCATTCTTCTTTTGAATGTACAATGTTGCAGAAATTAGGTGAGAAGGTGATTTTTCCCGTTTCCAGATTTGTAGGAGCAGTGCCGTTACCGAGTTCCAGTAATTGTCTTGAAAATATGGCAACTGTTGGGACGTTTTGAAGTTGAACTCTCATATTCGTTGTTAAATGATTTTTTTTTTACTGTGCTCCAAAGAGTTGAATATTTCAAGCAGGCATGTAATTCATCAGCTGGTGTTGAGCGAGGTAACACTAGTAGCGTTTGGCTGAAGTCACCGGCTAGTAACATAAATGCTCCACCAAATGGAATCTGATTATTTCGCAGGTCTTTCAATGTACCTAATGCTTCCAATGACTTCTTATAAGCTATTGTACACTAATCCCATACAATGATTTTGCACACCCGAAGAACCTTTCCATTCCTGATGTTTTAGAAATGATACATGTTGGGTTTTCTGTAAAGTGCATGTTTAAGACATAACAGCTTAAGAGCTGAATGCGCTGTTCTACCTCCTTCCATCAACGTAGCAGCAATACCTGAAGAAGCAAGGTATTGCGGCCAATACCGTTAGCACGCAATATGGCTGTTTGAACGGATTTTAGCTCGGAATTTCCCGTTTCCATGGGAACTTCGGAATAAAAAATATATATAAACACCCTTATATAGAAATGTAACGTTGTGTAAAAATTTCAAGTCACTCCACCGACTACTTTTCGAGTTTTGCGGCCACACACATACTGATGCTGAATTTTTATATGTATAGATTTTATATATAGATTATTTAAACATTTGATTTTTTATATCAACATTTTATATTACATTTCCAATTATTTTAATGGACATTAAGTATTACTCGTATGATTTTCAATATAAAAGCTCCTGTATTTCCAGGCATTAACATGATAATTGTATAAGGCTGCCGAATTCTGACCATCAGATAAATTATTGTGGTATGGCGAGTATCAACTAAATTTGCTCTGTGCAAGTCTATGTTACCATATTGTTTTGTCAAAAAACATCCTGATGATCGGCGAACGCCCGAAACCGAAGGCTATCACAGAAAATATCTCTGATTCAAATAGATGATACATTCTTCTTTAGATAAATATTTTTTGCCGAACCACCGTATCCTGAACTCGCCCAACGCCCAACATACAAGCTAAATAGTGAAATGTATTAGCTATGGTCTGATAATTCTTACACATTGTACATAGCTGAAACTCCTCTCTGCGTGTTATTTTGTAATTTAAATTTAGAAATTAAATCTTTTCAAATACTGTCTGCCATGGGTGCTGTACAAAATCTATCCCCAAAACTTTTAGAAGAAAGACAATTTAATCCATTTTTCAGACCTTTCTTTTTTTAAATCAATAAGGTAAACGAGGTGTAACGGCTCTAAAGAGGGGGTCTCATTGCAATATAGTCGAAACTTCGGTTTCCAGCAACCCAATGACGCAGTCTCAATCCGGAAACCTAAAGATCATATTTGTTTTTGCCTAATGTTTTTTCAGAGGCTATTACTATGTATATTTTTGATTATATATGTGAGATTTGTTAGTGAGTGTAATACTATAAGTAAATAAATATAAAGTGCTGTAAAGGAAATCGTATGAGTGTGTGTTCACTCTAGAATTTTTTTTTTTTATTTCGTGACAAATTTTCGAAATTCAGATTTTTCACTGGAAGTGAATGTTTCGAGGAACCGTGAATACGAAAAAATGTTTTTTAGCCAATGTGTCTGTTTTGTGTGTGTGTGTGTGTGTGTGTATGCGTATACGTATGTATGTATGATTTAACAAAATATATTAAAAATGAAACAACGCAGGAAGTGATTCCATTGGTGAGAGCGATTCATTTTGACTATTACTGTATCTCATCCGAATGTTTAGGTCAAAATCCATCAACCGCTTTAAACTTTGTATACTGTCTGCATCACATAAATACTATTACCTTTAATTGAAATGTTTTCCTGGGAAAACTGCCACTTTATTTTTTAATTTATTTGTTCTGGAAGAACACTAACGTTAAATTACCAGTTCAATGGTTTCGCCACCTCTATAATATTTAATATATATTAGAAAGCATTGCTAGAATTCGATATTTGGAAAAAATCTATTAACCGGAAATGTGATTCAAGTTTTTGAGCATTGTAAAGTTTCCTTAAAAGCCACTGTAACGATTTCAGTTAAACTAGTAATACTATAACTTAACAGATAAAAGCGTATCACTTTGATTTGTAACAGTAAACAAAAACTCTGGTGTGAAACACTCACACAACTTTCTTTTGCTCCAGTTGTCAATGAATTTTTCCAGAGAAATGTTTTAATTAAAAGTTGTAGTTCTTTGTATGTGTAGTTGATATATCAAGTTTCAAGTTTATTGTCGTAGCCATTTTTGAGAAACGCAAAAAAGTAGAAAAACCAACTAGTAAAGTGGTACTTTTGGTTGAGGAATTTTGACAGATAACGTACTGTCAGATCCCATGGTGATTACCTAAACGGAATATCAAGTTTCAACTTTATACGGTTTTTCGTTTTTGAGCTATGCTGTTCACATACATACATACGAGGCATGTCCAGTAAGTGTACTGAATTTTTATTTGAACAAAAAAATTACCTGGTTACATTAGTACATATGTAAGCTATTTTTCGACTAGTCACCATTCCTCTCTATGCAGGTGGTGAGCCTGGGTATTAATTTTTGGATGCCTTCCTCGAAGTAATTTCCCGCCAACCCCTTCGTCCACTTCTCCACCTCCTCGTCGGTTGAAAACTCTTTTCTACCCATGTGCAGCTTCAGGGAGGTAAAGAGATAGTAATCTGAAGATGCTAGGTCAGGGGAATGCGCGGGATGGTTCAGGACATCCCATTTAAACGAGGCAAGCAGTTCTTCGTGGCGTTGGCCGTGTGTGGTCTGGCATTGTCGTGCAGCAGGCAGACTCCCTTTGTCAGCGTGCCTCTTCTTTTGTTCTGAATCGCCCTCCGCAATTTTTTTAGGGTCTCACAGTATCTTGCAGAGTTGATGGTCTCCCCTTGAGGCATATATTCAATTAAAATTATGCCTTGACAGTCCCAAAACACGGATGCCATGATTTTCTTGGCTGAAATTGTGGTTTTGAACTTTTTGGCGGAGGGTGAAGAGGTGTGACGCCACTGTTGAGACTGTCTTTTGGTTTCAGGTGTTTAGGTGTGCAACCCAAGTTTCATCTCCAGTAATGATGGAGCGGAGAAATTCATCTCCATGGAGTTTGTAGCGTCTCAAAAACTCTTGCCAGGCCTCCACTTTTCACACTTGGCGGGAGATTGGATTGACATTTTTCACGAAACGTATTGTTGCGACGACAGTTCTCAACGTACTGACCTCGAACCGGTCTCTTTGCGGAGGGGAAGAATCAGGCAGTGCAGCTAACATGTCGAAAACAAAATCCCTCCGGCCGTGAGAGCCTCAGTACACTTACTTACTGGACATGCCTCGTACATACACACCATTTGCTAAAAACAACTTTTTTGGATTCAGGGGACCTCAAAACGGATATTTTCAGTGAAAACTTGATATCGAAAATTTGACACGATTACAATACTTCCTTTACTAGGAGTAAGAGAAAGTAAGAATGATTTCAGGTAGTTCTGCGTCATTAAATTTCAAATTACATCGAGTTGATTCAGTGTTTTTGGCGCTCGACCTGGTTGTCTACTATGTGCCATGATGGGTAGTTATTCCCCTACCACTGCTATTTATTACTTATGTTAGGACGAATGTGTAGAATTTGTAATTTAAAGAAAATAGGTCATTTTTATATAAAAAGTATTAACAAGCAGTACCGGTCTTTCCGTTGTATCACACCAGATTTTTTCCCCCACAGAAATTGGCTGTATAATTGAATAATTAACTTAAACATTTGAATCGTGTACTCTGCTGTTATTTTTACCTGGGGGGGAAGAGGAGAATTTCCTCGCCCGTGTTCGAAATTGAATAAACAAAAAAAAAATGCCTTATCCAAAAAATAAAATAAAAATGTCCTGAAGTATGTTACTCTGGCAAAAACATTCCAAATCATCCACCTGCTCAACTGGCTCCAGTTGCAGCTAGCAACTGGCAAACAACAACTTGTATTCCCCTTCACATACAAGCAACATCCATACAATACGATAAAAACCGGAGCTCACCTGTTGTCAAATTAGTGATCTGTAAAATTTGGTTAAATATGTGAGAGGGAGGTTAAAGAAAGAAACATAAAATAAACCTCATTTGCAGAATCAAAACAAAACAAAAAAAATACACGACTGTAAAAACGGAAACTGTGTAAAAATGCATACAATGAGATTGTTGGTGGACTTTTTAGTGTAGGTATGACGATTGGACACGTAATTCTGTGCTACATTGGAGAACAGTTGGTACACCTGTGTTCAATTTTCGATTCTAATTGATGTACCACCTTGTTTGTTGTTTTTTTTTTTTTTTTTTTTAAATTTGAAAATTCTACATTTTCACTTGCATTCCCGTTTTTTTTGTTTTGTTTTGTTTTTTGATTTACATAAACCAAAAAAAAATTTCGCATTGTTTTTCATTTCCCCAAACGTCGGCCAAATTGTTTCCCATAATTTGTTTCTCATGTGTAACACTCGCACAAATGAGAGACTACATACTTGAGAGTCAACTTCAATCAATGTATTTTTCTATACAGTTTTAACACGATAGAGCAGAGATATATTTTTTCCCGTGATTGCCTGCTTCGGACGTTCGGCCATCTTCAAGATGTCTTTTGATTAAAAAAAAAAAAAAAACAGAATAAATATCACAGACTAATTTGCACCATTGAATTCATTCAGCTTTTCCTTCGCATGCTGAATTCTTATTTTTCTTTCTTGTCAACTTCACTGAGATTTCCTTTTTTGTCAGAAGTATTCTTTAGGAACCCTTGTTGTCCAATTACCTTTTACCTTTATCGTTTCTTCTTCTTCACTGACGGTGGTGCCATTTCTACCAATTCATCTTTTATAGCTTCTTTACCCATATATCTGGAAGTTTTGTTAAAGAATTACCTCCTTTGGATATATCCTCCTTGTATATTCTCTTCTGCTTTTTCATTTCCTTCACTATATCCTATAAGAAACTATTGGGTCTTTCTCCTTTATTGTTAACATGTTTGTCGATATTTCATCCACATATCTATTCGCCTTCGTCTACCCTTCATCACTCTTCCATTCGGCTTTCTCTAGCTTTGCGACAGAGGTTAATATTTTCCTATATCAGTGACAACTATACATTGTATTAAAGAGGAAAGCATAACGTTACCATCCCCGCGGAACTCCAAAAAATTCTATTTCTTCTTTAACAAAGCTTCTAATAAAAGTGGTAATGCATTTGTGTGTGTGTAGATCGTATACGAAATTTAAAGAAAATCGTTGGAGCTGTTTTCGAGACAAATCATGAAAAACTGATGAAAAAAAAAACATCCAGTAAAGTCGCACATCCGATTGTTGGATTTTGCCGGATACCTTCGTGTCTGATGCTGTGATAGTAACTAATCGGAATACCATGTTTGAGCTTTCTACGATTTTTCATGTTTGAAATGTTAACTCACATACCTAAACCATGTATTTCCGGTGAAAATTCCATTTCGAAACTTTGGCTAAATCGCAAGATCTATTTTCCCATAGTAGAAGAAGGAAAGATAATAATATAGCATATTTAAAAGAAAGAAAAAAGTAAATTACACTAAAATATTGTTGAATTATTAAAATATAGCTACAATTACATAATTCCCTCTATCTTTTTCATTGTTCATAATTTAGACAGTAATTGCTGTTAAACAGTTTCCCCTCCTAAAGAAAACTAAAGACGAGTCCATAATAAATAAAGCTGCCATTGTTTGTACAGATAATATCTTATTAATATTAAGAATATTTGTTTTAACAATGATAATCGATTGATTACAATATCGACGTATCAATGAAATCGGAACTTTTGTTGGTCATACTGATAATGATAATTACTAAATGTCTACAGTCTCTCTCCAGACTGTAATGTTGTATTCAATTATTGATTCATGAGGACCAGATGTCTGTATTCACAGCAATTATAATAAGAATGATTCAGCTGACAACAATTGAACGACTAGTTTTAAGTAATTCCCGTACTAATAAAAATTCAATCCGATAATCATGGGTGATGAAATTTTTTAAGGTTGCTTAATCGATGGAAGTAATTTTCCCTTGAAATATTCATAGAAATGCCTTTAAATGTATTCCAATGAACAGGCGTGAAAAAGTATTGTATTAATGTGTCTTCATTTTCTCTTTTACAGACAATTTTATTATTTTATTCTTTAAAGGAGATATGCAAGCTACCTGAAAGATCTTTTGTACCCCGCCAGGGACTTCCCAGTGCACTGCCGGCTTCCGAGCAATGTTCTCTAGCTACAGACAACACTGCCCACCACCGGCAGTGAGCTGTAGAAGCTCCTAGGAAGAGAAAATGCAAGGCCAAGATTCGAACCCGGAACCTCCGCGTTGCTAGTCCAGCGTGCTACCACTGAGCTAATCCCTTCCTTCTCCCTTGGCTTTTACGCCAATAACTATAGACGGAGACCCTAGTTTGTGGACTGTCTTTGACCTTGTCTGAAAAGGGTAGAGTATATGTAGTTTAAGTGCATTGTATACTGAGTATTGAACTTTGTACTTACATAGTACTTTAATGGAAAACTAAACGCCACTGTTCCACTAGAACCTCCCTAATAAAATCAATTTTCTAGAGAAAATGTTAGGAATAAAATTATAGTTATTTATGTATGCTACGGCAGGGTGAAAAGTTCTCGTCCTAGCCCATAGATGACACTGCTACAAATGAAATTACTGTTTTAGGTATACACTTCTCGCAAAAGTAAGTATCAAATGTGAATATGATCAGATAAATAGTTCGTTTTCGATGGTTTATCGCCAAAAGAAATTCATCCAAAGTTGCTGAAAGTGTACAAAGAGTCTGCACCTTCTTTATCAACAGTAAAAAAAAATGGGCAGCTGAGTTTAAACATGGTCGCACATCGATTGAAGATGATCCACGTGAAGGAAGGCCAACAACTGCAAAACTACCGAAGAAAATATGGAGAAGTTACACAATATAGTTCTAGATGATCGACGATTGAAGTTGTATGAGATTGCTAAGGGTGTAAACATCTCAGAAGAAAGGGTACGGCACATTTTACACGAAGAACTCAGTACGAGAAAGCTTTGTGCAATATGGATGCCGCGTTTGTTAAATGCTGATCACAAACAAATGAGGAATCGAGTTTTTCAGCAATATTTGTGACGTTATAAAAATTACCCAACCGATTTTCTGCACCGATTTGTTACTATGGATGAAATATGGGTCCACCACTTCACAACTGAGTCAAAACAACGGTCCAAGCAGTGGCTAGAAGCTGGTGTCTCTGCACCGAGAAAGCAAAGACAATTGCATCGGTTGGAAAGTTTATGGCTACTGTTTATTGGGGTTCCAAAAAAATTCAATTACGTAATTGACTACCTGCTAAAGAGTCAAACAATTATTGGGGAATACTAGTCAAATCTTCTTGACCAGCTGGATGAAAAAATCAGAGAGAAAGAGAAAAGACCTGGTTTGCAAAACAAAAAAGCTCTCTTTCACCAAGGTGCCTTTGACAGTGAGAAAATTGAGGGATTTGTGGTTTAATTGTTGGAACAATTGAGAACTGAGGTATAATTGTTGGAATGCTCCCTATTCGCCGGATTTCCATCTATACCCAAGCCGTAAGAAATTTGTGCCTGGAAAAGTTTTCGGTCAAATGAAGAGGTGATTGCAGCGGTTAATGGGTATTTTAAAGACCTTCCAGAATTGCACTTCTGGGATGGAATTCAGTTATTCTAGAAACGTTGTATAAAGTGTATTGAACTAAAGAGACTACATTCAGAAATAAATGCATTCTTAAAATATAAAAAAAACAATATTTTACTACTAGGCCGAGAACTATTCAAGTTACCAACGCACATAGTTCTTCTCGGGTGGGGGTGGGGGGTTCAAACCACGTGTTTCCGGTTAAAACTCAATTTCGAAAATTTGACACCATTACTTCAGTTGGCGAGGAGTCAATAAGAGTAAGTAAAAATTTTGCCCAGAAATTAACGTCACTTTAAAACATAATTTACGATTAAAATAATAGACAACATATGTGGCAACAATTTAATAATATCTCATGAATTGATTTTTTTTAAGAACATTGCATGGCAACACAATTTAAATGAATGCAGATATAAAATGGCGAAACTATTAAGAGCAACTCAATTTTTGTATTTCTTTGATTTACAAGCTGGAGTCGTACTTATATCTCTAATTGGAATTGTAAGTAAAAAAAAATAAAAAAAATTTAGGTTTTGTTATGTTGCAGCATGGGAAGGAGCAGGTTGGGTGCTCATACTGCTACACTTTGGGGTAAAAGTCGGAAATACAGCCCCCTACACCCTAGGACATTCTACAGTTTTGTTTTTTTTTGGTAAATTATATCCAGCATTAAACCATACCTTATGATTAATACGTTACTTCCGTTTTTAAAAATTATTTTGTATTTCAATTAAATATGAAATGCAAAAATAATTTTTAAAAACGGAAATAACATAAAAAGCATATTGTTATATATATTTTTTAGCGGAGGGCTTCCTTCGCCCCTGCGACTCCTTTGATCGCCCCTGCGACTCCTTTGATCGCCCTTACGACTCTCACGAACTATTCCCGGGGGTCACCGCCTTTGGCCTCCAGTGCCTTCACTGAAGCGCGTTCGAGAAATAAAAATAACCCCACGTTGGTCCAACTGGTATACGCTCGGAATCAATGTTCGTATAGATTCGATTTATTCCTACACATATTTTAATAAGTAGAATATACATTTGAAAAATTAATTACTTGATAAAGGCACTTTCCTGTTTGCAAACTCCATACATACATCTCTTCCTTCTAGAAGCAATCATAAACACCGTTTATTACATTCCGCCCCACGTAATTTCTTAAAATACTAAAAAAAAATCGGGCATTCAAAGTACATGATCTTTAAGTTCTTGTCCACAAATAACAAAAATAACGTTATTACGAGCCGGTGCCAAATAGATAGGCTTCTAATAAATGTATTATATTAAATTCACAACAATTCCTTAACTTGAAATTAATCAAATAAACAACAAAAAAAAGTAAATGCTTCTCATAACTAAAGCTTTAACATACTGCACTAATTCTTTTTAAATTTGACGTCATAATATACATGGCGCTGTTTTTATACATTTAAGAACCATTTGCCAAAAAATGAATACACTAATTGGACAAATTTATATAGAAATTATTTTTTATAAACTTTTAATAATCTTAATATTCAAATCCGGGACAAAAAATAATGATTATATATCTTGAATACAGTAACTGTCCATATCTGATGGTCCTATAAATATTACTGACTTTCAAACCTAGATGCATTTTTAGATTTTTAAATTTTCTATCCAAATTTTTAAATTTTCTATACTGCTTGAAATACAGGATATTCAATAAGTAACGAGACAAATCGCTGTAGCTCAGAAACGGTTTGTTTAATCAATACAATAGTTTCAGTGCGTCAAGTTGGCATCCTTGTACTTAGTTTCTCAGTATCTGGTAAGCATAACTTCAAATGTATACAGTTAACAATGGCGAGTGCGCTCAAGCATTGCACCTCGGAAGAACAACGCTCAGTGATTAGATTTTTAGTAGCATGCGTTAATCCAGGACCACAGGCGAATTACTGTTTAACCGATAGCTAAAGAAGTGCACGCGAGTATTGGAACTGTCCATAACATTATTCAGAATAAGCTGCAGTACAAGACAATCTGTCATTTTGCTTCATGACAACGCACGCCCACACGATATAAAGTGAGGTGGGAGATTTTCCCACATCCCTCAGCCCCGACTTTTTTACATATACAACTACGTTTCGATATTTGGTAAAGATAATAACAATGCTGCTGCAGGTACAGTCGGAATACAAGATATGTATTTAAAGGAAATTTAAGTCCTGGCGATATTAATTATTTAATTAGGTAATTTTATTTAGTCGATATAGCATGGCAGTCCTTTAGGAGTTTTATTGGGGACTGAGAGAATGAAAAAATTGGTGAATGGGGTTTTTTATTTAATTCTTGATTTGAGGCGGGCAGTCTCAAACCATATTAATAAAGGACAACTTCCTTCCAGACTGTGATGATCACGCCAATTATTATCAACCTTGGGTTAGATAATCCGTTGAGAGATCGGGATATGGTTACCAGTGAGTGGTTTATTAATTTATTTATCAATTTTTTTTTTATTATTAAATTATCTAATGTAACTTTTAAATATAATTACATAACTGTATAACATGGTAAAATCATGGAATTGCAAGCACAATGATATCCTATGTATGAAATCATTTATTCCTCATGACTCATTCATTCGTATTTTATCTTTACCGACTATTCATATTTCAATTTTTCTGATTTGCAGTTCAAACGTCTGTAATTTTGGTCTATCTTGGTTTGGGACTAATATCTTTCATTCTACTATTTGTCTCAGTCAATCGGGTAAGCATTTTTTTTTGTAGACTTTTGTACTTTCTATTTATAAATATCTATATGAAATGTGTTTGATGATGTTGTTGTTGTTGTATGTTTGTAGTAGCACGAGCGGTATTGTATGTATATATGTTTATGAGAATGAAGTATCAGAAATAATTAAGAGAGCACCACTGTTTTTAAAATAAATATATTTTCTCTAAGAAAATTTAAGTACTTTACAATATCACAACTATATCTTAATAAATCAGATGTTTATGTAGAATAAAGGCAAATCACTATTACTGGCACTGAGTTTAAAGAGCGTTTCCTAGCAAGTGTTCTGGCTTTGGAAGCAGAATGCAGACTGTACTGAAGGAATGCTCTGTCTCTCTAACAAACCAGTTGGCCAAGTAGCATTGTATTAATTTAACGGATTTTTTGTGCCTTTGTTTCTCTAATAGCAATGACCTTATATTTTCATACCTGACTCTAAATACACTCTTTTTGAAGGTAAATTCATTGCACTAAGATAATTTAAAATATTAAACAAAATTGTATTTTTGATACTATAAAATATTCTAAACTATTTTTCAAAACTATTATTTTCTTTCTTCCACTACATATGCATTATCGATATCTGTTTGATTTCTCTTACTGCTGATAAGATTCTAATCGTTTCAAATTTTTGATATCGAGTTTATCATCGGAAATGTACGTTTTGAGGTCTCCTAAGGTGTGAAAAAATTTAATTAGTCTGCGAAGTTGAAAAAAATCTTGGAATTGTTTTTTTTTATAAAAAAAAGGTTTAATACTGATTAAAGACATTTAATAAACACTTTTAACTGATGTGGACTTATATGATTCAGTTCATTATAAATCATATAAGGATCATTTTGGATTAGGGGGTTAGCGTTGTGCTTTCTTTTAATGTGCTATTTTAGTTTATGATACTATTTCATCATCTATTTAATTAATATTAACTAGAATTAAAGTGTGGCCAAAAATTCTGAGTTTGATCGGAATAGTGACTTTAGTGACTAGTTTTCTTCTTACTTTCAGTTTTCTACGAATTTCTCCCAACCATCGGGTTTCATAAAACCCTATCACTTTTGTTTGTAACATTTATCCCTCGAAAATTGACTTTAGGGGGGCTTCTCGACGGGGATCTGGAAGTTCATGTTTTCCTCTAAAAAAGTCCTTTTATTAAGTATAGATTCTCCAATTGATATAATTAAATATTTAGTAAAAATTACAAGTTCAACGTCAATTTGTCGATTATAATTATGTAAATTGCAGTGAGAGAAAGTCATGACTCATGACACTTCAGATTTTGCTTTTGTCAACTTATGGATAATTTTTTTTTTCATTTACAGGAAAAAAAACTGCTGGTAATAATTGCTTTAGCATTTGTTAGTTTTATATTTGTGCTGTGGACTATATTTTTATTTTTATCGTACTTTGAAAGTATGTACAGGTAATTATGCTATTGTTATCAATTTTATGGTAATGAATAAAGTATGATTATAGTTGGTGCGATGGCCACCAACTTCCAGTATTAATTTTTTTTACATTCTCTCTTACTATTGTAACAGGAAGTTCTGCGATCGTGTTGAGGTTTTTTAAGTTACGAAAATAATGTAATTAACCTGCGAAGTTTTAAAAAAAATATTAATTTTTTTTTTTTTTAGAACAACGATTAAACACTGATTAAAGCCTTTTATACGATTAATTACTGATAAGCCATTTTAATTTATGTGGACTTTGAAAAAGCGATGACGCCGTGTATCCCTTGGAAAACTATTTGAGGCATTATTTTCGACAGGCATGAGTAAAAATCTTGTTAGCCACTATAATGGTGTTGGAGCGCAATAGTGATGTCCAAACATACTGTAGATTCCATAGTAATAAATTTTTGTGACAAGGGAATTGAAATGCAAATAGGTTTGAATGGGGGAGTCCAAATTGAAGAAAAGTTGCTACTTTATGGTAAAAAAAAAAACCGTTGGACCAATATTCCCCTTACGAGGATTGTTAGTAAATAAAGGAAAAAGTTTATTTATTTCTTTTTCTTTTGTTTACATCGCAAATTATGATACCTTTTAGTCATCCAATATCTTGCAGCCCAATATAAGTTAGATACATTATAGACTACCATATTCTTAGTCCACTTAATTTAATATATATTATATCTAGAAACCATTAAAATTGAAAGCTACAACCTTACACACCAACAGAAAGCCTACAACAACGATTGCAGAGCTGTTACGGTTAGTTACGGCAGTGCGGTTTTAGTTAGTTCAGTGGTAGAGCGCTGGATTCCCATGCGGTGGCCACCGGTTCCATTTCAGCAGTGCTGCTCTTACATTTTTCTTTTTCTAGGAGCCTCTATAACTCACTGTCCGTAATGGACTGTATTGTCAGTATCAAGGCAACACCGTCGCTCTGAAAAGGCTCCGGGAGCCAATGACGCGCCTCAAAATTAAAAAAATTGTAAGAAAATGTTGTGTGAGTGTTTCACAGTAGAATTTGGTAGTATTTTTTGGTTTTTGAGATTTTTCGCTCGTGACTGACACAGAGCAATTCTAGTAAACATTGTTTAATGCACTTGTAAATATCTATATACCGTGTGAAAACTTAATGTTGAAAATATGTCACGACAGCAATACTTGCTCTTACAACAGTAAGTACAGTAAGGACATATTGCAACAGTAAGTACTATTAAAAAAAAATAATAAAATTAATCACTTTTTTTTTTTTTTTTACTTTAGATATTCTTGTATCTATGACCGATGTCCAGATTTACATTGGATTACGAGTGCTCGATGGAGAAATGCTCAATTCGGTATGTGTGAACGTATTGGAAAATGGAGATCATTAGAAGAACCGATAATTTTAACACCACTATACAATAATTCAACAGAAATCTCATTAGATTGGAATAATACACAGCAAAGTTTATATAATATTTCAATCAACAGTCACAACAGAAATCGTGTTGATAATTTTCTTAACCCGCTAATAGAATTTGATCATTTTTCTGAATATTTTAACAATGAGAATTTTTTTAAAAATGTTAGCAATGTAACGTTATTCAAATTCAATAATAATAATATAACAGTTTTTAAACAAAATGAACATTTGAGAGTTAATGAAAGTATAAAGTATTTAAATAGTAACATCGTTCAATTTTACTTACATGAACCGGGTGGAGATGTAGGAAAACGTAATTTCCTGATTGCTTCAGCTGTTCTGGCTTTATGTTGGGCGGGTAAGTTTTTTTTTTTTTTTTAATGAATTTCAATCATTTAACATTTTAATCTACTTTGGCTACTTCTCATGTGATATTAAAATTTATGTCTTCATAGATGATACCACCACCATATTACAGCTTCACTGACACATTCATATTACTATTAACTAAGTCATTGGCATGGCACGCCCTGATTGTCACCAACTAACCTAATCCATTCTAACGAACAAGATCCACCCAAATCTCCAGGAAAGGGAGTCCCATAATTAAATCAGAAAGGCATAGTAGATACGGTAGATATTATATTGATCTGAAAACAAAGTTCGTATAGTTGAGAAGAGTTCATCAAGAAATATCATTACTAACAACAATCACGCAATCTCGCCATCACACTACTCTCTCACCTAAGTAATACGTGCAGTTTATTAATCTATCAGCAATGTTGGCATTCGGTGGAGTGAAAAGAAAGTGGCAATCTTATTCACAATATATATTTCGCGATTACTAAATAATGAATAGCCTAGTCAAGAGTAGCGTTTGAGGTTGGAGAGTAGCAAAGGACGAACGAAATGGCGAGATTAGCTTCTGGATATTATGCTGGAAAACTTTTGTTTTTTTATTGATAGTTTTAGAAGCCTACATGTTGTTGATTGTTACATAGTTGGTTAAAGACTGATTGAAAACTCATATTGCTTTCTTCTTGGTTTAGTACTGACTTTAAGCTCCAAATAGAACGAAGTTTTACAGGCAAAGTTGGGAAGTTTGTGCAAATATTATTGCTTATAACAATGGCAACTCTTTTCTTACAGGCGGTCAGATGCACAGTACATAGCATCTGTGGCGCTGTTGTACGGTAGATCAAGAATACATCGGAATCGGTGGCAAAATGACCAACCAATCGGCAACTATGTTGAATAAGTTTGAAGATAATTGGTCCATTTTATAATTGTATTAATTTACAGGAATCAGCTTCTCCTCTGCAAAGAGGCGAAGCCTCAGTCATACGAGCCCCTCACGCAGACACAATATGTGTAGTGCTGCCTCTTCTTTCTCCTGGCAAAACCTACAGAAGCTATCCTGTTGTCAAGAGCCATGCGATGCATGTGCTTGTTAGGAAATTCAACGGCCATTTAGGAGGCCCACAGACACCCTTATGGTCGCACACCCTCGTTGGAGTAATTCTGGAGTAAGCCATGGCGAGAAGCTATAAATAAACGTTTTGCCAGTCTTTGACCAGAGGTTTTAACCCATTATTCCTGCCCTACACTTGTGAATGTATATGTGTAAACACTCATACAAATACAAATCATTCGCTACAAAGAATCGTAAAAAATGTATCCTTCAAGTTCGAAAACACAATTTGAAAATTTGCCACAATCTAATTGTTCTTAGGGCAGTAAAACGAAGTAAAACTACACGAACTAACCCAAAACGTAACAGTTGGGTTTTTGTTGGTAGTTTCACTTGTTACTCAAGTAGTAATATGTAAGTTACAGAAATTTCTCTTATAACAGAGAGATACAGATTTAAAGACCCAGAGAGTGTTGTTATTGTTTGATATGATGATATCACTTGATAAACCCTTCTATTTGGGTGGAGCTCAGTGTTTAGAGTAGATACAGTGAGCCATGATGTTAGTGCTGATCAGGAGATGATTATGACGTATGTAACGTGCGTTGGCCGCTTGGCAGGCCAGTGACTTCATAATATGGTGGCGGTACGATATAAGTTTTCGACGAGAATCGAACTCACAACCTTGGCTTAATTGCAAAGGAAATTAAGAAATAAATTGCATTTTTTTTTTTTCATTTTAGTTTTTATGATATACGCCATTTATACGATTTTCATGTACTATCTGGAACTGAAAGATAGCGATCAATACTCTGCAGAAAGTAAGTGCCATATTATTATAACACTATATTTGGATAATTCAAGTTTAACAAATCAGTTCTAAATCCCTCACATGACATGCTCATATTCCCTTTTAATACAATTTAATAAGCAAATTTATCTTTAACAAATTAAAACGTTCACAATATTTAGTTGAGCTGGCCATAATAAAAAGGTGGTAGATGTTAAATTTTTATACCTGACCAGACTTTTGTCGAGCGTTCTCTGTCAAAACCAACAAAGCTTTTGCAGTTTAAATCTAAACTTAACTGAAGGACCCCCCCTCCTAAATCCCCCTAAAATCAATTTTTTCGGATAGATGTTTTAAATAGAAGTGATATATTTCTAGCTGAGCAACGAGCATTCCAAATTAATAATAATAATAATAATAATAGTTTATTATTGATAATTTCTTTACAATTTTACATCATTAAAAAAAAAAACGAAAACAATATGCATAGCCACAGCCCGTCGGCAGAGTTGCTCTTTAAAATTTTGAAACTAATAAAATAGAAAAAATAAAATAAATACAAAACTATCTACATACATTAATAAACATATATAAATAAAAAATTGGCATAATATCAATAAAAACAAAATTTCTTTTTGTATACAAATAGTCACTCAACACAAACTAATAATTCCCTTTATTTACAACAAAAAAAAGTACTAAATAATTAAATTCTTCAATCAGCATCTTTCTATATTTACCAGCCGAGAGAATAAATCTATTTAATACCGACCAATCTTTTCCATTCAAATAATCAATCAGTTCTGTTGCATTTAAATACCCTTTGCCAAAACCCCTGACTCTAAATTCCCTCAGAATTGGACAAACAGCTATAAAATGATTCACATCCTCTTTTGCCCTAATATCACACATGGAACAGTAATGTGGTGCTTCCGTACGAATTACAGTGTAATTTAATTTGAGAAGATGCCCTCTTGCTTTAAATATATTACTATTTAAATAAGTATTATGGTCATCAGACATAATAATTGTTACCCATGGCCAAAAGACATAATCTCATGTCTTTATACAGAGAATGAAAAGTAGATGACTGAGCTTTCTCTATACAATCCACTAAAGGCTTGTTTTATTCGCTTAAACAGTCCCTCCAAAGAATCCACGCCCTCCTCTCCTACAGGAAATTCATCCAAACTATATTTATTAAAAAGAGAAGAACAGACCTCTTACCAATAAGGCAGCCTTTTATACGGTAACGATAGAACACTCTTGACATACTTCAAAAAGAGCTTCAAAATCAACAAGAACATAGGTTCAGTTCCAGTTTCTAAATAAATTATGTAATTTGGAGTGTTTCTGAGCAAAAAGAATACTTTTTTTTGTTACAAAAACGTTATATAACTGTTCTACCGAATCATGTCGCATGAAGCCCCAGATTTTTCGCACGTAGCATATAATCGCTTTGGCCACCGCATAAAATACCTCATATTTAGTTGAGATACATCATTACTTTTCAGTAAACAACCATAACTCACATTCAAAGCAAATATAGCTAATGATAACTTCTCCCGAAAATGATGGCTGAAAGATAATTTTGAGGTCATGAACATGCCAAAATGCTTATATGTGCTGACATTTTCGATCCTTTCTCCCTTAAAAAAAACCACCGCTCATTCATTGCATGTCTGCCTCCATTCTTAAATAGTATTATTTTAGACTTATCTAAGTTCAATGTCAAGTTCCACTGTTAACAATAGGCGCTCATTCTATTAACATTGCCTGCAGTATGGACGGATGATCCGCCATCACAACAATATCATCCGCATACATAAGGCAGCGTACATTTACTCCTGCAACTCGTATTCCGCCCTCCAGTTTATCATGAATATCATTTACAAAAACTGAGAATAAAAGAGGCGAAATCACACATCCCTGTTTCAATCCAGTTTCCGTTCCAAAACTCTTAATAACTCCGTTTGGCGTCCACACACTCGCTTTTCTGTATCTATGTATAACCCCTGCAAAACTCGAATAAATTGTGTAGAGACGCTTATAGAATAAAGTTTATAATAAAGATGATTACTAATTGGCGAGTCAAATGCCGCCTTATAGTCATCAAAAAACAGAAAAGTTTTCCTTTTTTATCATGTCATTAATTTAATTATGTTTACAATATTAAGCACGTTATCAGTTGTGGAATAGCCCTTTCGGAAGCCAGATTGATACGCTATTAATATTCCATCATAAATGTCTCCAATCGCTTCAACAATAGGCCGCTAAATAACTTTGAAATACTATCTGAGAAGGAAATTCCCCTATAATTACCGACATTGATAAAAATCTGCTTATTTATGTTGGGGGGAAATTATAGATTTAGAGAAGCTTGCAGGGACAGCAGCTGTATAAAAAATATAGTTAAATAGATCGACTAATCTCAGTAAATAAAATTTCTTTCCAAATTGAAATTGGTTACAATACAATTTCAGACGCTATTTTGGAATACTCCACTTAGTTTATGCCATAGTTTATGATATATGTGTAATAATGGAACAATATCGAAAAATCGCCAGGAATGGGTTACTGAATGATTATCTGAGATTTTGGAATTTTCTTGAAACCTGTTTCAATGATTTCCTTTAGACATGGAATGCCTCATAAGTAATGATTCTCCACTACCTACACTTATAATATTAATGTAAAATTAAGTGCAGTAACAATTCCATATTTGAAGCAAATTGTCAGCTGGAATTATAAAAATTACAGTAAGAGAAGATCATGTGTTTTATATTGTAATTTATTCATACATAACATGTACATACTTTAAACGCAACACTGATGCCATCTCTTGGTTCAGTACGAAACTAAAGCAAAAAAATGATGTTCATTATATGACGTTTGTTTTGTTTTATTTGTAAATGTTCGCACTATCTTGTCTAATATTTTTTAGCTAGCATTTCGTTATTATTTTCATTTGTTTTGTTATTTTTATTTACAGGTTGAAAGGGATCGCCATTAGCTTATATTGCCAGTACGGCATTAACAATCACATTTTAGAAAAGCAAGTTTTCTTTTAGTTTCCCACCTGGAGGGAGGGGATGAAAGCTTTATATGATTTTTTTTTTTTTAAATAAACAGATCTTTGAATAAAAACAAAAATTATTTATTTCAATCTATTTTTACAGTAATAGTTTACACCTTTCCTAGCCATTAGATGAAGTTCACTTTTTTGCAGGTCGAAGTGAATGTGCTCTGGTCAACCTTCTCTCACCATCTGGTCGTCCAAATCTTAGCTCGACCCAATAAAATATAAGTACTGCAATCGTATGTAACTTAAATCCTACAACATGGAATTGTACAATGTCAGTCAAGGTTACTATTAAAAAAAAAAAATCTGGTGTGAAACCCGTTCTAGTATTACCACCACATCAGACACGAAGATTTCAGGCCAAATCCATCAATCGGAAGTGATACTTACAGAAATAGAATTTCTCGAAAATGCCTCCAACGATTTTCTTTAAACTTGGTACAACAACTACACATACAAAGAGCTACAATGTTTATTTGTAACATTAAAAATTCATTTAAGGGCATTTTTGAGAAAGAGGTGGTATTATGATGGTTCCCTCTAAAGTGCTATTTCAGTTTACTACAATATTCTAATCATCTAAAACAATGCACCGCAACCTTTTCTGGTCCACGGCACAACAAAGTTCTTTCCAAAATTTCGCGGCACAACGAACTAAATATGCATATATACAAAATAGTATGCATAAACATTACATTTTTTTTTTATTTTATTTGATACATATGCATACATAACTTAAGAACTATACTCATATAACATAATGTAAAAATAAGGGTAATTAATGTGATACCTGAGCTTGGTTCAATGAACATAAATACTTTATATTCGGCTCAATGAAAGTGCAACCCAAAGTTCTTGATCAAGACATTTTAAGCACGACCGCTTATCATTTTTAATTAACACTAGAGTTGAAAAACTTTATTCACATAAATATGTCGTTGGGAGTAGAATTGAAAAAGCGTGGTCTGAAATCCGAGCATATTCTTTCTTAACCGAAATTCAGAAAGCATGCAATCTTCGGCAAAGTGAAGTTTTGGCGTGCCGTCGTTACTCAATTCAATAAATGATAGTGCATCTGCAGGATTTATAGCATTGGTTGCTGTAAAATGATTTCGAATCCAATCGTATCGTCGTGGCACACCTATCTAAATAACATTAATTAGAAGTAAATATGTTGTCAAAATCCCGAGTATGAAGAAAATCGGTTGCCTCTAAAGTGCTATTTTAATTCAAGAATGTGCTATACAATAGTTCTTTCAACTAAATATTAAAATTAGAATTATATAAGCTGCCGAAATTCCCAGTTTGAAGGAAATCGGTTGACCGGAAGTGTGACTTTATTGAATCAGTTTATCAGTTTGTTGTGATTTTCTCCATAAAATGCCGACGGTTGTAAGTGTGAAGAAAATTTATCAGTTTGGGGTAAGAGAAAGTCGTGTGAGTGTTTCACACCAGGTATTTTTTCTTACTGTAATTAATATAAATTTAATTAAGTTAAAATTCCAAAGTTTACAATCGTTTAGTTGAGCTGGTCATAAGAAAAAGTGGTCGAGTTATACATATTTATATATATATATGTATGGGTGGACATTGTGGACTCCCTCTGTCACCACCAGCAAAGCTTGTAGCGGCAGTTTAAATCTATATGTAACTGACAAACTCTCAAACCACACTTTTTTTTTTGAAAAATGTTTTAAATAAGATTATTCTGTGCAGTCAACTCTCCATCTTTAAAAAAAAATCGATTAAGCTGTTTTCGTGCGAAATCTAAAAAAAATCGCACCACTTTCTGGTGAAAAGTCCATCTTGAAAAAGTCTATTGACTTTTATCATCACCATGATCATCTTGATGGCGAACCTCAAATGCCAAGCCGTGTGAGAGAGACTCCTTTCCTTTGCATCTTCTTTCAATCTCTCGTCCACCAGCGTTTTCCTATTCCGTCATGTGATTCCTCTCTTTTTGCAAGCTTTCTTCACACCATTCTTCCATCTTTACCAGGCCCAGTCACTTCCTCTTTGTCCACCAACCTGAATCTCATACGCCACACTAGCCGAGCTCATATACACCGGAATATCCAACCAAGGTAACTGTATCCTTTATCTTCTCTTCCGGTGGTTGTAATCCCAGGCCCTTACTGTAATATTGCGTACCCCGTCTCATCCGGTCTTCCCCTCAACCTTTCTCAAATAGTTCATCTCAGTAGCCCATAACTGATTTCTCTGATAATTTGCTTTTCTTGGACATTACTCTTCTGTTGAGGAATTCTTCCTGACCGCATTAATGATCCTGATGGCAGCATTTTTGCCCTGGTACTTTAAAGGAAAGCATAACGCTGCAGAAACTGCAGAAAATGTATCAATTGAAAGTGATAGGTATTAATATGTGTAAATAGTATACGAAGTTTAAAGAAAATCGTTTAGGGCCTTTTTCAAAATAGTTTCCATTCAGTAAAGTCGTACTTTCGGTCAATGGATTTTGCCTGTAACTTCCGTTATGGCAATGGTATGTGGATGACTATGCTAAAATTCGTGTAATTGGTAACGTAAGAGAAAAGTTTTAGAGCGATTAAAGAGGGTGGCTGAGCGATGGTTGGTTGGTTGGAAGTATTCTGAACTTTGTAGGTTGATGAGTATCGTGGTCTGAAATCTGAGCATATTCTTTCCTATCCGAAATTCAGCAAGCATCCAATCTTCGGCAAAGTGAAGTTTTGGCGTTACTCAATTCAATAAATCCATCTCGAATTAGCAGAGATATTGCAACTCTGTACTCATTAGAATAGAATTATTGTAGACTGATTCATATTGTTCATGTTGAGTTGGTCATGTTGTGGCCCTTTTTTTCTTGTGGCATTAGCGTTTAGCCATTTAGCCACCACCTTAATACATTTTTAAAGTTCTAATACATAATAGATTAAATTAATAACTCTGGTTGAAATAGTAACAGATTTAAAGCATGAAAATGCTTGCAAGCTACTGGTTCTTTTATGGTGGTTTGATGAATGTCACGTTCTCTTTGAAGACAAGTTTAAGACTGATTGTTGGAGACTCAGATTATGAGCTCTTATTCACTATCTCTTACAGCTAGAAACAGATTCTAGGTTAGGGACCGGCTTTCATGGTTGAACCTCATACGTTGCAGTAAGCGTGACAGAGGAAGTAATACTTGGATGAAGTGTGTTTGATAGCGCGGTGGTGGCACCTTGATGCGGTTGCTAATAGGACTACTGAGTCCAGCTTTTCTCTGGCAGATTTACTGGCTATTGTTTACATTACACTTTTCCAAAAAAATGTTTTTTTTTTTTTTATTTCTGAGGGAACACGAGTGTTATGCTTTCTTCTAAAGTATCATTAGTATAATACGAGTATATGGTTCCACCGCCTACATATAATTAATACAAATTAGAAGCATTGAACGGAATTTCAAATTTTAAGAAAATTGGTTGACCGGAAGTGCGATTTTACACAATAAGGTTTTGAGGTTTTTGTTGTTTTTTTTTAATTTTCCCGAAAACGATTACAATGATTTATTTTTTTTTAAAACCTGGAGTGCTTGCTGCATAAATAGAAACGTATTACTTTTAACTGGATTCATATTTCAGAAAAAAACAATATTGATTTCAGAGGGGGTGAGTATTCTATCAGTTAATTTAAATTTAAATTTTTCAAGCTTTCTTGGTTTTGATATAGAGCGATCCATACATAAGGCTGTTCAAGGCCATTTTTATGGCCATCCCAACTAAATATCGTAGGAACGTTGCAATTTTAAAGAAATCTCTTTATTAAATTGCATTAATTAGCGTAAGAGAAAATCGTGTGACGTAAGAGAAAGTCTGCTGTTTCACACCACAACTGTTTAAATGAATTGTTTCTTTTGTTAATAATTTTCCTTACCACACCAAAGTCCAATAAAAACAAAGGAAGCTATTTTCGACGCTTTCTCTCCTCCAATATCTATACGTTCAAAATTTAATACGTCCACTAATTGGCTCTTGTTTTTATTCAGTTCGTTACTATTTACTGAGCTCAATAATAATGAGTAGGGATCCGGTCTAATAAAATCTGGTAAATTCTTATCTTCCTTATCGCATACATCGCCTTCATCTCGCCATCCAGAGTTTCTTAACCAAAACATATCTGCACAGCGTAAATGTATACAAACTGGTCTACAAAGCAGACAAGCAAAATAAATTATCGATTATAATGTTGGAGATTGCATAGAATGACGTATATCAAAACACTTACTTGTATTTTGGATAATCCATCAGCGATACTAGTGCCAGTAGGATGTAACAAATTAGTAGAAATAGTTCTAATATTGCAATTACCAGAGCACACCAATGGCTCTCCTAAAAATTATAAATTTTTAACTACATTTTCATTAAACAAAATGTCGGGCATGAAACATACGCACGACTATCTCCTACAGCAAATTACGTAATTATAAATGGCAAATATACTTCAAACATGGATTTTCCAACATTGTATTTGTGGCAGAATATAAATATAATAAACCGACACTTTTTGTGTGAATCATGATCTTCCCAGTGAAATGGACTTAATCCATTTATTGAGAAATTCGCCACACAAGTGCTAAATTCCACGTAGCCAATACTCGCGATTGCACCTGGTATATATATAGTTATATAAATGTGAAAAAAAAAACAGGAATATTATCAGTGATTTAATTAGGGAATACCTGGGAAGGCAAATTTACCTGTCGATTCTGAGTCACGATATTAACGAGAATAAGGTAGTAGATAATTTGGTGAAGGAGGTTGGAAAGTCAAAACAGACACAACCTAGCACTAGGCCAAGCCGATGGCAATAAGGTGCGAAGATGCTGCTAAGGGTAACAATGGAACATGTAACAAAGGCATCAAGTAAGCTGGGGAAAGCCTCCTGCAAAAAAAGAATTCAAATGGATTTGCCGCACAGTTCCAATGAATTTCAAATTGGCAACGGGCCAAAATACCTCCAAGCTTAACCTGCTCTGAAACAATGGCAAAAACAAAAAATGGACCAAAACCAAAACCATTAACGGGAATTCAATTCCGCTGTTCATAGCAGCCTTGAACTAAGCGTCTCCGTATAGCGTCGAAGATCAATTCTTTTCTAGAACGCCAAGAAGAAAATGGAAGAACTTCCTAATCAGGCTCAGGCATTCGGGGTAGGAGTGCTTGGCAATACTAGCCCGACCATCGTGCACTTTCACTACACATACCCCTTTGCCACTGCACTGAATAGATGAATGAACTAGAACCTTCAGAGACAAGCCTACTCCCACCAACTTCCAATTCTATATCCTTTGCAATTACACCTTTTTTGCGGGGCTTTTGGGTTTCCAATTGTTTAAGGTTTTTTAGGTTAAATATGGATTGATTAAATATTGATTTGTATACAGAAAAAGTTAGAGATCATTTAAAAGTGGAAATACTCGGCAGTCTGAGGTCTTTAGAAGGTGCAAGATCAACATTGAATAAAGGTTCACACTTGAAGAGTTAAAACAACAGTTGAAGAAGACCTTAATGTGATCCAACAACTTTCAAATGATCATTTAAGAAATTGCTTATAACAAGCAATCAGCTGCCTGAACTCACTTTGTGCAAAAGGCACTTTCAACATAGCCAAACGCTGCCATTCTACGTGCATCACCTACAACATTATTCTTCACTCGGGCAGCCTACCCTCAATACACAGTTTCGTACTCACTAATTTTTTTTGTGTAAAGTAAGTACAGTTAAAGGGAAGGGATAAGCTCAGTGATAGCGCGCTGGGCTAGCAATGCGGCAGTCCCGTGTTCGAGCCCACCTGCTGCCCTTGGATTTTCTTCCTAGGAATCTCTACACCTCACTGTCCGGTGATGGACAGTGTTGTCTGTAACGAGAGAACACTGTCCTGAGGCCGGCAGTGCACTGAGAAGGCTCCGAACTTTGAGGTAACTGTATGGGTCCAGAAGGGCTTGCTCCCTCCCCACAGACAATAAAAAAAAAAAAAAATACAGGTAAACAAGTATACTACCTATCTCCTTTGTTCAATACATATTATGTTTGAGAACATTTCAAATTTAAAGAAAATTTATTAATTTGATATGTAAATGTAATTTGATATGTAAATGTAATTTGATATGTAATTGTATTGGGATTTTTTTTTTTTTTTTAATTTTATCCTTATTATGTAGGCTTCATTATGAACATAAATTTATAAATATAATTACCTTAGCGATTCCGAAAATTGCCACAAAATGCACAATGATGCCAAAGCACAGAAAACTATAAACATGCAGGTATTGACCTGCAATTAAATCCGCCACCCCGCCCCAAAAAAAAATTATATTACTTTATAAACAGCTTTACGATTTTGTAACAGTAACAAATTTAAAATGTTTTCAAAATTTTCTCACCAGGTATATATTCTACTTCTATATCTGGATTGTCTAAAATTAAATTTGCAACAGCTGACGTTATGTAAACAGTCTGAAACAAATAAAATTTTTGTATCACATAATAATTAGTAAAGTGTAGAAAAGCTCCCTTGTATGTCAGCGCATTCTACAGGCAATTTTTACAAACTATACCCGTCTAATGTACCGTATATGATGCTTAATATGTTTAAAAACTTTATCTCGCGCCCACTTTTGATTTGCTCGCAGCTCCTATCCTGCTATTCTGTGGCTTAACTTCCTTCTAAAGTGCCAACACTGCACTGCCTTTAAGAAATAATCAGAATTACTCAAACGTCGATTCAACTCATAAGCACTCGGATCACTGTTTTTTATAGATTCGATTTTCACATTACAGTTATTCGCAGTCGCGTTCGTAGAGGCGACAATACACTGAAGAAACCTATTGTAATATGGGCGAAACGTCGTTTTAAGCCTGAAGACCTAAGTGTTTTACTATTGTAATTTTACATTCCAAGTATAACTTCATTAATTTGTAAAAACACCTACCAATTACATTTTGTAATATTGTTAGTTGCAATTATGTAAATGGTAATTATCAGTTACAAAGGTAGTTGACTATTTTTTTTGTAGAAAATAATTGTCCAACTCTGGAAAGCATAAGTTTAAGTCCCTCCCCACTGACGAATAATGATAAGTTACACTACACCAATTCTGATAAATTTGAATTCATGCTATAATTTTAGCATGCCTTCCTCATAGATGCCAAAAATCACTTACGACAATAAATAAAATGTAACATATATATGAAAACACTTCAGTTTGCGGGTTCAGTGATTTGAACACTTCAGACCATGTCAGTGCTTTGCTAGAATCCGACGTTTTGTAATGATCTTCTTCAGGGTCGTTCACTTTGAAAGCTAATGGGGCAAACTCCCTAAAGCTCTCAAGGTGAAACAACCCTTAAGAAGATCATTGCAAAATGGGCCAAACATTAATTTCTAGCAAACAATTGATGCGGTCTCCACCTGAAATCTCAAATGTTTTTTATGAAAATGGCTGTGGAAACTAAAAGATCAATATCTAGGCAATACATTAAATTTTTTTTAAACCCACAATTTTCAAATTTGGGAGAAAAGTATTTATTGCAACACATTATTATTTCGCGTCTCTGCTAGCATAGGTTGTTTGAGTCCCGGATTTATATATATGGAAATAATGAATGAGACAGCTACTCTACACTTTAACCTTATGACTGATTTTTGAATTATTGTGCTAAATAAAATCGAAATTCTGAGGCTCCTTTAATATAGAGGGCAATAAAGACATTCTAAATTTAAATTCCAATTCTATATCCTTTGCAATTACAATTTTTTTGCGGGGCTTTTGGGTTTCCAAGTGTTTAAGGTTTTTTAGATTAAATATTGATTTGTATACAGAAAAGGTTCGAGATCATTTAAAAAAAAAAATTATAGATTTTTCATTTGATAATTTGAGTAGCGATCAACATGTTGATAAAAATAAAGTACTTACAAGTCCAATGAAAATCGACATAAAAACAATCGCTTGAAAATCACACAGTATACAATAACTTGCCGGAATCTTTGCCATAATTTAAATCTCTAAAGATTTTTAAACTCAAATTTCTTTTCTCAAATGATCAAATATGTCCAACAAATTGATAGAAAATCAATCACAATATTACTATTCAGCAAATAATGAAATATATTATCTGACAAAAAACCATATGTCAACTTCAAAATTGAAATTCATATTCGAACTCTCAGTCATATGAAAACAATTTTAGACAAATCAGTGTTGTCTAGATTATAAACCTTTTCCATCCAGCCATAGTTAACTATCCACTTCTTCACGAATCATGGCGTTTCCTGCAGCTGTCCCTTTTGAATAAACAATTAAAACATCTGGGATTTTATCCGTCATAGAATGATTTTGTATGATACTGATCGGTTTAGGATTTTCATCCATCGTCAGAGCAAGCCTATCACGTTCGTGTAGATAGTTGATTGAAGTCAACTCTTTACTCTAACTTGATAGCTATATATGATGGATGAAATCCGAAATCTGTCAGGAAAATCAAAAATTGGATGCTACGTAGAATAAGATCCCAGAAGTTATCCAGTATTGGGTTATGTGGACCAATGCCACATTCAACATTTAAAACACTTAGGAACCACCACATTCTGAGTTATGAATTCTGTAATCATAATGAATTCCGCTAGGAGCATTAGTGTGCTGCCTCATTTAGACAACATCCGCTAGATGGCAAAACAAGGCTTTTGACATTAGTATTTTACACTTATTTTTACGAGAGAATGTATTGTGATCATATAAAATTCGCTTCAAGCTTGGAATTTTCATTAAATATTGGGTGACTTCAAATTACGAGTATATACGCGAGAGAATTATAAACCTTAGTAAAACGATCTTGCGAGTGAAACGTCACCACCTTCCCAGTTCTCTCCCAGACCCGTCTAAAAGGAAATTTCCCAGAAAAATGTTCCAAAAAAAAATTTATTGATCTAATTATATGGAGTTGTTATATCAATTTTAAATTATCAAGTGACATCTTATCAGAGAAAATTGCTGAAAACCGGGGTGGTGGTTGGGGGGAAGACGCCGACCAGGAAAGTGTACCCCGTTTCCGTTCATTCTATATTTTTACAATCACCAGAATTTTGGCAATAAATTTAATTCTTATTAATATTATATACACATTAGAATTGTAATATATATAGAGTAACATGGCACTTGAGAGAGCAAAAAAAAATTACCGTCATCTCGCCACCGGAACCGAAGAATATAAAACGAAGTTTTAAGAAAATAGTTGGAAAGTTTTTGAGAAAAAGAGAGAAAATCCAAACAGTAAAGTACATCTAGATGAGAAATTTTGACAGATAATTAGTCGGATCTTATTCAACAGTAAGATATTGTATTTTAGTGCACAGAAGTGCGAAATTTATGTAATATTTGCTAACAAGCTCCTACAAAGATATGAACATCTGTTACTTGCAGCGACAGTACACTGCTGCTATTTTAACACCTCTTGTTACAGCCAAAAATGGTGGACATGCCTCTTTCTGTTATCCATGAGCTAGTAAACCCATTAGTTTTCAAATAGATGAAAAAACCCGAAAATTATAAAAAGCCGTAAAAGTCACCATTTACAAAAAAAAAAAAAAAAAATCCGAGATCTTCATGAAATGATATGATGTTAAAAAGATCTGCTGTGCCCACTAGACATCACAATTTAAACAGACAGCCTGACAGGAGAACATCGTATTATAGGAAGTTATCCTTAGTTATTTTCTCAAGTCTAAATATTTACCAACATAACTTCTGAGGTTGCCTTTATCAAGATTTCATTATTCAACAGCTATGTGAATTATAGCAACATAGATTATAAATTAAGTAAGCATTTCCTTTTTTTTTTTAAATGCCATGCCGACGATATGTTTGGAACTACTTCCCCAAATCGTTTTATAATGATTTTACTTCACCTTTTTGTTATTTGTGATCGTGGCTAAATAAATATCTTTGTAGCTAAAACTGCAAGTTTGATGTTTGAACAAAATCGGTTGAACAGCAACTGCGAATTCTCTGGTCGTTTTTTTATATAGTGCCACGATTTTCTCGCTAACATCACTAGCGATTTTTCTTTAAAGTTGGTTAGTATATTTACAACTTTTTTAATATCTATCACTCCTGTGTAAAACAATTATTTTAGGATAATGAGGAAATTAGGAGATGACAGCTACAGGAAATGTAAAAAAGTAGATTTTCTTTGCATTCTTAAAAAAATATTTTAGTTTTATATTAACTTATATTTTAGTGGATTTTGTCATTGTAATTATTTCGTCATAATATTAATGTATCAGTTTTTAGTGTATAATTACTCAATTTTATTTTTGCTAACTTTGTAACTGGGTATAAACCCGTTTATAAATAAATAAATAAATTCTGAACTTTAGCAATGATTTAATGTGACATAATCCTATCTGTCATTTTATTCGTAACAACAATGTTGAGAAGAAAACTTGAAATTGTAAATTTCCTAGAACCTCGTCAAGTATTAACCCCCCCCCCCACACACACATGTTTCAAATAAAATTTGTAGGCCTCTTATAAATATAATTAGAATAACGAGTTTCTGGACAATATTTCTACCAGATATTGTTAATATTGCAAAAAATTGAGTAATGTCGCACAACTTCAGTTGATACGTTTTTGTTAAAGCTTTGAGACAGGAATAAATTGGTAGTACCAAATTCAGCAACCTCAAAATATGTTTTTACAATTATTTGATACATTCTTAACACTTTCCTTTACAGAAAATGGAAAATCGCAAAAACACAAAGCTGATTGTTTCAGCTTTAGAGGCGACACTACCCTAAAGACGCCTATTGTAATATGGGCGAAACGTCCATCAGTCAACCACAAACACACACAAACCACTGATGCGCTCTCAACCCAAAGACCTGTTTGTTTTACCTGACGGATGGCGGCCGCGCAAGCCTGAATGAATATTTTGTATTACTGTGTAGAAAAGACTCATTGTACAATTTTTTTTTTATAAATACAGTATTTGTTTTATAATAATTGATTCACGTTTTTAATTTTAATTTTTTTACTCATATAACCTTTGTATTACGCACCCCCAACCTCATCTCATCCGGGAGCGATATCGCCCAAGCTGAGGAGAACCACTGACTTACACTAATACTAACATTCCCAACCTTCATAAACATTAGATTTCTAGATCGAAGGGGGTTTGCCTTTTATTTAGGCTCTTCGTATATTGCTTCGATTAACAGTAATTCTCGTGGAATAAAGAAGTTAAAAACTTAAGTAGCTAGGGCAGGTGCTACACTCAAAGCACCATATATATAAATACAGTCCACCACTTCTCATTATTTGCCGGCCTTCCTCCGTTCTTAAATACTACCACTTTTTACTTTTCTAAATTTAATTCTAAATTTCACATTGAACAATATTCTTCAACCTGGTTAATCATTTTTTGTAAATACAACTTATTCGTGGATAACAGAACTATATCGTCTGCGAAAGCCAGCAAATTAATGACAGTATCCTTAATTCGTATACACGAATACGTGGTATAAAAAGAACAGAATTGAGGTTGTTAATAATTATAAGTATTTGGGGATCATTCTTTCCTCAAATTTATCATTAGAAAAACACTTTAAAGAAAGATTATCAAAAGCTAATTATCTATTATTAGTTTTAATAATGTATTAATGAATAAAAACATAGCTTTTTTGTCAAAACTACAAATTTTTTATGCCGTTTCAAGGGCGATAATTTGTTATGGAGCACAAATATGGGGATGTGTTTGGTACAGCAAGATCGAGTTTTTTATCAAGAAAATATATATTTTTTTTTTTTTTGCCTTCTGTACTTAGCAGATAGCCATAATAAAGAAAATATTTAATTTACCACTAAACACGCCAGATTATATTTTATATTTGGAAACTCATCTATTCCCGACGTTTGTGTTTACACTTTCCTTGCACTTAAAATATATTTATAGGTTGAAAATGTGGCTGGGTCCGCAATGCTGGATAACATCCATTATTTTATCCGTCTTAGCATGCATATATTAGTTTTATTCCTGACTGGTTTCGGATATTCATCCATCGTCAGAGCAAATTCACCAAGTTTGTGTAGAGAGTTCACTTCAACGAAATGTTTCTGTAGACTCACACTTGTTGGTTGTATGTATGTGGGAAGGCTATCTTCTAACCAACAAGTGTGAGTCTACAGAAACATTTCTTGGTATATTCTTGGTAGATAACATAGAGCCCCAAGTGAAAGAATATAATTTGCAAACAAGTTTTTGATTTATAAATTGATTTTTACTTTTTCCAAAATTCTATTCTTTTTTTTTCATTTAATATTCTCTTTCTTCTTTTTCTGTTTGACTTATGTATTTTAGTATCATTATTATTGTTTATTTAATGTTACTTATTTGACTTTCATATTATGAAAAATAAGTACTTTTAATTATATATAAAAATATTGTAATTATGTAGCAGCTCCTCAGGCGGTCCTATGGACTATGAGAATGGTCTGTCAGTTCGTGTATTTTTATTTTCATTTGTATATTTTGCTTATTCAATAAAGACATTTATTATTATTATTATTATCATTATAAACACAGTCCGTAACAAATCATAGGCATTATGTGCAGTCTATTTTCACTTTTAAATCCTAAACTTTCTTAACTAGAAACTATTATCTATATATCCATCCCGTACTTGTATATGCAACCCTTGTGTGGCCAAAAACCTGTCGTACCAACTTTGGGTAGTTACAAAGAGTCCAAAATAAATGCTTAAGATTAATAAACTGGGTCCTACCCTCGATGGACATCTATGGATTACTGGCATGCAGCACTTGATGTTGCCAACCTGTCAACATTTATTTATAAAGGAAAATTCTGTAACTTCCTGAGTACATGGTCCTTACTCTCATATAAAAAGTATTGTATATTAAAACTTAAGTTCCTTTGATTATAAAAAATGTAAGCATTGAAGGCTAAAGCACATTTTGCTTTAATAAGTCCCTGTAGTTAAGGTTTAATTTATCTTTTCCTTTGCATGTAAGTAATTGGTTATGTTTAATTAAATGATCTGTACAGTGTATTCACTTATACATTGCATTGTATATTCACCATATTATATTGCAGCCTGAAACCTCTTTCTTTTGTATGATTTGTAAAGATGCTTTTATTTTATAAGAAACATTCAGATCATTCAATTAATTAATTATGATATTTTTCTTGATCATAAAACTAATAAAATAATTTTATTTAAACTTTTTTCATTTACATTTTTGCTTACTTTTATTAAATGTTTTTAATTTCATTGTCAGGAATACTGCATTGCCGCGCCATTTATTGGAACTGTTCGTCATTACTATTGCCACCGCTAGAATGCGCTTGTATATACTTTTCTCTTATTGAGAGATGCTATAGTTTTTTAATGTTAATGTTTAATGTTATGTTAATTTTTATAATCAAACAACTTCTTTCCAAAAATTTTCTTTATTCCCGGAATTATGACTTTCACTTATTGCTGTGAGTGGAAATATTGTGAACGTGTCACAAGTTTTCATCGGAAATATTATGTTTTGTGAGGTTCCTTGTGTATGGAAAGAAAAAAGTTTTTTAGCGATTGGTCTTGTATGTTTGTGTGTGTATTAACAAAACAATCCGGAAATAAAAAACAAAAGAAACTCAAACTTGTTATTCTGTTTAGGTACCCAAAACTGCATGACACGAAGGTTTGAAAACAAAATCCAAGAATCAGATACGCATTTTTCTTGATACGAACCAAAAATCGTTGTCACTTTTATTTATACAATTTTTCCAATGAATTGTGATATTTGATGAGTCCTGGATAATAATTGATATTATGCTGAAACTTAAGGTAAAACTATCCACTAAAGTGCCTAGCTTGGTGCAATATCTGGCCCTATAATAAATATTAACCTATATTAAAAGCATTGCTAGACAATTCCAGGTTTGGAAAAAAAATGCATCAAAAGTATAATTTTACAAGGTTCTAAGTTTTTTCGACTTACCTCAAAAAGGGCTTAATCAATTTTCTTTAAACCTGGAATACTTACTTGGAATGAAAGTTATAAAACAGATATCATTTTTTAGCTATGCTAAAGGATTGTGACAGAGGGCGCTACCTTAAATTCTCACTCAGCTAAACTAGTATAATCCCCATCATATTTTTTATATTTAAGGCAAAATATAAAAATTCATCAATTAGAATATTGTAAGAGAAATAATGGCAGCAATTAATAATAATAAAGTCCTGCGAATGTTTCATACCACATTTGTTATATTTTTGAAAGTAATTTTATAAGCCTTAGTAAGTTGCAAAGTAGTAATACAATTAAAAAAACAAAAAAAAGTCAGGTGTGATTCACTCACACAACTTTCTCTAACTCCAGTTTTCAAAATTATGATTGACAAATTTTATAGTTAGTACACCAGATTTAATGAAATCCGTCGGTGTTTTTATGGACAAAATCGTGAAAACTGGAAATCTGTTCAGTAAAAACGCACTTCCGGTTTATTCATTTTCTTCAAACTCGTAATTTCTGCAGCATTTTAATTTTAATTAATATTATTTATGTAATAGAATTTTGTAATAAACTGAAATAGTACTTCAGAGGAAAACTTAAGCACACCCTGCCATCAAAAGTGTGCCCTTAAATGAATTTTCCCAGAGAAATTTCCAATACATTATAAGTGTAAGTTGATGTTGCATATTTAAAGAAAATCTTTGGAGCTGTTGTGGAGAAAATCACAAAAAAATGAAAAATCCAGAGGCACTTCTGATTGACTGATTTTGTTAAAAACCTTATTATCTCATGTCCCATACCTAGCACTGAAAACTATATAACAAGTTTGAACCTTCTCCGACTTTTGCTTTTAGAGTTATACTGATCGATCACACACACAGATCAATTTCTAAGAACCATTTTATCTGACTCAGGGGACCTCACAAAACGTGTATTTCCGGTGAAAACACGATTTCAAAAATTTGGCAACAATACTTACAATACTTTCGCTCTAAGTTAAAGCGAAATAAAAAACCCGGTTTGGTGAGAATACACTTTCCTCATTAAAAATCCAATATAAGTCTACCTTAATTTAAAGCAAAGTTTAATTTATTTATGGGATAAAATAAGTAAAATAAAAAAATTGAAAAGGAAAATAAAATAATAAAAAAAAATAAAAAAAACAAGTAAGACATCGCGGTAACCTCCAACTAAATATCAGGAGGACATGGTCCCCGTAGAGCTCACTTTCTATTCTCTGGAACATTCCTTCTAACTTCTCTTAGTCGATTATTCCATTTATCTTAAATTAGGATAAAGTTCTTCAATTCATAATTAATTAACAAGAACTATTATATGTAGAACTACAAATAGAAAAGTTTTCTTTCTTTTCTTTTTTTTCCAGTGAGGAAAAAACGTATGAAAAAAGAGTGAGGAAACCTCTGTGAATGAAAACAAATCCCATGTGAAACAAACACACAACTTGCTCCTACTCCCTTAAATATAATAAAATTAATAATTTTTCTTTAAAATTACAACGTTTACAATGCCTAGTTGGGCTGACCCATTTGGCCCACTTATACCTGAACGGACTTGTGTAGAACGCCTTCTGTCAATACCAACAAAGCTTGTATACAGTTTAAATTTAAACTTAACAGACAGATCGCCCAAAACCTCTCTAAAATCTAATTTTTATAGAAATTATTTTTAAATAAAAGTGATATATATTTATCTGGGTAGATAGTATCCGAAATGGATTATGCCTGAATCCTTCATGTCAGATGCGATGGTGGTGTAACCAAAAAGGAATACCAGGTATCAGTATCCTTCATTGCAAATCAATTATTCTTTAAGGCACAAAATTGGAAAAATTTATTTCGATATCATTTGCTCATTCAACTTACTAGAGAGAAGGGAGGGAACTTACTCATTGATAGCGCGCTAAAGTAGCAACGCGGAGATTCCGGGTTCGAATCCAACCGAGCTACCCTTAGATTTTCTCTTCCTAGGAGCCTTTACAGCTCAGTGTCCAGAGGCCGGCAGTGCCCTGAGAAGCCTCCGAGCCAAATGACCACAGATGTTAAGGCGCGTTAATTAAAAAAAAAAAAAAAAATCTGATGTGAAACACTCACACAACTTTCTCTTACTCCAATTCTCAAAATTATAATTGACAAATTTTATAGCTATTTAATGAATTTCGTCAAAACTGAAAAAACTGTTCAGCAAAAACACACTTCCGGTTAAACTAATTTTCTTGAAACTCGGAATTTTGGCCATCTATTTATTTCTAATTAATTCGGTTTGGATGATAGAATTGTATAATCAACTATGAAAGCACTTTAGAGAAAAACATAACCCCACCACTCCCCTAAAAGTGTCCTTAAATGAATTTCCCCAGAGAAAAGTTTTAAATAAAAGTTGTAGATCTTTGTATGTTTAGTTTATGTAAGATTTTTCAAGAAAATCGTCAGAGCCATGTTTGAGAAAATCGCGAAAAAGTGAAAAAAAATCATTTAGTAAAGTGGTAAAGCCACTTCCTGCCATCAGATTTTTTCAAACTCGGAATTTCTTCAACATATCTAATTCTAATTAGCATTATTTAGATGACAGAATTGACTGATAAACTGAAATAGCACTTTAGAGAAAACCGAAACCGTAATTTGACACGATTACAATACTTCCTCTTACTAGGAGTAAGAGAAAGTAAAAAAAAAAAAAAGGGGTGTGTGTTTGAAAAAATAATAATTTCTGAAAGCTTATTAGGGTCTTGCGACTTTTGTTGGTTTCATGGACTGGATCTAGCACTCCTAAATTGAAGAGTTTAATATTTTGAAGTTTATTTAAAGTACATTTGATATACTTAGATAATTATAGTAATTAGATATAGATAAACATTTTTTGTTGATAAACTTTCTTCATAGTCGGAATGTATACTAAATATTTATTTGTCAATATATTGGGCTGGGGTAGTTTGAACGTTTCTCAATAGACTGTGCGGTCGTCTAGTATAGTAGCGAAATTTAGTTTCACGACCTCGCCATAGGTAGTATTGCTATTCACTTCTGCCTGCAGTTATGGGTATCAAATTAAAAGGAAAATCACGCTAAAAGTTCCATTAATCTGAGTTCTAAATATATTTTGCACTCTAGCGTTATATTGATGAACCTAATAGTTCCTAATTTCTTTGTTGCTGCTGACATCTTATGGCATAATTTTACACTAACTTTGAAACTATACTTAATTAACAATATGATTTATTTGAACAACTTTTTGAAAGTTTATTAACTTTCAGAGCCATGTTTGAGAAAATCGCGAAAAAGTGAAAAAAATCATTTAGTAAAGTGGTAAAGTAAACGCACTTCCGGACATCAGATTTTTTCAAACTCGGAATTTCTTCAACAAATCTAATTCTAATTAGCATTATTTAGATGACAGAATTGACTGATAAACTGAAATAGCACTTTAGAGAAAACCGAAACCGTAATTTGACACGATTACAATACTTCCTCTTACTAGGAGTAAGAGAAATTAAAAAAAAAAGGGGTGTGAGTGTGTTTGAAAAAATAATTTCTGAAAACTTCCGGTTGCTTATTAGCAATAATGTGTTAATTCGCCATTATATCTTCAATTTAATACTTTTAATAATCTACAAAAAAAATAAAAAACTGTTTTGAAAAGCTCGCGCCTCTCTATTTCTGCAATTTTCAACATACTTGTAACTTTTTACTTCTTTAGTTGGCTTTAATATTGTATGGATAGGAAATTACAATAAAACGAGACTGTTCAGTGAAACTTGATTATCCAGCTCCATACCCAACACCTCTGAAATTCCAAAAAAAAAGAGAAAGCGGTCTATCTCAGAGCTAGCGGAAAGAAAAAGAAATGAAAAATCCAGTCAATGTATTAACATAGATAGCGTCCTAATACACTGTACCTATACTGATATGCCAGTTGAGAAGACAACCGACAAATCCCATCTATAACGTTGAATATGTTTATTGAGAATGCCAGGAAGTCATATGTATGTAATGAAATGGCATTAGCTAGTTCCGGATTCCCATATGATCTGGTGTCCTAAAGCGGACGGACTATCCCAGAAAGTGGCAGGCTGAAAACTATGTTCCACATTCCTTGGTCATGGCTAAACATTTTGACCAAAACTCACAGCATCGTTTGTGTTTTCGGTTTTGAAATTTACGTTCAAACACACGCACACAAACAAACTAATCGATAAAACATTTTGTTTTTCGGATACTGAGGACCATAAATCTTGTACTTCCGGTATCAAATTCTCTCAAACTCAATACTTGCTCTGAAAAGCAGTAAGAGAAAGTAACAAAAATAACTAAGTAAATATTACTTTTATTGAGAGATTGAAAAGACATGTGTATACATAAATTATATATATTTTTTAATTTATTCAAAGTTTCTTTTTAGTTTGACCCATCATAAAGTTTACTGTTATTGTTTTCTGCCATAATACAATAATCGTTTAAATTATTGTTTATAGTAATTTATGTCCATATTTACTACTAACTATTATATAGGAAATTATTTTTTATAAATTTATTACTTTTTATGCGAAAGCAATGTATATTTTATTATAATAGACTGTATGGAAAGTTCACACAACGACAAACAGTCTAAGTTTCAATATTGAGAAGATGATGCGGTTTCAAGTTTTTTTTTTTTTTTTATGTTTTAGCTTTTATATTAATTTTTTTTTTTAATTAAAAAATAGTAAGTTGTGATGGTGGTGGGGGGTGTTTGGATGAAGTGGGAGGATAACATACAGCAGCAAGTCCCAGAGGGGGGAAGTTTGTGTCGGCAAACATCAAAGGCTGATTCTCTCTCTCCTACTTTTTCTCCTTGTCGATGCCACCCTCTCCGTTACTAAACATGTAAACCCTGTGTGTCATTACCACAAGAAATTGATTCCATAATTGGTGGGTGGTACACTAAGTGTGCTATGTTTATGTGTTTGTGTGTAGCATAGATGTTGTGTATATGTGTACATATATATATATGTTTCTGATCATCTTTTATCTGTGCACGTATGTATGTCTGTCCAATTTTCTATCTTTGAACAAGGAATTTGTTTTTGTTTGTTTTTTCTGTGAATCTTACATTATTTTTCTCTTTACCTTTGCCCTAGTTGCTTCAGGAGAGAGATGTACAGCATTGAGCTTAAAATGGTATGGCTAATATAAAACTGCATTACAAAATACGTCCATCTAATGCAATTCAACAAACCGCTAACCGAATTGATATGAATATATCTGTCCTTGGCATGGCATTATTATTATTTTTTTTTTTTAATTTAAGGCGCTTCAACATCTATAATCATTGGCGTCCGGAGTCTTCTCAGTGCACTGCCGGCCGCCGGACAGTATTCTCTCGCTGCAGACAATACTGTCCATCACCGGACAGTGAGCTTCTATGAAGAAAAGGTCTAAGGGGTAGCACTGGAATCAAACGCGGGACCTCCGGGTGGGAGTCCAACGAGCTTAGCCACTGATCTAATAACCCCTTCCCTAACATGGTACATGGTATTATGTCTAATTCTGGTTTATACATATATACAAATGAAAACATTATTATTATTACTGTATGTGAAACAATTAATTACTATAATTATTTTTGAAACAAAAAAAGTTTATTAATTTATTTGTATTCACAAAAAAAAAGGGGCAAACTTTGTGATGGAAATGAAATCAATAAGGAAAGCAAATAATAAAAAGGAAAAACAAGTAATACAATAATTTCTTGAATAAAAGAAACTTCTATAATGATAACATCGATCGACAATCGATTACCACATCACTTTGCCTTCACTCTTAAACTTCTTCTTCTTCTTCTATCACATCATATTCTTCACTTTCCGAGACGATTTCAGCCATTACGGCAGCAGCAATGAAAATATAGTACGCAGTAACAGCTATTTGCGTAACAAAATTTTAATCTCATTATTTTATTTCTATTTTCTCATTTCTTTTATTTTATTACTTTTTAAAGCAATAATCACCGCCCAATCGCGCTCCAAGGTGGAGGATCAATATTGTCTCTGGTAGTACAGGTCTAGTCTAGATCAATCTAGAAACAGTCTATAAGAAGAATACTTAAAGTATGAACCATTTTACTCTGTGCAAGTCTGTGTTATCGCAATGTTTTGTCAAAACATCCCAATGATGGGAGAATGCCCGAAACCGATCGATGACAACAATCTGAAGCAGGCTATCAAGGAAAATATCTCTGATGCTTTCTAGCTATGCTGACCTAACCCCCACAAAGATGACTTCATCACGTCCGAAACGTTCAGTGAATGAATAAATAAAATTTGTAAAGAAGACTAGAAGTTTGGACATAGATTTTGTAGAAGAAGGTTTTTTACTTTATCCCCCCCCCCCCGGTTATAAGAATTTCAACTTTTTCACTGGAATGGTGGATTTCCTAAAATAATAAACAAGTCCTCCTTTTCCGACAAAAAGAAGCATTGGTGGGTGTTTGTGAAGAAAGTAGCAGTTTTAGTCAAATCCATTAGCTCTTGTAAAGTACTACTGTGTCATTGTGTTTGTACATAGAATGTAGTCAACTTAGTTGTTGTCAGACGAGGGATACCCGTAGGGACGTCAAGATCCCAGAAGAAATGGTTAGTCCTCTTCCTCCCTTCGGGATAATATGTCCATTACAGTGGAAATTCTAGTTGCATCAATCATAATATTTCGGAGTGCATAAATATCCTGATATTTGTACTTACCAATCCATAGTGCTCCCAAAACCATCGCCCAAATCATGAGTATCACACTCGGTTCAAAACCCTCTTCGCTTGCTTGTTTAGGATCTTCGTCTTTCTTGCGTTTCATCTTGCTACCATAGAAAATCTCACTGAATAGTTTTGTATCATTCAAATTTAATTGTGTAAAATTAGTGAGCATTGATGTATCATCTATTATTGATTTGTTCAGAAAGTTGCTATAAACTCCTGCTGGCTCGACGACTGGAAAAACCCTCGCGGCATCAGTACATCCTTTAGGTATTCTCCATTGAACACTCCACATCCATAAAGCTTCTGGACATCGATTCGATATACAAAGTTTCCTAGATTTGGTTGTTTGCGATAAAACAAAAAAAAACTTACAATTAGATAAATTTAAATAAATTATAACGTATATTTAATAAATGACATGTTTATTGAAGCATTTAATGCAATGTGGCAGTTTTAATGCAAATCTATATGACATAAATTACGGGACATTGAAGAAAGTATTTGCGTCAATTTCGGCCTAATTACGAAAGATATTTATTGAATAATGACATGGAACGTGTAACAAAGTACCTTCTGTTATATTTACAAACTATTAAATATTGAATATCAATACAGTAACCCGCAATTATATGTAACACTTCCATTAGCCCATAATGTCACAAATGAGTAATAGCTCGCTCAATTGAGAACTTGTAATACATTAAATTTAAAATTATATTTTAAATATAATATATACGAGATAAAAACCAACAGAAATCTGTCAAATTTGTAATCTGTTGGAAATTGAAGATCTTTATCGCCTATTGGTGATTTGTCCTATCTACACGCCACTAAGAGAAATATTATTTACAAATTTAGGTGTTAAAAAAAAAAATTAAATGTAAACAAATACTTTGAAGTATTAAACTTTGATATAAAAAATAAAGCCGTATGGATTTATAATTATTTTGATAATATATGTACTATTGTACCCTAAATTAAACTATGAATAAGAAAGGAATGCCCTTTTTTTTGTATTAATGGTTGCCTATAATTCGGATAAATTTGAATTTACCGTTTACAAATTAAAAATGTACATGTGTTCGTGTGTGTAAACGAGAAAACTTATTCAGTTTATTAAATGTATAAAAGGGGTTAAATGTGTTTGGACTTGCAGGTTTTCTAGCAAATTATTATTTTTATTTATATTTTTGTTGTCTGTTTACTTATTAATTATTTAGTGTAAATGATTATTTGCTGTGAACTCAGTTCAACAAAAATTTGTATCTTAAGATGGATAATAAATAAATGACAATATAATTCCTGCGATGATTTCCCTAAATACTTTACACCCAGCCTGCCCCTTTGCATCCCCAGCAAGGCTAGTAAAATTCTTAGAAAGTAGATGAATTTTTTAGATCGTTTTCACAGAAGTGATCTGTTAAATTAAAAAAAAAAATCCCTTGATCCTCCATAAAAGTCCTTCATACCAATCACAATCTAAAATCGTTGTGATGACCAGGTCATCCAATAATTTCATGACACATTAGTTTTTCTATTTAGAATTTTAAAATCTATTATGAAAGCGCACACGACTTTCACTTATGCAAGTTAATATAATAATTGACACATTTTCTTTGAAGTTGCAATTTATATTTCAGAAGTGATAGGGGCATAAAATTGGTTAACACAATGGCATATAAATACTTTTGAGGATTATATTGTGGCCAGTAGACAGGGCAATTCAACAGCTCCATTTACAGACTATTAAAATAAATTTTTTCCCGGTATGCCGTTTTAAAGTCCTCGTTCAAAGTGGATCAAGTGGCACATTCGCCTTTGATGTGTTAATTCAGAATTGGATTTCCGTGAGGACAAAGTCGGTGTTGACCCAGGATAGTATGAAAAAGTAGCTATAGTTGGTTGCGCGCCTAGGTAGCGAAGGTCGGAACGAAACGTCGAGGGAACCGCGTCATGCTTACCTTAAGCAACCCCCCCCCCCACTTACAAATTGCCATCTCTGGTAAGCCTTGGCACTTCATGGACTGTTATGTTACAGGTTTATTTTTTTAAACTATTTAAAAAAAAAAAAAAATTGATACATTTATATCTGTGCAATCAGCATTCCGAGTTTAAAGAAAATCTTTGCAGCCGGTTTTGAGCAGATTCCCAAAAAAACTCAAAAACCAATTCTGTAAAGTCCAGTTAAGCGACTTTCTTCAAATTTCTAGTGGAAGTCTTCTAATATTTCTCAATATTATCCTAGTCGAATAATACATTATACTTTAGATGAAAGCTTAACGCTCCTCCAACAACCCCCCTCCCTCAACAGTTTCTAGGGTAGCTTGATTGATGTATTTTTTTCCCCCTAAGTCTGTCTTAGTCCAAATACAGGTGACAGAATTACATCAAAGTGGTAAGAATCTAAAGTAAGAATTAATGACTTTCCTTATATACTTACATCCAACTTCCTGGCATAAAACTCATAACGTACAGAGCCACATAAAACACAGAACTAGCAATTACAGCAAGCAAGCCCGCTATCATCAATGGCAAATTTTTCTGAAAAAATATCAAAACAGTCAAGTCAATAAAAAGAAGTAACTACGTGCTATGATCTAACTAAAATATCTTGATTTCCGCTTTGCACCTTATGGGCTATGCTAGTGCATTTCTTATCCTATATGTTTCATGTCCACAACATTATTTACTTTCTAGGGTGGCTGCAACCTTAAGTTTTCCTCTAAAGTGCCACTGCAGTAAAATGCTTGGCGGCATTTGTGTAAAATTAGCATACACTAAAAGCAGAATTCCAGATCTGAAGAAAATGGATTTACCGGAAGTGTGACTTTATGGCACAGCTTTTTAAGTTGTTTTTATTTTTATTTTTTAATTTTCTCAATAGAGACTGGATTTGCTTTAAACTTGGAATTGTAATAGCATAGATATATCCCTATCAGTTTAATTTAACATTTTCCTAGAAAAATTTCATTTTATTTGTTAAAAAATTGATTTTAAATGTTTCTAAGGGACATTAGATTTCAGTGTTATTCCGGGTTTGATGAAAACGCTATCTTTTTAATTTTTGTGGTTTCTGATCCGTTTGGTGATTTTCACCTGTCTTTAATTAAGTTCCTATAAAGAGTTGAGTCCAGCACCAAAAGCTGATTGATTGTATGCGGGAGTCGTGTGCGTGACAGAAACATAAAGTCAGCTCTCTAGACCAGAATGATAGCCTTTAGTGTGACGAAGGATGAGAATCCGAAGAAACCTTCGGAAATCATAAAATACGCAATACTACGTGTTTAGTAAAAAAACAGGAAATAAAATAAAAATAAAAGAAAATTAAAAGGTGAGAGAGGGGCGCCTTTTATAGGCTTTCCCCTCTGGTGGGTTCTAGAAAAAAAAATAAATGAAAATAAAAGAAAAAGGGGGTAAAAATGTTAAGTGGACTGTATATACGTAGAGATTGAATAAAGAGCGAGCCAATGGGCTCATATAACATGAACAAAATGAATATTAAATTAAATTTAAAATAAGCAGCAAAAAATATTTATTATCTTCAACAAGCCAAAAGGAATGGCGCTTACCTTCAACGCAGAAACCTTAACGTTAGCGTGGGTCGACTCAAGTCCTTTAGCCCATATTGGGGGTCAAGGAAGTGGGACATAGGAAAAGGAAACAAAACCCCATGTGCCTGTAACTCCAGAGTCTTCGTCCACATACTACTGCTTGGCTGATGAATATAGATGAATTATTTAAACGGGCTCCTGGATCTGCAAGGGCGAAGAAGCAACCGGAAGTAGACCATGTGCTTGTACAATAAACCTTAGCAGGCCAGGAGAATCCGGAGACACTCACTCGACAAGAGACCAACTTATTAACACTAACCCCGAGGAAAACCAGAAGTGGCAACACTTGAGTTTTCACGTGAAAGAAAAGCGCAAGCGGTCTAAACTGTATAAGTAGAAGGTGCTGTCTTATATTGCATATATTGCTCGTAAGAGCGTAAAATAGTGACTCACTTAACACTAACCCCGAGGAAAACCAGAAGTGGCAATTAAAAGGACTACCCCCTCTCTACAATTAGGACACAGCCTACAGATTGATAAGTTATTATATTCTGACGGCGGCAAATTTAAATCGGATAAATACCGAATACTACGCATAAAATACCAGATGCTATCCTGCATTGCGTTCCGATTCACATATTCAACACATTACCTGCAAAACAGACAGACTCATGTGTGTATTTCACAGCAGATTTTTTTTCTTTTTTTTTAATATTAATTTCTATTGCTTCTTCTAGCTACAACTTAAACTTTAAATTTAAGCTTATATATAAAACTAAGAATTAACTTTAAATTCTGAAAAATTTCCACTTAACCGGCATCATTCTCCTTCTTGATATAATATAAAGATGACCTGGTTCCAATAGCAGGATTGTAAGGCAAAGTTTCCAACGTGATGTGAACGTTACGTTGACTCTAAAAACAATTTTATCGGGGAAGTGTTTTAATTAAAAGTGATGGGTATTTATGTGTACAGATAGTATACCATGTTTAAAGGAAATCGTTGGCGCCTAATAAAGAAAAATCGCGGAAAACTGAAATAAAAAATATTCAATTAGTCGCACTTCCGGTTGATGGATTTTGCCCGAAACCTTCTTGTCAGATGCAGTTGTGGGGGTACCTAAACGGAATTTTGAACTTCATGTGCACGCACAAAATTTATAGTCATCGCGTTAATCACATTTTCTTCATATTCAGGGGATATTAAAACATGTATTTCTATTTAAAAACCAATTTCGAAATTTCAACACCATCACAAAACATCTTACAATAGAAAGAAAAATTAAAAATTCGAAAATTGCTTAATAATTTTATACTATTTCTATATCAAGTAGTAGTAAATAAATACTGTTTGCGCAGCGAAGAATGCCAGAAAAGAAGCCAACATTCCGGTGATTAGAAAAGTAAATACGTGTCCATATTGTGCTGCAAAAACAAAAAATTGACATATTCGTTAAATAAAGTACAAAAGTCAAATAAATTAAAAATCTGATGTGAAACAATCACTTTTGTTTCACAATGCAATCACTGCAGTTAATACAATTAAAAAATTGACGAGTTTCTTTAAGGTTTATACAATTTTCACTCAGTTGTACAATATAAATATAGGGTAGTGGGGGTACTTAGTTAACACCAACGGCAGGTAGTGATTACATTATAGTAACCCCCTCTACAAACAATTAAAAAAATATATATTTCTGGTGTGTTTACATCTGAGCAGTTAGAATTCCAAATTAAAAAGGAAATCTTTGTAACTATTGGCGAATAAATTCCAGGAAAACACAAAACACATTCCTGTAAAGTTGCATTTCAAGTAAAATGTTTTTCTTTAAATTTGGAATTCTAGCAATCTTCTAATAATATATGACACAGATTTCTTTTGGGAGATAATAATCACTGTTACCTAAAAGATCTATTGTTTCCTCCCATTCTCCGGAGTCTTGTCAATATACTCCCAACGTCCCGTACAGTGAGCTAAAGATGCTCCTAGGAAGAGAAACTCTAAGGGCAGCACTTTTGGACGCGAAACCAGCACCTCTTTAGCATTGGGGTCCAGCGCGTTACACACTCAACTAATATACCTTAATATTATAATGGTAAAACTATAGTTCTGCACTGAAACGATACTTCAGACGAAATCATAATGTTACTGTTAGCCCAAAATCCCTTAAAAATTGATTTTTTTCTTAGAAAAATATTACAAAGAAAAGTGATAGGTGTGCATAGTACACATACATATAAGGATAGAGTATACGAAGTTTAAAGAAAACTGTTGAAGTCGTTTCAAAACAAACTCGTGTGAAAACTAAAAAAAAAACCTTTGAGTAAAGTCGTACTTTCGGTTGATGGATTTTACCCAAAACATTATGTTTGTTATCATGACGTCATATTGTAATTGCCATTGAGAGAAATGTCGTATAGCGTCACAATTCGTAGAAATATGGAATTGTTCTAAAAATCTAATGTTTCCCTTGATTTTCTGTGTGAGTTAATGTAGTTTTGTCAACTGTCTTATGTATAAATGCGAATGAGGTAATGTGGATTTGGTCTAAATTTTGCCTAAGGAGTTGCATACATCCACTACCTCTGCAGGTTATTGTTTAGATTATAGTTAAGGTGTTAGAGTCTGTTCGTATTGATACTGTTAGCTGGGATACTCTCAGGGACGCCAAGATCCCTGAAGAAGTAGAAAGGCTAATCCATTTTCCTTACGTGTATATATGTGTGTGTGTGTGTAGTTTTTAAAAGGAGGAAAGAAGCAAGGAATGAGGGCAAGGCATGGCGGAAGAAAGCATTGGTAGCGATCTAGCAATCGTGACGCATGGTGACAATTTTATGACGGTTGTTGCTCCCATGAGAGCTACAGGAAATAACTAACTAATCAAGAGTTGTCACTGTATCTACACCCCTTCCTCACACTCACTGTTCATAATCTAGCCTTTTAACCACCATGCTTAAAATGTATTAGCAATTTTAAAAATAAAAAGCGGTATTCTTCACAAACTTACCATTTCTGATTTCCGCATTTCGTTCATAGTTTGGTAAAGCGGAATTAAGGCCAAGAGACATCATATACACTCCCTGCGCATTGGTACATAATTAGATAACGGTGAAAACTTATTTTCAGTATATGTGAAGACCAAAAAAAAAAGTCACCAGCTCAGAGAATATCCAAATTGTTGGAATGGCGATTGGGTCCGCGATCCAATCACCATGTCTGAGGTAGCATCCGACATAACATGTTTCTTTCCTTTGGTACAGATCTTCAACCATATTCAGAGTTTGGTTAATCAGCCAAAGTAAAAATGTTGACTTTCAGTGGTCAAATTTTCCGTGAGAAAAAAGTAAAGGAAATAAATTATGTTGGAAGAGAGGTGGGGAGAAGAGGAAAGAGGTGAGGATATTCGCTGATGGCCGTACTAAAGCTATAAATTAGTGTTTGAAGTTGTGGTGGTTGGTTCCGCAGAGCTGGAAAGCATCAGAGACATTTTCCGTGGTAGCCTGCTTCATTTTGTGGTCATCGACCGGTTTCGGGCGTTCGCCCATCTTCAGGATGCGTTTTTCGGACAGTGTGACAACACAGACTTGCACAGAGCAAATTGGTACTTTACTAATTGCACTGGAGCAAAATGGTATCTCCAGGCTAAAACAGAGATAAACTTGTTAGACTTAGAGTATCTTATCTCTCTGAGTAACACAAAATAGGCAGGACGTCTAGTTCTATGTGTGAGAATTGTGAAGATGGTATCAAGGAAATAGTTTGCCATTACCTAGGTCAGTGTCCTCGTTTTGTCAATCCTAGTTTCCGCACTTTTGGGAGGGCAAAAATCTCAAGGGTATGCTTGGGGGACTTGGAGATTTGGGATATCTTAAGATAATGCTGTCAGACCGGTAGATTTGTTTTTGGGGGGGAGAGGGGATAAGAGCCAATATTGGCTTAGGTCCCGCGCCTTTAGTAACAATAAAGTAATGTTGGGCGCAATCTGATTTAATAAAATTCTTTGGGTTAATAAAATTTCAGAGTTATCTTTCAAGGGACCAACAGAATCATTATACAGAAATCTGCGGTTGCAATCCTTGAAAGTTTGACAAAAAAAATGTCGGAGCCTTAGAGCTGATTTTGATCCGTGATAGCCTACTAAATTTTGTGGTCATCGACATGTACTTGGTAGATGTGTTGGGCCCCCTCTCTACACAGGAGTATAAAGTTTAAGTAAAGTGTAAAAAATTTGTAATTGTATTCATTGCAGTAAGAAAATGTCGTGGAGAGTTTATGAATAGCAGTGGTTTCTCAGAAAATTGCAGGTACTGCATGAGATTGCACTAGGTCTAGCAGTCAGTGCTTTATTAACAATACTTGAAACTTAACTACGATTCCTCAAAACCGAGAGTGAATTCTCCCCCCCCCTACTTAGTGTGTAAACTGATTTAGCCCAATGTGTACCTCACAGTTCATCAAAATATCCGGAAGATGGGCGAACCCCAATACCGCCGATGACGGAATGAAGTGAAGAAAAAATACCTTAATGAAATTAAACTAAATATGCAAAGAAAATAATGGCCGGCAATGGAATGTAAGTAGGGGGACAAAATAGTAACGAGGTATTAATAAAGACCTGTGCAATACGTATAATGTATTCTAATATATTTTTATTTCCTGGATAATTCATAAAATATCCATGAGGCCAAAATATATCGAAAAATTCAAATTTAAAACACAATTAATTTATAAACTATAAACTATATTTTGTGATAAATGGTTCTTTTTAAGGATGCACATAATGTCAGAATGCTTGGTTTTGAATTGAAGGAAGTCTAATATATAACACAATACTTGTTCATATCGTCTTGAAATACGACGAGTCAATAGTGAACAAAAAACTTAAGATGGACGACCTCAATTCACCATATTTACTTCCGGAAGTAATGCGATCGTATTAAATCTTCGAAATTGAGTTTTCACCGAAGATACATGTTTTTTATATCCCCCCCCCCTCTGAAAACACGAAAAAAAATTTCCGGCGATGGTCTGTATTTGTGGGTGTGAACAAAATATCTTAAAAAACGAAAATTCGGAGAAGGTCAAGGAACTTAGTATTCGGTTTTAGTACTATCACCACCTATCCACGGAGATTTCGGACAAAATACATCAACCGGAAATTGCAACTTGACTAAATGATTTTTCCAGTGTTCGCATTTTGTATTTGAAATATTTCCACAAGAAAACTGATTTTTTTTTTCTGTAGAGTTCTGGGGGACAGTAGCGCTAAATTTTGCTTTCAAGTAGCACTTTTATCAATATAATATTAATATACAAGTATATTACTTTTAAATATGCAAGGTTTTATAGAATTTCAAATTTAAAGGAAATCAGTTAACCAAAAGTGCACTTTACAGAAAAAGTTTTAGAGTTACTTGGAATTTTCTCGAAAACCACTTATATGTTTTTGTTTACACTTGAAATGATAAGTGCACTGATTTAAACGTATCGTACATTTTAATTTGAACCATTTTCATAAAATTAAATATGTGAGTGGGTCCGCAATGCTAGATAATATCTGGGATTTTAACATGCTTATTTTTGTTATTCCTGACCGGTTTCGGATTGTCACAGTAAGATGTTGTAATGTGCAGAGAATTAAGGTGTTGTGCACAATTCGTGCAGAGAGTTGACTTCCAACTTTATGTTTCGACCATATCATATTTGTTGGTAATATCTACATTAAAAAGGGTAGTAGACGATTTTTCTAGACAATTGCAAAATCTATTCAGTAAAGTGTTAGTTCCGGTTGACCCATTTTGATCAAAACGTCATTGACGGGTCCCAAGATAGAGCACTTAAACTGAATATCAAGTTGTACTTTCTGCGATTTTTGCTTCTTTTTATTATGCTGACCACACACACACACACACTCATATATATATAGAACAATTTCTAAAAACACCTTTTCGGACTCAGGAGACCTCAAAACATGTATTTCCGGTGAAAATCAATATTCGAAAATTTGACAAGATCGCAATTCTTTCTGTTACATACAATTCATTCTGTAAGTGAAAGTAATTCATAGTATAATATATATAAATATTGTAAAAATGATTAAAAACTTTCTACTACTCTTAATAATCAAACAGCATAAAAGTATTTATTATTATAAACCTTTAAAAGTGTAACTGTTGTTCGCGCGACTACTAGCACAGACGGCGGCCATTACAATCTTTCAAATCTAGTTTTATCGGTGCAGTTTTAGATTTTAAAATATAATAATATTTGTTGTTGTGGTTGGTTCCGCAGAGCTGGAAAGCATCTGAGACATTTTCCATGATAGCCTGCTTCTTTTTTGTGGTCATCGACCGGTTTCGGGCGTTCGCCCATCTACAGGATGCGTTTGTCACATAGTGTGATCTGATAACACAACACAGACTTGCACAGAGCAAATTCAGGTTACACACTAAAGTGTGTTATCACACTGTTTTAACTTGTTATTTTAAGTTGGTATAGTTTAAGTTGGTACACTGTGTGATAAACGCAACCTGAAGATGGGCGAACGCCCGCTACCGGTCGATGACCACAAAAAGAAGCAGGCTATTACGGAAAATGTTTCTGATAACAATATTATATTGCTGGGAAATTATTATGTAAATGCTTATTTGAAATAAATAAGCGCACAATATGTCTTATTGAGATTATTCATTATTCCAAGACGGATAAATATGAAAAATGTGAAAAATGGGTATTCATATTCATGAGTATTTGGCTATTCTACAGATTAGCCAAAAATACTTACAATAACCAGCCAAGAAATGATCACCATTCCAGATTTTAAATCCCAAAAGTAAAGAAAATTGGCTATTTTTTTGGACAATGGCATTTTTATAATGTTTGTTCAGATAGAATAATTAATTTCAATTAATCCAATAGAATTAATTGATACGCCAAACAATAGATTACTTTCTATAATACGTTACGATCATATGATTTAATTACTATAATATGTATAAACGTATTTCTTAATTTACGTATTTATTCGTATTTCTATTTTAGGGAAAAATCTGGTATGCATGAATGACACAATTCTGTTGCGAGTAAATAAAAATATATTTTGAGATATGCTTGTGTCTAAAATTTGACTCAACATTACAAACTGTTAATTGGTGTTCGATTAGAAGGAAGAATTCATTATAGTCTCGATTGTGTGAAGCTATCGATAGACAAGTCTACTTTTGCTTACTGCTAATATTAAATTTTAAACAAATTATAGTCTTGTATTTTGTGGTAAAATAAAGTTTCTTCTTCTTAAAAACTCTTATTAATAAAAACTTCCTAGTACCTAATAATAATAAAAATATCTGGTGTGAAACACTCACACAATCTCTTACCTACTCCAGTTTTCAAAATTGAAATTGACATATTATATAATTTACCAAATTTAATACCACACTATCCATCGTAATGATTTTCTCTCCTTCTTTTCCTCCCTCGGTCCTCGCTTTATATGCGGTGGTGACTATAACGCCAAACACCCCAGATGGGGCAGCCGAGTGGCTCCACTTGGCAGACAACTTCTAAGCGCCCTCTCCCAAACAAACTATACCTACTTATGTCCTTCCGAACCCACTTACTGGCCATCTTCTCCTCGCAAACGTTCTGATCTCCTCGATTTCTTTATATGCTCAAGCATATACAGACACCTTTGCCCTCCACGATCTATCTTCCGGCCACAGCCCTGTTACCCTAACCCTCGATCTTCACCCCACATTAACCCCTCCTCAAGCAACCCTCATAAACGGCCATATACACTGGGACTTATTCCGAGACAACTTAACTCAAAAACTCAACTTAAACGTTCCTCTGAAGACACCTGCACAAGTAGACAACAACGTCGAATTACTAACTAAGGCTATACAACATAGTATCTGGCACTCCACAACGACTGCACACCATTCCCGGACAACATCCATTCCCTACAGTTTACCTCTACATATTAGGTCACTTATTACTCTGAAGCGACGTGTAAGGGCACGGTGGCATCGCACTCGTTATCCCTCAGACAAAAGGTTATTTAACCAACTCACTGACCAGTTACATAAATACTATAACGACCAATACTCCACATATACGCTTTCTCTTACAACCCAAGACAATTCACTCTGGACCGCTACCAGAAAAATACTAAAATACAACAAATCTTCACATCCACTTCGACAGACTGATGGCACATAGGCTAAATCCGATGACGAGAAAGCCCATTGCTTCGCCCTCTATCTCTACCCAACTTTTTACTCCCCATCCTGATATAGAAGACTCCCTACATTCCGAAAACATCACCAAAGAGCTTAACATCCCACTTCCACTTTTTCCTCCGCCGAAACCTACTCCTCCAAAAGATGTGAGGCCTGTCATTCGAAATCTACCCAAAAGAAAATGCCCTGAGCAAGACCTAATCACTCCCCCTATCCTTTTTCAGCTCCCACCCAAGGCTGTCATTTTTCTTACATACCTGTACAACGCTATCCCTGTAGAACGACTCACTTTCCTGCCCTTTGGAAATTTTCCTCTATCCGCATGATCCTTTAATCTAATAAACCTGTCCATTCCCCTTCTTCCTATCTACCTATCAGCTTACTTCCGTTACTTGGAAAATTTTTTGAAAAACTCCTACTATCCCGTCTCCAAACTTTAATAAATCCACTTTTCTTCATACCTAACCACCAATTTGTATTCCGCAACTGTCACTCTACCATCCATCAGGCACATAGAGTTGTAGACATCATCGCTACCTCCCTTGAGCGGAAACATTACTGCCCGGCAGTTTTTCTTGACATCTGTCAGGCATTCGATCGGGTTTGGTATCCGGGTTTATTGTGGAAACTCAAGGGCATCCTCCCCTCCACATACTACCTCATCCTTAAATCATATCTCTCCGATCGCCATTTCCTGGTTGTCCAAGGCACTTCCTTTTCTCCTATATTTCCCATCCTCGCTGGCGTCCCACAGGGGAGCATACTTGCTCTTCTTTTATTCACAGTATACACGGCTGATCTCCCATTACATCCCAACACTACCACTTCACCTTCGCCGATGATAGGCTATCTTTTCCTCTAATAGTGATCCCGTCATGGCTACTCGCCATCTTCAAACCCACCTCAATGTCCTCGAACCCTGGTTAATCAACACAAATCCAAGCACATAGTCTTCACCTTAAACCGAAAAATCGCTCCCGCCATCAATTTAACCATAATTTTCTCCCAATTATAACCCAAATCCGCTATCTCGGACTCCACCTAGACAGACGATTAACATGGAATCCGCATACTCGACTCAAACGAAATGAACTAAACTACCGATATAGAATGCTAAAAAACTACTAGACAAACGCTCAAAACTTACACTTCACAACAAAAGACAACTGTAAAATTCTCTACTAGCTCCTATTTGGACATAAGGACTCGAATTATACGGGACTGCCAAAAACACAAACCTGAACCGCATCAATCCCTACAGCCTAAAATCCTACGCACCATCGTCAATGCTCCCTTCTACATCTCTAACCTCACTATCCACACTGACCTAAAAATTCCCTTCGTCTCCACTTTAGCCAAATCCCGCTACCTAAAATTCCATTCCAAATTATCTTCTCATTCCAATCCCCTAATCCAAGCCCTCTGTACTACCACTCTCTCCACAAACTCGCCAAGACGACTAAGGCGTCGATGGCCGCGCGACCATCTAAATACATAACGACGGCTGTCTTGAGATACAGTCGTACACACTAAGGCCATAAAGCCATATTACGACTGCTATCGCTGGATAGCCGTCGTTTACAACTTCAAGCCAGGGTGTGCACGCTAGCGCATACTTTCATTTCATTATTCATCTGTTTTACTTGTTGCATCGTAACTGTGCAGTTGTAAAATCTTTAAATAAATAAAAAAAACAAACACATTTAATGAAATTCGTCGAAAACCGACAAACTGTTCGGAGTAAGAGTGCCTTCCGGTTTACTAATTTTCTTGAAATTCGGAAATTTGGTCATCTCTTTATTACTAATTACTTTTGTTTGGATGGAGAATTTATAATCAACTATGACAGCACTTTGAGAAAAACATAACCCCTCCCCTCAACAAAAGCCCCCTTAAATGACATTATCACGAGAAATGTTTCAAATAAAAGTTGTAGCTCTTTATATGTTACAAGAAGAGGGCGACCAAGAAGTATGTGGAAGTATGAAGTGGAGAGGGATGCCAGAACGCTGCGAGTGAGGAACTGGATGAGGGCAGCTATGGATAGGGAGAATTGGAGAGGGATAGTTCGTAAGACCAAGTGTCCTCCGAACTATAGAGGCAAGGGGTAAGTAAGTTAGTAAGCTCTTTATATGTATAATAGGCATTACTACTTTAATGAAAATCGTTGGAGCCGTTTACGAAAGAATACCAGGAAACTGAAAAATACATTTCAGTAAAAACGTACTTCCGGTGATCCGATTTTTTTAACTCGGAATTTCAACAACATATTTAATTCTAATTAATATTATTCAGAAGACAGGATTGTATTGTAAAGTGAAATAGCACTTTAAACAAAAACCCAACCCCACCCCCTCCTCAAAAATTGCCCTTAAATGAATTTTCTCACAGAAATGTTTCAAATAAAAGTTGTTGTAGGTCTTTGTATTTGTACTTGATATGCCAAGTTTCAAGAAAATCGTTGAAGCCATTTTTGAGAAAATCGCAAAAAGTGAAGAAACCAACTCGTAAAGTGGTACTTCCGGTTGAGCGATTTTGACAGATACCCACTGTCAGATCCCGTGGTGATACCTAAACGGATATCAAGTTTGAACTTTCTACGATTTTTCGTTTTCGAGTTATGCTGTTCACATAATACATACATACACACACACACACACATACACACCGACGGACACACACATACACACTCGGACAGACACACACACACACACACGGACAAACACACACACACACACACACGGACAGACACACACACACACACACACACAAACTATTTTCTAAAAACCACTGTTTTGGACTCAGGGGATCTCGAAACGGATATTTCCGGTGAAAACTCGATATCGAAAATTTGGCACGATTATAAAAGTTCCTCTCACTAGGAGTGATAGCAAGTAAAAAGATTATGGGCTTAGGCAAATATTAGAATTTTATAAAATGAAATTTGTGCAATAAAGGTTTAATTGTTAAGTGTAAAAGTATAAAATGGCAAATGGAAGCAGTTTGGAAGAGTCTAAAATGAACTTTCAAAAATACTCTCACAAGAAATGGAAGGCTTCATGTTCTCAGGAGGGACAAACACCTGAGTAAGGAATTTGTATTAACTAGAATCGTTCAATATCTTGAATCACGTAGCAGGCTTTTTTTTTTCTTTTTTTTTTTTTTTTTTTTTTTTGAACTTGGGACATAACATAAGGGTCACAGTATTTGGGAATTAATTTCTTATTAACCCCACAAGGGTCACATCGACACTTTTTTCCAGAACGTAATAATCGCCTCTCTAGGATTTTGTAGATGTTCTAATACTCTCGAATTCCCTTTTGCTGATTAACCTCCTGACTTTGGTCCCCTATTGATAACTGAATTATTGATGGCGAATTCCATTTTTAATAATACTTCATCCTATTTTTCGGGAACTTAAACAAATTGCGACATCTTAGGTGTAAGAGTTCGATTGATTCTCTCTATTTGGCCAGTTGCATGCAGAGCTGCAGTAGCTACTTTTATGTGCCAAATAATCGCTGTCTAAAAATAATCTTAACTGTAGATAGTTCAAGAAATAATGTAAAAGAAAACAAAGGATTTCATAAATTATCCTGATAAGTTAGCATAACTGTAAGCCTAAGTGTTTCGGTTCTTTGAAATCACAATCGTGGTGATTGTGATTCATTACGATCACTTTACGATTGTAATTCATCTATTTCACTTTATTTATTTATTTCTAACGTACTATAATTTTGTTCTAGTGGTGATATTGAAGAGAGAAGAGAATATGCAAAAAATAGTGCACTATTACAATTCTAAGAATTCTGTACATCTTAAATTTATCCCGTCAAAGTCGGAGAGCACATCTTGTGATATAATACCTAAATGAAAAAAACAAATTATTTATATATTTTTATTTATTGATTTATATTTATAACGGAACATTAAAAAAAAAATTCACCAATACAAACTGCCAATTACAATATATAAAAGAATATAAAAAAACGGAAATAAAAGAACCTAAGGCCAGACTGTATATACCTCAATTAGTTCCTGTCGAAAACTGATGCCAACCACAATTGTAACTAACATAAAAACTGTAAAAAAATAATATAAACTCAATAAATAATTCTAATAAATTAATAAATAACCATAGGCTAATATTGTTTATGCATTGTAATTATATATTAAAACGTCTAATTTATATTTCACGACTTTTCCTTAATATTTGAAATAAAATTGTAGGTTTATATCTATATCTGGGTGAAGAAAATCATTGAAATCATTTTCCATGAAAATTCCACCTTCCCTCTCCCCAAACTCCTTTCTGTAAAGTCACACTTCCGGTTTATCGATTTTCTACAAATTTAGAATGCTAGCAATGGGTATAATATAAGGTAATATTTTGAATAAAATAGATCCTATCTTGGTGAAGTTTGTAAAATTAAGTTGGCAATGTGACAAAGATTTAACTTGAAAAGTTTTATTGTGTTTAGAAATGGAGTATTTAAGTCATTGTTCTTTATATTAAATTTGCATTTGTTTGAATGATTTCCATTGTTCCTGCTCAGCAAGTTTAGTTTAATTATTGGCAACCGCAACTGGACAAGGCTGGTTTAAAATTGAAACTTGAAAAGGAAGTTAAGAAAGAAACATTAGAGAAATATGAGGAGTATTTATCGGTAAGGCAAATCTCTAGGAAAATTTAAATGACACCAAATTACGTAAAGATAGAATTTTATAAGATAAAACTTGACAAATTGATGAACTTATAAGAAAGTGAAAATATTCTTCAAATTGGTGGGAATGGTTGACTTGGATGGGCGGATAATAGTTTGCAGTAAAGATGCTATTACGAAGAGTCTCACCGACATCAGCTGTAATTTAGAAATAATTGGAAGCTGAGCCGAAGACTAAGTGTCGCGCATTTCTACGCGAATTGATAACGGCGGGGACAAGTAGTTGTGGGATCTCCCCCTTACTGCGTTTGAAATTTGACTTGTCACACGGTTGATCCACTCGTATTTCTTAATATTCTATTTATATGACAATTCATGCTATTTTTTATTCGTTTCATAGTACATTACAATTAGTGCTTTGCGCAATACTGCATTGATTAAAGGATCATGTTGTCAAACATGAGTGATTTGCGCTGTTTGCACTGACACACCCATTTTGGTCCACCCCTGTTTTTAGTTCTGTTTCAAGTGCTAAGGCTAACACTACTTGTTCCTTTTTGCTCCTGGCCACTGACGCCATCTTGAATACTCAACACATGTTTTTTCTCCACCGGAACTCAACTTTACTGCAGTTCCAAGCAGCTAATTCTTACAACTGAATCTAATTTTATTGAAGACATCTCGTCAAGCACCTTCAAGAGGGGTTATTGCAGCTCACAATTAATCATAATCAGGTTGGAACACGTAGGCTGGTATGTAAGAACAGTTATTTGGTCCTTTCCATCCTAATTTCCTCTAATTATTATTATTATTATTATTATTATTATTATTATTATTATTGCCAATATCTATTTTAACAATCTTGCTTCACTAGCTGAGGACTTGGGAGGACTTAAAGAAGCATTTTACAATATTGCATACATTACTGTAATCATCAACTCAATTGGAACGATCCAATTTGCATCACTGGCAACTTCAAGATGAGTGTGATTCATTATTTAATTTGTTATATTAACTCATTTAAGGAACTAGTACAAGTTGAATTTAATAGCTGAATAACACAGCCTTACTCAACAGTGTGGCCAGTCAGATATAGCACTTCCTCTCACTTCTCGTGCCCTGGGAATCTTCACATCCAGGTATTTCTTTTGGTTAACTAAACTCTTTTTGCTTGCGCTACATTAACTTCTGTCAGCACCTATTTCAAGGGTGTTTAATTTTATCATATGATCCTTAATTGGAGCTGTTATTTATCACAAGACATTGTGGCAGTTTACATACATTATATTTTTTTTGTATTGATTCAAAAAGTGTATTTTCTTTTATTAACATTGCTCTATTCTTTGTTTAGAGCTGGCCCTCCATTGATTAGAAGCTGGATGGTGGGGTTTGTTCTCATATACATAGCTTCGGACGCCAGTACCTAGGATTTGCATATGATATACATCACTATCCAGGCTATTACCGTGCGTTGAACAACAACGTTGCCCGCTAAAGACCAGGAATCGGTTATCACTATAATTTACGTGTAGTGATGGAAATAAATGTACATTCAAAAGAACTTATACTTATTACCCCGTCTATACGAATCCCAATCTTTAGCAAGTGGAATAATTTCCAGTAAATATTCCACACTAAGAATCAAAGTATAGAATATTTAGAAAAATAATATGCCCGATTAAATGATGAACAGAAGAAAATGGTTAATGAGAAATCTGATGTAGTCAGTTCCAAACATCAGGAATACTGAAATTTATTTAATTTCACAATTCTATTAATCAATCAACCGTACGAGTACTGTCTCAAAAATCAAAGAATCAATTGCTGACCCGTGAAGAAAATTGATTAAAATACAAAAGTGAATTAGAGAAATTTATGCAAAAAATTATTATTTAAACGACTCGATCACTTGGTCTTCCACTTGAAAAGTTAAACAAAATCAAGGTGAATATTTTCACTTGATCAGAATCACCGATGTTTATTGCAAAAAAAAAAAAATATTGTGGAGCGAAATGAGCAAATGGCTGCGGTAGCAAAGGTTAAGATTAAGATTGAGATTAAATAAGTGTGTAGGATTAAGATTGAATTTAGTAGTTTTTTTTAATTTAAGACGCGTCAACATTCCGGAGGCTTCTCAGTGTAGCCGGCCTCCGGGCAGTGTTCTCACGGTACAGACCACATTGTCCATCACCGGACAGTGAGCTTAGAGGCTCCTAGAAAGAGATAACCTAAGGAAAAGTACTGCTGGCCTCGACCCGCGGACCTCCGCGTAGCTAATCCCTTCCCTATATGAGAGATAGTTCAAAATTCTGGAACAATGACGCCTGTTGATTCCACAGACACCAATGGAAGCTTAATAGAAGAAGAACAAGTCATTGATAGAAGTAAAAATTGAAGGTTTCAATGAACATTGGTAACAGAAAGCAAGAAAGGTTGGGGACATGGTGTTGGGAGTTAATACTTGAAGATGTTATATAGATAGAAATGTTTAATGTGTTTGTTCTCAATCTATTTGTTATCTGTTATCTGTTAAAAATTGAAAGTTTGGAGGATGTGTGAAAGTCGACCTCTACCACGCTTCTATATATATGGTGGTCAAGTTTGAACGTGTTTCATGTCAAATTTGCAATCCTTGGTCCTACCTCAGAATCCAGCCATTACATAAAAGCAAGTGGATTAATTTTGAGCGTATATCTTTTTTAAATACAAAAATAATAAAAAGAAATAAATGTACTTACTACAATACAGTATAGCCAACACTATCGATAGAATCATCAATTCAATTCTGCCAACATCGCAACCAGGAAACATACTACCAATAATTTCATTTTGTAACAGTGTTACATTGGTGTTAGTGATATTGTCGAATATACTCATTAAATTATCAATGTTGCTAGAATCCATAGAGCTGGCATTTATAGACTTATTGCTTATATGCATAATATTCATTTTATCGATATCTTTTAAAGGTGGTCCCACATTGGGCCAAACTCTTAATACATCTTCAGGGGGACAATCATAACCAGTAAATCGCCATCTTGCGTCAAACATCCATAATACATCCGGACATCGTACTCCACTTACGCAAACCCACCTGAAAAAATAAACCACCAACAAAGCTCCAATATCCCTCTAAAATCAAGTTTATCAGAAAAATGTTACAAATAAAAGTGATACGTTTCTATCTATGAAGCCAAGTGTTACAAATTTAAATAAAACCGTTGTAACCTAAAAAAACCTCTGAAACCTTCTGTTGAATCAAATTTCCGGTCAACCGATCTTTTTCAAATGTAGAATTCTATGACTTCTTCTAATATGTATTAATATTATGTAGATGTTAAAACTAGATGTTATACTGAAAGTGTACTTCAGAAGAAAACATAACGACATTGTTCTCCCAACCCTCAAAAAAACATTTAGAAGTTCAAATTTTAAGAAAATCAATGATCAGAATTGCAATCTTACATAATGTTCTTTTAGTTTTTCAAAAACGGCTGCAATGAATTTCTTTAAACTTGGAGTGATGTTTGCATAGATCTAAACATATTACTTTTATTGCAGTATAAATTTTCTTGGTTCTGGGCCAGAATCTGGTGACGTTAGATTTTTAGGGGTTGATCCAGGTGCTGTCTTCTGAAGAACAATATAATCCGCTTAATCAACTATTTGTTATTTGCTGGGAACCAGCATGAATCTTTCCACCATCGTTAGATTTACGTTAAGTTTTACGACAAGAATTGTTATTTTCATTTTTTGCAGAACTTGATCATTTTTAGTACAATTACTTGTTGGGAATAAATCTATGCAGATTGCAAATAAGAATGAAAATTATATGATCAGAAGGATCCACGGTTCATAATGTTACGATATAATCTAATCTGTAAAGATGCAATTACCTAATCAGGTCTTCTCCAGTGGAGAATTCTCTAGTGGGCGTCACACAAAAAGGACGAGAGAACTATGAGTAAGAGACTCCCCCTCCCCCATCTGATAGATCTCATAAATTGTAATTATGTTAAAATGTTGGTGCTGGAAGTGTGTGTGCTGGCATCGTGGGTGTGGCTTCATAG